>CM052538.1:192868945-193036494 GCA_028533065.1 Trachops cirrhosus | reverse complement strand
CCTCTGCGGGCACCCGAGTGTTCCCACAGACGTGTGGCTGTCCTGGCTGCCCTGCTCCGTCCCGATGCCCTGCCTGTCTGTTCTGGCCACCACGCCGCCTGAGCTCCTGAGAGTTTCCAAGTCTTCTACCCCCGAGAGCGGCGTCTCCCACCTTGTTCTTCTTTCCCCACCGGCACCCGGGCTCTTCTGGACTCATTACAGTCTCATCTACATTTTAGATCACCCTGTCCACTGCCAGGAAGAAAAACGTGTTGGAATTAAGTTGAACTCAGGTCAACTGAGGGAGAATGGACATCTAATAAATGTAACTTTTACTGTGGGTCGCTGTAAAGACACGGGAAAGCTCAATTCCCAGCAACGAGTGAACGGGAGCAGCCCCGCGGAGAGCAGCAGTGAGCCCCGCCCCGGGCGACTTTCCTCCTCCTCCTCCTCCTCCTCCTTCCCGGGCACACTCAAACTGACACGGAAATTCTGTGGCACACCGAAAATGCACTTCTGCCGATCTGACAAAAAAAATAGGTGTGATTTTGATTCATTCACACCAGACAGCTATTGTCGTATCACCTATTGTCATTTTCCAAAAGATTTTCTTTATTTTTGGAGAGAGAGAGGAAGGGAGGGAAAAAGAGGGAGAGGCACACTGATGTGAGAGAAATATCGACCAGTTGTCTCTCGTACACGCCTTAACCAGGGACCGAACCAGCAACCCAGGCCTGTGCTCTGACTGGGGCTCGAACCAGCGACCTTTCAGGGCTGTTTTCATTTTTTAAATTTGACAATGCAAGAGGTCAGTGCCGCTGACTGAACAGTCAGGTACTGCACGTTTTAAAAATTCTTGCAGCACACCGGGGTGCCGGGCACCCAGGCTGAAAAGCAATGCCGTGTTGTAATGCTGCCGGCACACCGGAATTCGGATCTCCGGATGCCGACTGGCGCACCTCAGGGTGCCTTCCACAGGGAAGACGAATGGAGCACGGGGAAATGCACCTCTGGCTGACGTGGCGAGACACACACTCCCACTTCCACATCGATTTTGAAAGTGCACTAGGTGTAGCCCTGGCCAGTGCGGCTCAGTGGGCTGGGCACCGCCCCGTGAGCCGAAAGGTCGCCAGTTCAACCCCCGCTCAGGGCGCATGCCTAGACCGCAGGTTCGGTCCCCTGGGTGAGTACAGAAGGCAGCCAGTCGATGTCTCTCTCCTGCAGCGATGTTTCTCGCCCTCTTTCTCCCTGCCTCCCCCTCACTAAAATCTGATATGAAATATAAAAACGTTGCTGGTGCACGTGCACACTGGGTTTGAGTCGGTGGATGTTCACAACCCTCTGCAGCACGGGTGTTCTCGCTGATGTGTCAGCATGGCGAGCTGGCATGCTGGCCACTCCGTCCAGGTCTCCGCTCGCCTGTCCCTTCTCCGGCAGCCCTTCCCTGAAGTCCCGCTTAAAACCGGACCAGGCCCCGGCTGGTGTGGCTCGGCGGACTGAGCGCTGGCCTGTGAACTAAAAGGTTCGATTCCTGGTCGGGGCCCATGCCCGGGCTGCGGGCCAGGTCCCCGGTGGGGGGCGTGCGAGAGGCAACAGGTCGATGTATCTCTCGCACATCCACGCTTCCCTCCCTCCCTTCCTGCCTTCCCTTCTCTCCGGAAATAAATACATGAAATCTTTCAAACCCGGACCAGCCCTGTGGGCACGCCTCGTCCCGTCTCCTGCTCACCTTCCCTCGGCCCAGACCCCCGCAGGCAGGGACCCGGCCTGCTGTGCTCTCCCCTGCGTCCCCAGGACCTCACCTGGACCTGGCACATGGTGAGCACTGGACAACGACAGAAGGGCACGTGGGGACAGCCACGTGTGCACAGTGGCAGAAACGTGGAGCAGCCTGGCTGTGGTGGGCGTGAAGAATGTGGTGGCGGAGCCTTGAAATTCCAACAATCCACTGAGCGCCAACAAGAGGCATCGTAGACCAGACATTTGATCTCAAAACAGAAAATTAGAAACCCAGGTCAAGTCGTCTTTCTCATCTCTTCTTACGTACGAAGTCTTCCCAGAAAAAGTCCAGCCACTGTTAACATAACAAGAACAGTTTACAGGACGTGGACGTAACCTGGCAGCCAAGGAGAGTGGGCTGGAATGTGCGTGTGTGAACAATGACGACTTCACTGTACTGGTCAGTGGGGGTGGTAGACGCCGCTGAGTGAGCGTGTGTGCTGTGTGGCCGTCGCATTCAAAATGACTGAGTGAGCAGAGCAACGAATCTGCACCCAGTTCTGCTTTACGCTTGAACACTCCTCCACGGAAACGATTCGATGATTCAAAAGGCCACAGCGACGGGCAGCTGGCGGTTGGCAGCTTCACCAGACAACACGCCGTTCGTGCACCGGTAGCATCTCCTGTAGAGTCTTTGATGAAACATCAGATCACCCAGGTGACTCAGCCCCTACAGCTGAGATTTGGCGCCCTGCAACTTCTTGCTTTCCCCAAAACTAAAATCACCTTTGAAAGGGAAGAGATTTCAGACCATCAATGAGATCCAGGAAAATACGACAGGGCAGCTGATGGCAACTGGGACAACTGTGTGAGGTCCCCAGGTGCCTCCTTTGAAGGAGACTGAGGCGTCACTATCTATGTGCAATGTTTCTCGTATCTTCTTCAATAAATTTCTCCATTTCTCATATTACGTGGCTGAATACGTTCTGGACAGAACTCATATGTCAAGCCATCTGTTTAACAAGCTTGTAACGTTTTTGTGCTTATTATTAGCTTCTCACAGCATTTCTTCGTGCTTTGGCACCCACTAGGAAGAACTTCTTGTGTCTCCATCTGCTCTCTCCTGCTAACTTGTACAGGAAAAGAAAGGGTTTCCAAAAGCACTATTCTTGAAAACACAGGCCCCGGCTGGTGTAGCTCAGTGGACTGAGTGTGGGCTGCCAACCAAAGGGTCGCTGGTTTGATTCCCAGTCAGGGCACACGCCTGGGTTGCGGGCCAGGTCCCCAGTAGGGGATGCATGAGAGGCAACCACACATTGTTGCTTCTCTCCCTCTCTTTCTCTCCCCCTCTCTAAAAATAAATAAATAAAATCTTGGGGACAAAAAAGAAAACACATGCCGGGCTCTACTGATCACATATAAGGCCTGCTCTCCATCCAGACACACTTTCTGGAACCACCACCACCTCAAACCCCGAAGAGACGACGCCCGAACGCCAAAGCGACTCCATAGTGAGTTGAAGCCCAAGGGCTCGCACAACCGCCTACAGAGTTAGAAGCAGAAGAGCAGGCGCCTGGGGGAGGAGCACGGACTGGGAGGTGGCCCCAGGGAGTCTGTGAGCTGCTGGAAACGTCTGAATCTTGATCTGGATGATGCCACGGATGTACACACACAAATCCACCGAGTTGTACACTTGAGATCAGTACCCTCAGTGTAAATTACACTTCGATTAAAAAGTGAGAAACCGACGAGGCGACACACAGGCCCCTGGACAGCCTGCTGGAGTTTGCATGCGGTGAGGTGTGTTTTGTGGCCCAGAATCTGGTCCGTCTGCGTGGCTGTCCCGGGCCCACCTGCGAGGAGTGGGTGCTCAGCCGCCGCTCGGCGGAGCGCTCTGAAGACGGGAGCAGACCACGCTGCTCAGCTCTGCGTCCTTGTGGAACTGCTCTCCAGTCCTCCCCCCCCAACCCCCCGCCCGAGGGAGGGGTGTTGAGGTCTCCAGCCACAGTCTCGGGCGCCTCTGTTCCTTCTTTCAGCTGTGGGTTTTGCTCCGTGCGCTACGACGCTCTGGTGCTAAGGACACAAACGTCTGGGACTGCTGCGCCGTCCTGGTCACCTGACCCTTTCGCCATTACCGCACGCCTCTCTATCGCTGGCTATTTCTTTGCTGAGACTGCTCTGACATTAATACAGCCATCCCAAATCTGTTCATTAGTGTTTACGTGGTATGTCCTTTCCCATCCTCTTACTTTTTACCTTCTTACACCGTTTATTTTAAACTGATTTTCTTACAGGAAACACACAGTGGTTTCGTGATTTTTCTCCATTCCCATAATTTGTCTTTCAGTTGACATGTGAGATAATTTCCATTTAACATAGTTTTTTGGTACGTTTTGATTTAGATCTCTCATTGCATTTGTTTTCTGCTTGTTCCTTCTGGTTTTCCTTCTTCTGCTTCCCTTTCTTGCTTTCCCGTGAGTTGTGTGTACACGTTTAAAAATCCCTCTCTGACGTGGCTGGAGTCACCGTCACGGCACCCTTCTGTACAGGTGGCCTCGGTGGTGGCCCTGGGGATTACCACATTACTTTTTCGAGTAGACGCAGAGACCTCGCCCCCACGGAGGTCCCGTGTCCCCTCTGCTCTGCCGAGGCCCTCTCACACACTGCCACGTCTGCACACCGAAACCTGGCCCAGACGTGTCTTTACACGTTTGCGGCTGCCAAATACCCTTCACAGGGCCCTAGAGGAGAGCCAGCCTCCCACACGCATCCAGGCACGGGTTTGCTACTCCTCCTTCGTCACTGATGAGCCCGTGACCTTCGAGCAGGAAACGGCCCACGCTGGACCCCCGAGCGCGGCACACGCCGGCCGGGCCCCCACGGACGGCAGACTCACCTCGAAGCTGTGCCTCCGCATCCGGCCCAGGCGCCGGCAGTACAGGTAGAGCATGCCGGTGCTGCTGCCCACGGCGATGTAGTCCCCGCTGGCATCCAGGGCCGTCAGGCGCACCGCCACCGAGCGGAAGCCCTTCTGCACCTTTGTGGGGATGGCGCTGAGCAGGTAGTGCAAGGGGCAGAACTCCCGGAACGTGACGGGCGCTGCCGCGGACGCCATGGCCGGGGTGCGCGGCGCCGGTCCTCCGGGGGGCCGCGGGGGGCCGCCTGGGCATCCGGGGACACCTGCGGGCGAGAGAACAAGGCATGGTCGCTCTCCCGCTGTCCGGTCGTGCCAAAGAGACGTCCTCTCCCACAGTGGGGGCGGGGAACTTTCGGGTGGGTAGAAATGCAGCTGGAGTTATCAAACAGAGGCAATAAACCAGCTGTCACTGAGATCGCCTTTTTCTGAGCGTTTTAATTCAGAACGCACTCACCTACGTGCTGGTCCCTGTAATCTACATTGTGGTAAATATTATGGAGGGGTGGGAACAACAGTAAGAAACAGTTCTCATCCTCAAGTCTCTTATGAGCCAGCCAGGGAGGCAGAGAGACTGAACATTTTCAACCCGCTCGGGACGAGGGGTGACTGTGGGTCTCGATGAGGAGGGACAGCGGCGTGGATCCGAGGGTGGGAGAGGCTCCGCTGGGACAGCCTCAACGGTGACGCCGCCAGGGAGGACACTCGGTCCTCGGAGAGCAGCGGACCAACCCCAGAGGCACAAGTGCGCCAGGCTGCACGGGTTCCCAGCTGCGCCCGCAGCCTGCTCAGCGCTCGGAGCCCCAGCTACACGCGCCTCCCCTCTGCTCCCCGAGGCCCGCACGTCTTGGCCCTTTGGGTTCAACGCTTCCCTCAGCAGGCACGCGATCCTCACACGGCAAGTCACAACTTGCAGGTGCTCGGTCCCTCATTTGACCCTTACCCTCCCCTACAGGATGGGGGGCACCGTCCCCCACTGTTGGAAGAAGGTACCGAAGGCCAGAGGCTCACAGACCACGAGGCTGACATGTGAACTCAGTCTGCCCCTCCAAGTCCTGGGCCCTTTCCACAGTCACGGTCCCGGTCACGGTCACGGCTCTGACAGGCAACAGCTGCAGGTGGATGCTCTGCACCTGCTTACACCTGGGGGCACTGCAGCCCTTTAGGTCCACGGAGGCTTTCGAACCCCTCTAGGAGAACTTTCTTGGGACACAGGGTTTACAGTCTGTCTGTGGGGTGTCTGTTTCCACAGAGCTGACTGACTGGCTTCCAAGCCCCCCCCCAGGGAGACTCGCCCAGAGACCCTTGCGTTGGCTGCTCCCCCTACCTGGACGGCTCCTTCTCACTTGGCTTTTGCTTCTTCTCAGCATGCGGTCTGCGCTAGAGCGTCCTCTCCTCCACAAGGCCTTACCTCATCATCCCCAAACGTGGCTCTCTTCCCCCACTGAGCACATCCCCTCCCCCCAGCTCTCTCCACACACCCCTTTCTCTGCCATTCTGCCTGACCCCCACAGTAATCCCCACAGGAGCGGAGCCTGCCTGCCCCACCCGCCCCTCTACCCCGGCACCTGCGAGAGGGCCGGGCACAGCAGGGGTGCGCAGGAAGCATGAACTGACTGAACGAACGAGCCGTGAGAAAGGAAAGTCTGCGAGGAAGGAATGAGTGGCAAGAAGGGAGGGGCAGCAAAGCGGCACCTGTTCCCCGGCGCGGGCCCGGTTCCATGCTGCAACGGCAGCCCCCGGGCCTGCGGGGCACGTCCGGTCTCTCACGCGTCTTCTGAGCCCTGTCGCCTGAGCGTCACAGCAGCCAACCCAGGCAGGCAGGCAGGCAGGCAGGCAAAGCTGCGAGAACCCCCCCCCCCCGCAGGTGCTCCTGACAAAGCCCACCCTCTGTGGCGGGTGTGAGCGCTGACCACCCTCTTTTAGCAGAAGCTGAAACTCCGGAGTTTTTCCGAAATGTGCCCAAGACCACAGTTTTAGGTGCCCAGTGTGACAGAAATCAGGATGGTGAGCGCTGGTCCTGTCCACACAGCAGCACGGCTTAAGTCTGCAACTTTTTTAAAGCAAAACCAAGCCATCCCGGCTGGTGTGGCTCAATGGATTGAGTGCCGGCCTGAGGACCAAGGGGTCTCCAGTTCGACTCCCACTCAGGGCACATCCCTGGGTTGCAGGCCAGGCCCCCAGCGGGGGGCGCGTGAGAGGCAACCACACACTGATGTTTCTCTCCCTCTCTTTCTCCTCCCTTCCCCTCTCTCTATAAATAAAGAAACAAAGTCTTAAAGACAAGACCAAGCCTCGGTGGTGCACGTACTCCAAAAGGTGGGCGAGACCCACATGACCCGGAAATCAAACAGGGGCGACTCCTCCGGTGAGAAGGGCCCTGGCAGACACCTTGGGAGAGCATGCGGATCACTTAAGGGCATGGGACACTGGGACCGAGAGAACAGCAACGACAGTAACAGCGACAGCGGTGACAGCGCCTGCCCTAACTTAACAGTGCTGTCCTTGGCGCACCGCCAGGAAGCCCGCACAAAACACCGTGTGGTAGGCACCACTGCCCTCCCTCTCGCAGAGGCGGAGACCCCCACCCCAGCCGCTGCAGCCCCTGGTGCTCCCATCAGCACAGAGCAGGCAGCACAGAGCAGGGCACACACAACCGTCCTTCTCAGGGCGGGAGCCCGGGCTCCAGGTGCCATCGCCACTCCCACACAGGGGGCAGGTGGGGGGGCGTGCCCACCACCTGGATGACGGCGCCCGTCAGTGGCAGGCGCTGTGTCGGAAGCAGAGTGAAGACTAGTAACCTGGAGTCTAAATCGTTCCCATGGCTGAGCAGCGGGCTAGGTCACCAGAGCCCTCTGACAGCCCCAGTGGTTGGAGAACTCCCTCCAAAACCTCCAGGGGGCGACGATTAGCACGCGGTGGTGCGGTCTACTTTTGAAGTCTGGCCACATCTGCGGTATTTTTAAGTGTGAAAACCTTAGGGCTGAACCTAATGAGACCGATGCAGTCGGGTGCCTTCCAGGCGGGAATGGGTCACCTCCCGGTGGGTGCCTGCTGGCCAGCCAGTGCTCCGTCCTGCTTCCGCACGCCCCACTCTGCACGGCGGGGCCTGCCAGCCTCTGAGTCCAGCCTTGAGCCCTCCGGGCCTCCCCACCCAGCACGCCCTGAGGCCGAGCTCTCCAGAGGAAGCCCTTGCAGACGCCCTCGGACACGGCCAGGCACTGGCCTTTGTCCCGCACAGCGCTGCAGGGGCGCTGTCGCCGGCTTCCGACCCGTCGGTGGACTCCCTCCTGCCTTTGCCCACGTCCTCCTAGTCTGCACACTCCGCAGGGCTCCAACGACCAACAGAGAGCGAGGCACAACCGACGCTCCACACGGTTTTGCTTAATTATCTTCTCTCAAAACACTGCCAGGATTCCCCCCATACGACAGCCCGAGAGAGAAGACCGCCCTGCCACAGCCACCGCCACCCTTACACAAACATTCACTGGTCTCCTGTCCAGGCCCCACTCGGCCGCCACTCACAAGGGAACCGCACTCTGAACAGCAGCTCACGTCCCCCGGGAAGCCAGGCCCCAACGCTGCCCGCAAAGCCCCGATGGACGCCCGATCTGCTCCTCACTCTTCCAAGGCAACCCGCTGCTGCCTTAGGCGTCGCCTCCTTTTCCCCACGGAGCCCTAGCCGCTGTTCCGTCCAACCACACAGGGGCTTCTGTGAAGTGGCACTTGCCAACATCTCCGAGCGCAGCTGCTCTAAGAGAAGACCGCAAACCTGGCCCCGGCAACTTTCTACTACAAGACGACGTGGCTGCGAAGCAACGGAAACCTAACAGAGGCTACCTCCTAGTCGCTCCTTCGGTAGAGGACATCCTTATCCCGTCTGTGCGCCCCCCTCCAAGCCAGAGGACTCCCGCAGGCAAGGACTGGGTCTGTCTGGTCCACCCAGCACCCCAGAGCCTGGGTCGGTGGCTGGCATTCAGTGGACCCCAACTAACACCTGCTGAAGGAACGAACACGGGGTGCAAGTTGGGTTGCAAAACCCAGCAAGGTCAGAGGTTTAACAAGGTGCGTGCTGGCTGGGTGGGTGCAAGCAGAGAAGCCTTGCAGCTCAGGGAACCAGGAGCCTCTGGAGACCAGGGGCTGTGGTGGGGTCTGGGTCTGGGGATTTCCCAGGACTCCTTTCCTTTTAAAAGTTTCCAGGACCTTGGCCAAGAAGTCCACCCCGAGGGCAGCCCGTCACTCCAGTAGACCATGCAAGTGTGCGCCCACACTCCGCCCACGGGGAACAGAATAAACGGCGGCACCTCCGCGAGAAAAGTGAGGACACACAGAGTCGGGAAGAGCCACGGCAGGAGAACTGTCCTTCGTGGGAAGGAAGCGCCTGCCAGCACGGGCTTGGCCCTCCACACGCGCAGGCCCCCTTAACCCTCCCCGGGACATGGAGGCAGAAACCAGCGTAACCTCCAGTTCGCTGACCGGGGGACGGACTCTCAAAGCCGTGGCACGCTTGCCCGGAGCACAGACCTGAGCCCTGTTCTCTAGCCTGCACGACCTATTCTGCCTCCCGGGCCTGAAGCAGGACCCAGGGAACGACCACTTCCTCAGCACCCCCTGGGTACGTGCCAAGGCCCGGGGGCTGAGAGGGCTGGGGACGCACGCAGGCTCAGTCCCGAGACTAGGGCGCTCGGAGGCCGGGTGGGGGGCGCGGCGTGGGAGGAGCGGGGGAGCCGGGGCGCGCCAGGCGGGGGCCCCCGGAGGGAGGGCGCCAGCTGCCGCGCTCCGCGGGCCGCCGGCGTCTGTCAAGCGGGCGCTTTGTGTCAAGCATTCAGCCTCGGCCACCCGCATGGGCCAGACGGGAGCGGGAAAGGGGGCGAGCCGGGCAGGGAGACCCCGAGTCGCTGAGACGAGGGGCGGCGGCGGGGGAGCCGACGCCAGCCGCGTCGCCGGACTCACCTCCCGCGACAGCCCCTCGGGACTCGTCGGGCCCGCCGGGCCGGAGGAGGAGGGACGGACTCCGGGCCGCGGGGGCTGCCGGAAGCTCGTCCCCAGAGCCGCCGGGCCAGCCCCGCGGAGCGACAGCCGGTTCCTCCGGGGGCTAGAGCGGCGGAGCCACAAGTGGCGGCGGGAGGGGCGAGCCGGAAGTGACGTGTCCCGCGAGCCGTGGGCGGGGCCTCGGGTCTCCTTCCGGGGAGATCGGCGGCCCGCATGGAAGGTGCGTGAGAGGGGCCAGTTTCCCAGGGCGGGGAGGGTGGAATTGTGGGGACTGGGCGGGAGGCCCGGGGCCTCGGGGTTGAACGGGGTCCCTGCGTCGCTCCGGCCCCGCCCGCTGGCCCCGCGCGGGCCCTGCTGTCGGCCCGGGAGCTGGTCGGTGAGGCCGAGCATCAGTTTTTCCCTGTGTAGAACGAGTTGAAGGCAAGGTGTCAGCGGATCCTGACGCCCAAGTCGTATGTGACATCATAAATAGCGTTAGCGCAGCGCTTCCCCTGAGCGGCCCTCGGGCGGAATTACCGGGCACAGCCCTTCCTGCTGGTACTAAAGCTGGCACTCGGCGAGTGCCCCCTGTGTGCCCTGAAGTGCTCGGAGGGCTTGGCGGGGGTCAACGCCTTCGAGCCTCACAGCGACCCCAGGAGGCGATGTCAACCGATGGGGAGTGAGGCTGGAGGGCTGGGTAGCGGAGCCACCCACCGTCCTCTGCCTCACTCTGCTCTGCCCTCTGTCACCGGTCTGTCTCTCGTAGTAGCCTGTGACATTGTGGGAGTCAGAACTGGTTTTGGTTCCTAAGCACGTGCTGGGGGTGCAGCTGGCAGGTGATGAATCAGATGTGATCCTGGCGTTTGAGGAGCCCCTAGTGGGGGAGGGAACCCCTCGGAGGACAATATAGCACGGGTGGTACAAGCTGTTTCTCTAGTCAACACATACTGTGCGCTGAGGCTATGAGAGGGAACACGGAATGTGAGCCCTTAACCTGTGGGATCTGATGCTGTCTCCAGGCAACGTGGTCAGAACTGAGTTTGTTGCTTGGTGGTGATGGAAAGCCACACATGGGAGAGGTCCTCATGCCTACAGATACTGTGTTGGACACTTACTGCATGCCAGGCCCTCACAGCTTTTCGTATATTATCCAACCTCTACGTCGACTCTTTGAAGTAGACAGGTCTTATCCCCATTTTACAGACGGGGACACTGGGGTTCTGAGAGGTTACTTAACGTGCCCAAGGTCGCACCGCTGGCGAGGGCAGTGCTGGGATTCCGGTCCAGTCAGGATGGTCTTCGGGACCGGACTCCACCTCTGTGCCTGCGCCGCACCCCTTCAGAGCCTCTCACGGAGTTCGGACGCCCTCCTGTGGGCCACCAGCAGCCTCTGGCGGGCTCTGAGCGGGGAGGGGAGAGGGCACAGGAGCGCTGGGAGAGCCCAAACAGCCTGAGTGGGCTTTGGGCGGTCTGGGGGTGGCTTCCCACGGGGGCTGGGGTCTGGGTGCATCTTGGCGCGTGGGCAGCACTAGCCCAAGAAGGGAAAGAACTTTCTAGCAGAAAGAACTGCACGGGTGAAGGTCTGCAGCTGACTCCACTTTGGGAGCTGCCAGTAGTTCCCTTTCGCTGTAGATTGCTGGGGTTCCAGGTCGGGGCTGGGACGAGTGTTGAGGTGGAGAGGAGGTCAGGTCCTGAAGGACTTCCGAGGTCCTCTGCGTCTCGGGCCAGCCGGCCAGTGTCTTGGGCACCACAAAGCTCTGAACAAACGTGAGGCACCAGAGGGCCTGAGACCAGGTGACGAGAGTGCCCAGACTCGGGGCTGGGAGGTTTTAGCAGAAAGTCGCAACTTCCCCTGATTTCCAGCCTTGAAAGCAGTCGAAGTGCTTAAGGTAAAACCATGTGGACCCGTTAAGCTGGGAAAGGATCCAGCCATCTCTGGCGAGTCTTCAAGTGTGAAAACCAGTCTCTTTTCTCGTTCCGGGAACTTTCCTGGTCATCCAGACTTCCTAGTGTCCACGTGCCTTATTTGTCCAGTTGATACAGCATTCAGTTTTACTGCGGAGAGTTCTAAGAGCCTTTGCCCTCCGGCTGTGGCCGTGAATTCCGCCGTAACAGTTGTGTTTCTTTCCCTGCCCACCAGCAAAGACTCTAGGAAGTGCAACGCCCAGAAAGCCAGTCTTATCTGTCAGCGCAAGAAGAATTAAGGACAATGCAGCTGATTGGCATAATTTAATCCTGAAATGGGAAACCCTCAATGATGCAGGCTTTGCGATTGCAAATAATATCGCCAACATGAAAATCAGTTTATTGTAAGTACAGCCACGGCCCCTCCGAGCTCTTCATCCTTAATGATTGGCACAAGTTTTGTGGGGGTCTGTTTTGGGGGAAGGGTGGCCTTCATCAACGTGGAGAAATTAAATTATATCAAGCAAAAAAGCAAGTGGTAAAATTATACCTGCAAGTATGAAGTGTAAATGTACATTTAAATACAAAATTACACTGTGCAGGGTCTGGCACAAATAACGCTCCTTTTTTATTACAGACTCTTTTATTATAAAACCGTAAGCATGTAATTCTGTACCATAACAATATCACACTCAAGCACACCATGTGGTGACATGTTCAAATTAAAACTATACATTATTACGCCCATATTATTACCCTACCAACCACGCTCAAGCAGGCCTTACTCCTGCCGGACCCTGTCTGCTGTTCCTGGTTACATCTAAATATACAAAATACATAAAACTATAAAAATAGATCGGAAGGACGCAGGCTCAGTTCATGACCTTGGTCTCTTCTAGGGAGAGTAAGTGTTGGGGTGGTTGGTAAATGGGACTTTGTCTCCATAATGTTGCATTTTATTTTGCGATATCGTGATTTATAGTAAGAAATATCCCTTGGTCTTCCTCCCTGTTCCTGACACACAACTCCCAAACCCCTTATAATTCCCTAGTTAACAAGAGCAACGGGAGAATCTTTCATTATAACGTTTGGTCTTTTGTCCTCGAGTAGTCCGGGTTCCTGAAATCGCTCCGGAGTGGTAAAAGTGAAAGAAGTGTCTTCTATTCCTAACAAGCCCCTTTGGACCATCCTGAGTTTATGTTCATAAGGTGACTTGGAAGCCCTGGAGGATGCGGGCTGGTTGCCAGGGGAACCAACCAAGCAACAGGGGGCTGGAACTTTCAGTGCCACCCCTGTGGGAGGTGAGGGGCTGGAGGTTGAGTTAATCACCAGCAGCAGCAGCCAGTGGCTCAATGCGCCACACCTGTGGGGTTTGGAGAGCTTCCAGGTTGGTAAGTGAGAACACTTGATGTGCTGGAAGGGTGTCCCCAAGCTCCACAGGGACCGAAGCCCCTCCTGGACCTTGCCCCATGTACCTCTTCATCCGGCCGTTCTTTCACATTCTTACGTATCTTTTGCAATAACCAGTAATGCAGTAAGTGAACCGTTCTCCCGAGTTCTGTGAATCACTCGAGCAAATGAGTCGAACTTGAACAGGCCAGTGCGGTCCCCGGTTGGATCGTGTTTCTCAAAGTCATAGCTCCATACAGACATCCTCCAGCGTGTGCGTCTCTGGGCCAGAGTCTAGAGACGCGACTCCTGGCCTGTCGGCCGGCTGTCGCCACTGTGCGCAAGCACGTCGGGCACTGTGGGCCCCAGCCGCGTTTTCCTGCGGCATCCTGCTCAGCCGGTCCCGTGAGCTGCTCAGACGTTTCCTCCCGTTTTAATGTGGAACTTCTTCCCTTCAGTGTTGATTGTGACTCCACTTGATTATTGTCGCGCCCCGTGGGTCACGGCCTTCAGTGTACAGAACGCCTTCCGAGCTTGTCCTGTTCGTGCCCAGCACTGCGCCCTACGCCGAGAGGGCCCCAGGGCTGAATATAACTGACTTGTCCTAGCGCGGAGTTGAGTAACTGGCGGATGTATTCATCGCGTACGTCAACGAGTCGACCTTTAATGACGTGATACAGCACGTTTGGGAAACCCCAGACGTCCTTCCCTGCGTGTCGCGTCGTCTCGGGTTTGTGCCAACCGGCTGAGGCGAGCTCACAGAGCATGACCTGTGCCCCCCTTCCGCTTTGTCCAGGAGCAGAGACGAGGCCGAGCCAGAGAGCGGCAGCCCGGCCTGCGACGGGAATGCGGAGCGGAGGCCTCCGGGGTACAGCGCGGAGCTCGAGGCGCTGTGCGAGGAGCTGCGGGCCACGTTGGCCGGTCTGGTAAGACCCAGGGACGCAGCCCCTGTGCGCGCCGTCCCTGACCCCCGGCCGCCCGACTCCCGGCACCTCGGGCGCAGGGGCTCGCCTGGCACTGGGCCGCGCTGACCCTGGGCCGTCGTTCCTGCTCGGACATTGGCTTCTCCCTCCTCAGCCTCCTCTGCCTGGTCCGCAAGTCTTGATGTCCCCAACATGCTGTCCTAGACCTTTGTTCTTTTGGTCCCATGTTTTGTCCGGGGCTATCTCACCCCCATGCAGGACTCCACAGTAACTGTTTTAAGGTCCTGTGGGCCCCCAGCCTCTCTTGTCGCCACTGGGTTCTGCTGGGTGTTGCCGACGCGGCCGGAGACAGGGCGGAGGCGAATGGCTGGGCTGCGTTCCAGCAGAACCTTCCTATGGATCCTGAAGCTTGAATTGCGCAGTTTTCACGCATCACCAGATATTCTTCTTTGGGTTTTTTTCAGCCACTTAAAAACGTAGCACCCGTTCTTAGCTTGCAGCGGTGCACAAACAGGCTGTGGGCCGGCCGGCCTGTGGGCCCCAGGCTGTAAGCAGTCGCTTAGTGAGCGGGTGACCGAAGTTCAGCGCCCGCCACACTGGCCACCAAACGTGGACTCCACAGGGCACCTCTCTGCCGGGCACAGGAATGCGGGTCTGCGCGTGTTTGGATCTGGGTAACTGCAGCCCACCTGTGAGCATGAAATCCTCACGTTTCAGCCTTTGCTGATGGAAGTGTTTCCTATGCTTTACATGCTTCCTTGCCTTTTTTAACGGGACATGTTGACTATAATTACATTTCTCCAGGATACCCTTTACTCAGATTTAGGATTCAAAAGAGTTTTTCAGGAAACAACACTAACCCTCCCAAACGCCACGTCACTCGTGGGACGTGGGACGGTTTCAGAAACACTGAAATGGGAAGATGAATGACGCATTGAGGGCATCTCGGGGACACAGCCTTTTGTTTTAGATGGAAAGGCGACAGGACTTCGGCCGTTGGGATGTGTGTGGGGCTGTTTGTCTCCTTCAAACAATTAGGGTGTTGTGGTTGTCCTGCTGTTTGGGGACTCTGCCTCCCCTCTTGCCCTAGGCGAGCAGTGTCATCTGCCGGCCCTCTCCCAGAAAGGCGGGGACAGCGTGGTGGGCCTCGTGATGCCCACGTTCTTGGCTTTGGCCCCCTAGCCACACTGTCTCTGGTGGGCGAGCCCTGGACCAGTGGGGATAACAAAGGCAGAGTGACCCCCTGAAGATCACAGTTCATAAGCTGTTGAAGACTGGACACTTCTACAGTGTTTTCCCCCACAACCCGTGTGACTGTGGCAGGTACATGCGAACAGGCTGGCGTCGGGCCTGCAGGACCCCCGCGGTCCTGACCTGACCTGTGGAAGCTGTTCTCAGAAGAGGGCGCCGGGAGCTGCTGCCAAGTGTGGAGGGGAGAGCGAGCACTGGGTGTCGGGGCTTGGGGTCAGAGAGTGAGGTCTCGGGTCCGGCCTCGTCCCTCCCGAGCTCAGCGACCTTGGGCACCTGCCCAGCTGTCAGACGGGAAGGGAGTCTGCCTCTGGGGGTTGAGCCAAGGGAAGTATCGAGCCTGAAAGGATCTGGGAACGGAGTGCCATTCTTTAAAAATTAATGTTGGCTGAACTCAGCGCGAGCCGCCTCAGATGTCATTGGAGGGTGGCGGGAGGGCCGAGTGCAAGGAACGAAGACTTCGGCGACTTGCGGGTCTTTTTTGTTTCCCTGTGCGCATAAAGCTAACTGTGCTTAGGGGCTGGGGAGGGGCCCTGGAGCCCCCTGCCAGTCAACCTGAGCTCCTAGTGGCTTCGCCCACCTGCTGTGTGTGTGTGTGCGTTGAATGTGTTGGGGTGACACTGGTTGGTAACGTTATGTAGGTGGCGGGCGTATAGTTCTGTCATGCACCATCTGTATATTGTATTGTGTGCTCACAACTCCAGGTCAAGGCTCCTTCCACCACATTTATCCCCCTTTGCGCTCCCCCCCACCCCCCCGGTGATCACCACACTGTAGTCTGTGTCAAAGAGGTTTTTATTTTTTGGCTGCTTTCTTCACCTTTTCACCGAGCCCCCCAACTGCCTCCCTCCGACGGCTGTCAGTCTTGTTCTCTGTATCTGAGTCTGTTTCTGTTCTGTGTGTTAGCTTATTTTGTTCATTAGATTCCACGTATGAGTGAGATCACGTGGCATTTGTCTTTCTCTGACTGGCTTATTTCACTTAGTCTGATGCTTTCCAGGTCCGTCCATGCTGTCACAAAGGGTACGGCTTCCTTCCTTCGTACAGCTGACACCCATTTGGTTTCCTTAACAAACCCTCAGATAGCACCAGCAGGCACTTTGTCAGACCCGCTGAGGGGCCGCGGGGACGGTGTCCGCATCGGGCACCAGCTTCACGCGGGGCTGGCTGGCTGCCCTGAGGCACCGCCAGTGTCTCATCACCTCCTTCCCGAGCTCCTTCCTGAAGCATGTGGGCTGCCCTTCATCATTGCCAAGTGACAAACAAGGAAACTGGCCTCCGAGAGGAAGCTCAGAGGCGGGCGGCAAGGGTCGGAAGTGAGCTCATTTTCTGACTGTCCCGTCGTGCCTTCCGCGACGGCAGAAATCCGCCTTGCGGAGGATTCCTCCCCATCTCTGGTGCTGAGAAATCAGTGCCGAGGGAACTCTCAGTGAGCTCTGCTCCGGGACTGGACATCGGGTTTATTACCGAGTAATCCAGCTTAATGAAGTCATGGCAGCTGTCTGCCAGGAAATTTGCTGCACGTGGAGCTAATGGTGCTGAGTTACTGGACGTTTGGTCTCAGCAGACTTGCATTTCCTAGCTTTAAAATCTTAGAGTGATTGAATCTGAGACTGGAGGAGATTTCAAATCGTATTATTACATTCCAAATTATTATCTTTTCAGACGAAAATACAGGTGAAAATGGAAAAGCTCTCTTCAACTACCAAGGGAATCTGTGAGCTGGAAAATTACCACTACGGGGAGGACAGCAAGCGCCCCCCCCTGTTCCACACATGGCCCACGGCCCGCTTCGGTGAGTGCTTCCTCGGGGCTGCAGGGCGGGTCGGGAGCCTGTGGCATCGCGGCGCCCGTGCGCTGTGTCAGCCAAGGAGCCGACGTCTTTGAAGTTTAAATCGGGAGGATCCACGCGGAGGGATGGAGATGGGGCATCTTTGTAGAGCATTTATTCTTGGCTTTAGTCTCCAAAGAATGTCAAAACGTAATCAGAGACCCATGAAGCGAGCTGCCATGATTGGCCCTTTAAGCCGATGAGTAGAATAGTCTGCCGCTGCAGCAAAGCCAGAAACCTTGACTTTTTTTCTGGGTTTTTTGTTTGTTTGTTTTTCATTTTGTTTAAATGAAAAAACTTCGGTGAACCTCATGGAGGGAGACTGCTTGGAAAATGGAATTCATTACTTTAATAACCTCTATGAGACATTGTTATTTTTAGCTTTATTAGTTCAAAAGAAGGGCCAAGCTTTTTGGTATCGATGTGAGATCTCACTTTTAAATGAGGGAGGAAAAGGTAAAGTCAGCCTGATGTGTGTTGAAACAGTCAGTTTGAGGCTGGCCTACTATTTATAACCACTGCAGGGTCTCAGTAGTTGAGGAGAACGGTGAGAGTCACTTTCCACTCGTGGTCCCGACCGCAGCACCTCCTGCTAATGGGCACCGGCTGTGGGTCCTTAGTCTCAGCGCTGCTGCTGGTTCTGGTGGGCAGCGAGGAGCGTGTCCAGGGGGCGGCCTTTGCCAGGCAAGGGAGCCTCCGTAGCTCCTGCCGTTAACGGGAGACTTGTGTATCGCAGACGAGGTTGCCCGCCAGCTCGTGGCCATGTACCGGGAGGAGCTCCTCCTGAAGCGCAGCATCGTCGGGGAGCTGGCGCACGCCACGGACCGCGACCTCACCCTGACCTACCTGTCCCTGTGGCTGCACCAGCCCTGCCTGCGGAGCGACAGCAGGCTGCTTCTGGAAAGCATGCTGCTGGAAACGGGGCACCGGGCTCTGTGACCTCCCACCACGGCTTCTCGCGTGACCTCCAAGCCCCGCCTGCACTGCAGGCTTCTGCAGCCCCCACACGGACCGTCCGGCTGTGGGGACCCACGCCCGTACCCCGGCACCATGTCTGGGCTCTGGCACGGCCACCCGCCCACCTTCTAGGGTCTCCCAGACGGGACCCTTTCACCAGCTCCCTGCGGCCTCTCCAGATACACTCACTAACTGCTGCGTGCCGTCCGCCACTCAGCGTCATCTGTCCCCGTCACCCACGAGGACCTCGGTGTGAAGTAAATGA
Organism: Trachops cirrhosus; assembly: GCA_028533065.1. Classification (NCBI taxonomy): domain Eukaryota; kingdom Metazoa; phylum Chordata; class Mammalia; order Chiroptera; family Phyllostomidae; genus Trachops; species Trachops cirrhosus. The sequence continues at coordinate 193,018,393 of CM052538.1, read as the reverse complement.
GCTCCCCCAGAGCAGTGGAGCCTTTGTGTTTTGTGAATCGGGTGTGTTTTATGGGGTCACATTTGTGTAGAGTCCCTGGTTTAGTATCTGTACTTCATACTTGTCTGTATTGTTTGAGGCTATATTAGTTTTGTAACTGTAGCTGATGTTTAAAATGCCACAGGGTCACCTGGGCAACGATGGCATCACGGAGAAGAACACCCCCATAAAGAAACGGCCTGTCTGCGGCCAACCAGGGGTGCTCCTTCCGTGGGGCTCTGCTAGCACAAACCCCGTGGTTGGCAGTGTTTGCAGACAAACACTGGGGGTGGGAGGGTCGATGCTGCCGTGCCCACGGAGACAGAAGCCTAAGGAGTTTCCAGCTGGGGCATACGGGGCAGAGCCTCATGAAACTGAAGTTCTAGCACCCCAGAAACGAGGGCTTCCCAGGGAGGGAAAGAACGAGTGCCACAGACGAAAGGCTTGGTTCCTGACGGGCTGTTCTGAGAAGTCAGGCGCCCTCACTGTGCAGGCTGACCTATCAAAAGCATTTAAAGGCAACAATTTTTAGAGTTTCTCTTGCCTGTGCCTTTGCAGTATTGGCTAAAATCCAACCATATGAAAGTTTCCGATCGTGTGTCTTGCCAGCTGAAAAGCACACGGTTGGCGTTTGAGCTGGGGCAGGTGGGCAGGACCCCCGGAGACACGGGTCTGTCAGCGATTTAATGTTTGGGGGGACACTCCGAGACAAACCCTCTTCAGAGGAGACATGGAATGATTTCCACGATTTCTAGGCCTTTCTAGGACATGTCCCGTTCCGTGATGCCTCATCCCCTGGACACCGAGTTGCCCAGGAGAATTAACGGGAAGGAGCATGCTGCGAAGGACAAACAGAACTGGAGGAGCTAAGGGAGGAACTCATTACCGAGTGGCATTCACCCAGAGATCTCGCACGGGTATCGGACTGACGGCAGGGATCTCCGGTTGAATCTGCTGCGTTCCAAAGTCTGCCCAACTCTAGAAACAATCTGCAGAACAGTTTCTACCTCAAAGAAACCACGAAGTCCCGAGAGAGCCCCCAGCAGACTTCTGACCGCAGTGGCTGACCCGCAGTTCTGTCCTGTGCCTCCAGGAACCTTGCCCAGTGGGCAGTAAAGGAATAGGGAAGTACCAACAACACAGAACCGGGTCGGGGAAAGGTTTGGGGATGGATTCATGAGAAGTGCCTTTAATTAAAACTAAAAACATACATATGGAAACATATATATGTTTATATATATAAAACTCCAGGAAATACAAAAGCGTAAAAATCACAATGGCCCTGGCTGGTGTGGCTCAGTGGATTCAGCACTGGCCTGTGAACCAAAGGGTCGCTGGTTCGAGTCCAGTGAGGGCACATGCCTGGGCTGCAGGCCAGGTCCCCAGTATGGGAACATGGTCAAGGCAACCACACATTGGTATTTCTCTCCCCGTCTCCCTCCTCCCCTCTCTAAAAATAAATAAATTAAATCTTTAAGAAAAGTAATCACAGTGTACCACACAGAGCTCAGCTGTGCACAGCATTTGCATGTCATAAATGAAAGAGGGCTGCTTTCTTTTAAAAAATAATAAATCTTAGAAAACTGACACTTTAAACTATATGCATGTGTGATTTTGTTAAAAATAACCAAAGAGCAGTCTCAGCTGGCGTGGCTCAGTGGGTTGAGCACTGGCCTGCTAACTGAAGGTTTGCTGGTTCGACTCCCAGTCAGGGCACATGCCCGGGTTGTGGACCAGACCCCCAGATGAGGGCGTGCAACAGGCAACCGGTCTGTGTCTCTCTCACACCGATGTTTCTCTCCCTCTCTTTCTCCCTCTCTTCCTCCTCTCTAAAAAATTAATTTAAAGAAAAACCAAATAGCCAAAAAGAAAAGCAAATGAAAAAAAATCAAAAGCCATTATCTCTAGAAAAACCAAAACTTAACAATATCCTTATAGCTCAGAGGCTCAGCGGTGAACATTTACACTCCAGTGTACGAAGCAAGTCCTGACTTAACACCAACGTGTGCGACAGACAACTGAGTGTGTGTGGGGCGCGTGTGCACCGTTCCCTTGTGTCAGTGGTTCGTCCGCGGACCACAGCTAAAGGAGAAGTCAAAAACAGCGGGGCGGCCGCCGTCAGCGGGCAACCGGGGGCTGAGGTCGGGGCTGGCACGGCTCATCCAGGCCCTTGGGCAGCACTGGGCGTTTCTAACTGTGGGCGTGTTATTCCCGAGAAGAAAATAAACATTTATCTGAAACACATGGTCCTTAGTCCTGGTGGTTAGCTCAGTTGGTTGGAGCGCCATCCTGCCACACCACGGTTGCAGGTTCAATCCCTGGCCAGGGCACACACAAGAATCAATGAATCACAGGTAGGTGGGACGACAGATTGATGTTTCTGTCTCTCTAGAATCAATAAGTTAAAACATACGGACCTCAGGGTATTACAGACCGACTGCCACCGCCCCTGCTTCCTGTTCGTTCGTCTGCACCCCCAGGACCTGGTGAACGTGGGTGGGCCTGCCGCCTCGGGAGCCTGGCGGGGTGCAGCTGCCAAACCCGGCCTGGGTGCCGCGGTCAGTGCTGGAAACAGGGCCGCCCCGAAGGCCCAGGGCAGCCGCCCCGCCGACCCCGGGCGGCGTGCGTCCGGTGTCTGTCCAAGTCCTCTTCGCTGCTGCGCCGACCCTCAGTACGTCAAGCGCTCTGTATGCAGAGAGAGTTTTTGAGGAGGATGGGGCAGTTCCCGTGGTTTGTGTGATGAGGTCACGTCTGTCAGTGCGGTGCAGTGACGACGACGCTGGCTACTCTCCATCTCGGTATTTGGGGCGCTGCGGACTCCGCCCTGGCAGAGGGCACAGGCCCTGGCGGCTGCAGTCAGCCCCGCCCGGCCGCGCAGCCCCGGGAGCACGAGTCCGGGAAATCCGGGGCTGTGCCGCGGAGCGTCCTGTGCTGCCACCCACACACGGCTCGGCGGGGCGTGTCCGCCTCCACTGGCAAATTCACCGCCGGCTGCAGCGGCGCAGGCACGATGGTGAAGACGTGCTGGGACACTCAATCGAGGGGCGTCCTGGAAGGGGCGAACAGATGCGCATTCCACAGGCCTCGGCCGGTTTGATCCGGCTTCCTGTGTCAGCCGCCGAGGGTCGTCACAGGGCTGGCGCGCTACCTTTTACGCCTCACTTTCCTCATCTGTGAAATGGAAGTAGAGGCAACTTTCTTCCCTACTTCTCAGCAAAACGCTGCCCAGAACGGCTGGCTTATTTGTCTATTTTTTACTGAGCCCAGAAGCAGCTTCCAGCGTGGACCACGTGCGGTGACAGAGCAGCGCACGCCGAGGAGCAAGCGGGCGGTGGGGTCACGGTGGGCGGCAGGGACGGCAGCGCACGGGCAGCCGCTGCGAGCCAGACGCACGGGAGGACTGCGGCGTGGAAAGGCGCCGCGCTATGAATGCTCGCTTGCGTCCACGCTCACGTCGGGGAAATACGCATCACTTGAGACTGACCCTGTTTGGGTAAAACGAACGCACGTCTGGGACTGCGGTTCTGACTCCGTCTCACAGGGCGGGCACTGCCCGCACGGCTGCGTGAGGAGCCCCTCCGGCGGGCACGCGTGCAGGACGGGCCCCTCTGCCTCGGTCAGTGTGGCCACTTCCTCCTCCCCGGACACCGCGGAGCGGGAGTCGGGGCGGGGCAGGAGAAGCCCGCCGGAAGTCTGAACGAGGATGTGCTCCCGTCCCTGAGGCGGCAGGCCACACCCACCGGTGATTTCCAACACCACGGCCCCGTCCTCAGCCACCGTGCTCCCCAGTCCTCTCTGGTCAGCGTGTGTCCCTGTGCTGTGGGGAGCAGGGTCCGAGTCCCCCACACGGCTTTCAAGACCCCCTTGTGCAGAGAGCGGAGGCCCCGGCTCAGGCTGGGCGCCGCAGGCAGCGTGCATCGGCACAACGCACACAGACAGGGCGACCCCCAGCGGAGGGGCCGCAGCCCCCGCAGGCAGGGCCTCCCGGGGGCCTGGCACCTGGCCAAGCTTTCCTGCCCTGCTGTGTCCAGACCCGCCAGGCAGCGGGGGTGCCACTCCTCCCTCGGACACCAAGCTGCTGCAGAGTCCCCAGCTCTCCAGGCTGTCCCCGGCGTGTAGGTCTGAAGAGTGTCGCTGAGCATTCTCTGTGGGGAACGCTACCGCCTGCTCCAGGGTCGGCGCGCCGGGCTGGCCCAGCTGAGCATCCTGGTGTGAGAGGGCGGGGTCTGCAGGCCCGCTCCCGGCTGCTGCGCAGTCAGCAAGTGCGTTCAGCTGCCCGCCCGCCGGGGACGCACCAGGGTCCCAATCAGAAACCGGCGGCGTGTGGCCCTCTTCCGGACCTCCGCAGGCGCTCCCATTCGCTGGGGGGTCAGAACCTGGACAGCGGGGGGAACAGGGGGTCACACGTGAGCCGTGTTGAGACCCGATCATCACACTCAGCATCTGAATAAGCTGGTCCAAATTAACTTCATTGCAAAAAAAGGGAACACATTAACTCTCCTTGCAACTCGGAACGGGAGCTTCCCGGTACAAGTGAAGCTGCGAGGAGAAATGCAGGCCCATGAGGTGAGGGGTGCCGGGCGCCAGGGTTCTCACTGTTCTCAAGGACGAACCCCCCCATCAGAGAGTTAGCTCCTAAGTCCGAAAATGGAGGATGCCGCCCCCTCAAACCAGAGACCTCTGCCCCAGGGAGGTGGTCCCGAGAAGCTCCCAGGACGTTAACTGTCATTCTCAGCATGCCGTCTCTTCAGAAGCTAGTTGAGGGGCTCTGGCTAGCGCGGGAATGAAGGCCAGCGCACGCCTGGTTTTCACAGGTTAAATCTCAGCTGGCACTCAGAGTCTGCGAAAGCCGGCCACAGACGGTGCGCCTGGGGCTCGGCCCTGCTCTCCGGCTGCCCATCTTTTCCACCCCGCACCACCCTCCACCACCGCAGCTCGAAATCGTGGGGCGCTGGGATCAAGGCCTGGAGGAACCAGAGGGCTCTCAGACGCGGCCACAGGGGCACCAACCCTAAAAAGCAGGCCTCTGAGCCTCGGGGCACGCCTACGACAAGCACTTTACCGTCGCAGGCCTCCCGCTGGCCTCCGCTGTCGGCAGAAGACGCGGCGGCTTCCTGGGGCAGAGCGGCCCTCCTGGTCCTTTTCGCGGAGGCCAGCCCCGCCTCTGCGGCCTAGGAAGAGAAGACCCAAACAGCTGAGACCAGCAGGAAGCGGGCAGACCACACCTCTTCCTCCGGGAGAAGTGTGGAGAGTCCAAGAAGCGAAGCCGCAGCACCCCGAGGAGCCCCGGCACCTCTGTGCGCCACGCCCACCTCGCTCTCCCTCTTCCTCGGAACCGCCGCCGCGGGGCTGCTGCACGGGTGTGGGACGCCATCTGTGTGAGTCTCTCTCTTCCGCAGGAATCCTTCGGTGATCCCCAGGGACTCCGCGACCTGGGGAGAGCGAGGGGTGAGGACGAGAGGCCTGCGTGCACGCCCGTGGCGTCCCTCTGTCCAGTGAGGCTCCGCCCAAACCCGGAGGAAAATGAGGGTCGGCACCAAGCTCGATGGAGGAGCTGATGGTGAAATGGGCGGTGATCAGGGCCAGAAGTTCCGGGTCAGCAGTTTAGAAGACCCTAGAACGGTTTTCTAAAAACTGTCAAACGCTCTCTTTAGTGTCACCACAAGCTTAATAATGTGAGTCTGATACAAGGTCGCTTTCTGGCCCGTTGCGCCTCCTTCAGGGAAATAATCTTGCCCACTCTGGAACCAGGTCTCCTTTTCCAGCTGGTGGCAGGGACATGGGTGTGGGAGGCCGGGCCCAAAGCTGGATGGAGACCAGCTTCTCTGCTCAGGGCCTGGGTGCCCTCGGCAGCCGCCCATGTGATACCACAGCGGCCGTGAAGGGGGTTGGCGAGGATCACATCAGATTCCACACGTGCAGCAGCAGGTGTGAAGGTCATGAGTGACAGCTGCCGGCTTTCATGCATGGACCTCATGGAGAGCACCCAGCAGGTGGGGGGGGGCAGCGAGGGCACAGTCAGGTTGGAGGAGAGATTGGGGATCGGCAAGTTTAGCATCTACTGGGCTGACAGGGTCGCCTTGCAAACTGTGCGGGGACTCTGTCAGAGACAATGGAAGGCTCACAGGCAGGGGCAGTGGGGGTGGGGCTCCAAGTCTCCGTGCTGGCCAGGGAGAGCCCCGGAATGACCCGACCACGTGGTGCATGCTACGCCCAGCAAAGGATTGGTCCATGATAAGTCAAACACATGTGTCCACCCTGGCTGGTGTAGCTCAGTGGACTGAGCACCAGCCTTTGAACCAAAAGGTCCCCGGTTCGATTCCCAGTCAGGGCACACGCCTGGGTTGTGGGCCAGGTCCCCAGTAGGGGGTGCATGAGAGGCAACCACACATTGATGTTTCTCTCCCTCTCTTCCTCCCTCCCTTCCCCTGTCCCTAAAAATAAACAAAATCTTTAAAAAAAACATGTAAAAAAAAATAAAGACATGTTCCCATCAAGGATCCAATATAGATGAAGGAAATGTGATGACGACAATGACATTGAAATGAGAAATCTGTCAAAACCACCAGAAACAATAACTGTTGGCCTCTCTGTAACCCACCCTCAGAAACCTACAGAATGAAGAAAACCCTAATAACCACGGCATTAACTCTGATAATGAGGGAGGGAGGGGATTCCAGTGCTGTCAGTTCTCTTATTTATTGATTCTTAGAGAAGGGGGAATTGGGGGAGGGGGAGAGAGACAGACAGACAGAAACACTGACTTGCTGTTCCCCTGATTGATCCTTGGTTGATGCTGTGTGCGCCCTGACTGGGGAATTGAACCCTCAACCTTGGCGTATCGGGACGACACTCTAACCACCTGAGCCACCCGGCCAGGGCTGGAGTTGTTGATTTTCTTTTACCTTATCTGCATTTCTGAGCTTTCTTTAAAAAAAAAAAAAGCATTCATCACTTTTGTATGAAGAGAAAAACCTGCGCTTGATGGGAGAAGGAGGGCTAGAAAGAAGCCAAGATGAAGAGGCCACTACGGAATCACGTTCCCTTTGTAACGGACGCCCTTCCCTCCACGAGCTCCCCGGGGAAAACTGTCCCCGTGAGCCTGTTACCTCATTGTCGCTTATTTCCAGAGGCTCCTGGGACCAGGGGCCGGAACTGCGGAGGTAATCTTGACACATTTTCTTAACCATTTTATGCAGCTCTTCGAATTCCTTGTACACGGCTGGGAAAAAAGGCTTTGCCAGATGGTCTTTTCCAACCTTGGTGAAGGTAAAGACGACAACGAGGTTTACACCCAAGGCAACGACACGGAAAACACAGCCAGAGACTTACAGGAGGGGAGGACACAGCTTCCTCAGCCTCAGCCCGGGCCCGGCAAAGGCAGCGGTGTCCTGCACGCCCCGCTGAGAGCCTGCTGTGTCCCAGCAGAAAGGCCCGAGGACAGGCGCGTTCACCGCCCGGTCGGGGAGCAGGTCCAGGCCCGGAAGTGGGAAGTGTGGCGGCAAGCAGCTAGGCCGCCTCATCGGAGCGGGCTGGCCAGGGAGCAGAGCCCGTACAGAGGCGGCGGCGGCAAGGGTGGGGGCCGAGGTCTGCCGCTCCCCTTCGCTGCCTCCCACGCAAAGTTAAAGCAGACAAGGGGGTCCAGGAGGGGCCTGCCCGAGCCCTGGCCAGGTAGGCAGCGGCCCCACCCAGGCATCAGGCAGGACCGGCAGCCTCACTCAGCTCCGTCCCGGAGGGAAACGATCCCAGAAGGCCTGGCTCATTCTACATGGCTTCTCATCGCCCCTAGATCATTTAGAGACGTGAAGAAGACTCACCTTCATCAGAAGAAATTCATACACGGTCACAACCTGCGCCAGCTGGGGCAGGGCCAGTTCCACCAGATCCTGCCGGTCACACTGGTGGAGAAACTGCCAGAAGAAAGCGTTTGACGTCTCTGAGAGCCCACGAGCATCGCCCAGCAGCCAACAAGTTGGTGCAATAAACACAGGAGACAGCGAGTCCCCAGATCTCCGCGGTGAAACGACGCTCACCGTGAACGCCCTGCTGTGGCGAGCAGCCCCCTTGCCCACCCATTAGCGCAGTCCTGTGATCAGTCCTGGCCTCAGAGAGTTTGATGCCCCCACGACAGCCCTGCGCTCGCGTGGAGACCGGGTTCTGGACAAGGACGTGGCGCTGGGGACACGCCTGCCCTCCTCGCCAGGGCTCCCAGCCAGCGCCAGAGATGAAAATGCAAACAAGTCCCGAGGCGGCCAGTCGGGACACCTGAGCCGAACGCAGGTGGGAGAGGATGAGGACGCAGGTGACAGGTGACAGCAGGACTGGGTGGGTATCAGGAGATGCAGGGAGGGCACAGCGCGTAGGGCTCAGTGAAGGGAGGACTCAGGAGGCTCAGGGAGGACATCGGGGCTCAGAGAGGCTGGGGAGTGACCTTGAGGGGCCACAGGGACCGAAGGGAGATCAGAGAGCAGCAGGTGGTCGGGAAGCAGAGCGACCTGCAAAAGCCCTCACAGGAGAATGACCAACTGGCGGCTGACACTGCCCAGGGCGCGGGAGGTGGCCACGTGGGTGCCCCCTCGCCACACCTGGCCCACAGCAGACAGGGCGCCTCTTCCGTCCTGGGCTCCCCTCTCAGGCCTGCTTGGCAGTTGTCACTGATTGGTGTGGCTGTCGTCTTTCCCCAGAGTGGGGGCCACGTCCATCTTGAGCACACGCCCCCTCCACACCGAGGACAGGGCCTGATATGTGATGGAGGGTCAGTGTGCACCCCATTTCTGAGGGGCTCCCCGTTCTGGGCCTGAGTGGTCCGGTCAGAGCAGTCCTCGGCTCTCTGTATGCCGGACACGGCACTGTGAGTCCGCGGGTGGGCTCGCCATGTGAGAGCCGCCGCTGTACAGAGCAGATGGGCCCCACTGGTCCCAGACGCCCTGTCCCGTGGAGACACCCAGCACCCTGGCTCTGCGCCTGCCACCTGCAGGGCGACTGTGTGCCAGTCACCAGCCTCTTTGAGCTTCGGGCTCCTCACCCATCGGGTGGAGACAACAATGACCACGGAACCAGGGAGAGGAGGCGTGCCCGGAGCGAGCACAGGGCCAGCGGCGGAGCCGCGGCCGAGGGGGCCCAATGCCCGAGGGCCGCTCTTCAGCTCCCGCTGCTAAACTGGTCTCCCCGGGCTCATTAACAAGCCCCCCCCCCTACAGAAGCTAACTCACCCGGGCTGACAGTCCCCGCCAGACCCTCGCGGAGGGTCCCAGGAGCCCCACGGCCACTCCTTCAGGAGCTGTCGCCGCCTGGCCTCTCGCTCTCGCTGTCTCTCACTTCCCGACTAAGATTCTAACTGGCCATCACCAGGCAAATACAACACCCGGCCAAGGGCAACCCGCGCGAGTTCAGTGTCCCCCTTCCCAAGTCAGTCCGACTACGTGCAGGACACCCACAGCCTGGAATGGAGGTTCCAGGGCTCAACCCTGAAACATGCTTTTCTACCTGGGAACTTTTTACAAAAAAGCAAAACAAAACATTTCCGTTGTTTTCGGGACAGCCTCCGTGAAAACACAGGTTACACTTCTCCCGAAACTCACAAAGGCAAGCAGCTGTTGCTGTAGGCACTCCAGTCACTGCAAACGGGTAAACCTGAATCATTCCAGGTGACAGGACCCTGGAGTTTATTGCGTCCTTCACCCAGTTACGTGCCAGGTGAACCGTCTAGTCATTTGAGCATCTTACTTTTAAATTCAGAGGCCTGATAGCAAGTTGCCACACAGCACGCCAGACAGGGTTCAAGAGCAGAGTCTACGAGCTCGTACCTCCCGGAGGCTGGCGCTGCTCCTGGCCGCGCTGCTCCGCTGCAGGCCGGCAGCACCGGGCTCTGCGGGGCCCGCGGCGCAGCCCCGCGCAGGTCCCGGGTGTCCCTCCGCTCCCAAGCGGGCCGCGTCACGTCCACCTGCTGGTTCCGACCCCGATGCCTCTTCATCTTCTACAGACTGACCATTCTGGATGGTGTCGGAAGGGGCAACACAGGGAGGACACGCCCAGCGTGTCACTGCTGGTGCCCAAGGCAGCAGGCCTGTGGCCCGCTGTCCCCAATCCCAGCCTTTCCCGAGACCCACTGTCAGGCCAACCCAGGGTGAGCCGCAAGCAGCCTTACCGACCAGACTGAAGGAGCAGCCCCACATGCCCACGAACGTGCGCCCCACGCCCACCACTCCAGACAGGACCCGCCTCGCTCACCTGGCAGAGGGGCTGACGGGTGGGGCCTCGGGTCCCCCACGCGATGACTTGGCTTCTGCGTGAGCCTCTGCCTGAACCCCCCTCAAACACCACAAAGGTTCACTTAAGGGTGACAGGCAGCGACAAGAACACCATGACCAGACAGAAAGGTTACCTGCAGGCCACCCCGCGCTGACGGCAGGCCCTGGGTCACGCTCCCACTGGCCTTCCCGGACGGCGACGTCTCAGGCTGGGGCGGGCCGTGGCCCGGGTTGAGTCTGAAGTGCCGGGCCAGCCCCCCCTTCCCTATGTAGGACTTGGCGCAGGTCTGACACCCGAAGGTTCTGGGCCGCAGGGAGCAGCTCGACAGGTCGAAGGGCGCCCACCTTCCCCGCTGCTCCTCCTCCTCTTCCACGCTCAGCTCCGCGTAGTCGTCCGAGTCCGACGGGTGGCCGTCGGCCAAGTCCTCCATTCTGATGAATTTGTAGTCTTTGGCTTTGTACTTGGGAGGTCGAGATACCCGCCCAGAACGTGTCTTCACCTTTAAAGACTTTTTTAGTTTCTCAGTGTGTTTTGTATGCAAGTCGGAAATGAATAAATTTGCTGAACTGGATGAAACAGGGGTTACCGCCAGCGGGTCAGAGGCAGACCGAGGGGCCGGCGTGGCGCCCGGTCCGTTCGGAAACGGGGGGGCCACGACTGTCTTCACAGGGACGGGTCGGAGGGCGGGCAGCAGCCTCTGTGTGAGCGCCCGAACAGGAGGCTGTGGCGAGCTGCTCAGGGCACACGGCTGTGGCTGGGTGCTCAGGAGGGGCCGCGCCCCGAGCATCTGAGGGCCGGGGACCCTGGGCCCCCGCAGGCTGCAGTGCCGCTCGGGCAGCTGGCCGGGCCTGGCTGTCCTGGGCTGGATGGCGGCCAGTCGGGGCGACGGCCTCTCCCGACCTTCCGCCTCTCCAGGTGTTACCTTGACACGGATGGCTTCCAGTTGCTTAAAGAGAGAAAAAGCGTTGAGCTTATCAATGGCTCCGCAATTTTGTTCTCATCTTAAATCCAGTATCGAAAGTCTTTCTAAGTTATAAAATGCATCTCACGTACATAAAAATCTATGTATCTGCACTCTGTATAGGGTGTGTCCTAATCTTTCTGACCAGACCAGAGTGGTGTCTTTTCCTTCACATCCATAGGCTAGGACAGAAACATCTGCATATGTAAATAATATTAAAAGTTCATGAAACTACTTACCATTCCTGCATAAATGCCTCCGATTATACCTATGGATACTAGTCATAATCCACTGAACTGATTTCATGACCTATTAAGAAATATCCTTCCTTATAGTTGTACATGTATAATTACTTGGAGTTCTGTACCCTCAAGTGGACTCAATTCAACATGTAGGCTCATTTTTTTAAGTTTTTAATGAAATTCTGGAAACCAAAACAGCCACAGAGGACAAGGCCCCGGACCCGCCTTGAGCCCTGCCACAGCGCACGCGCCCCTAGCCCTGGCCGCCCTCGCAGCCTGCACGCCCTTCCCTTCGCCCCACCTGAACGCGCTGCTAACCATCCTCCTGCATTTTCTGTATTACATGTGGACATCCCTAAAAATATATAGTTTTGACATGTTTTTAAACTTCGTATAAATGCACACCATCTCCTGCAACTTGGTGGGGCTTTCCACTCGCTCTGTTGCTTGTGAAATGCATCCGTGCCGAGGCGTGCGGCTCTCGGGGGTCCCTGTTCCCTGCCGTGTGACAACAGCACTCTCCCGAGCATGACCAGTGGTCTCCAGCCCTGTACTCCAAGGTCTGCTGTGAGCCTTCATGCACGTGTGTGTGTGTGTGTGTGTGTGTGTGTGTGTGTTTCTCCAGGGCACATATCTAGGAGCGGGGCTGTAATATCTTCGACGAGCTTTTTTAAAAACACCTAACAAAATTCTAAACGCATGTGCTTTTGGCCCAGCAATTCCGCTTCCTGAATCCCGTGAGAAAGCCTAGCACAGGCTGAAAATACACGTCTGGGTGCTCCAGAACCGTCTGTAACAGCAAGGTGCCCACCGAGGGGAGCGCTGCGACCCACAACGACCCACAACGACAGTTACTGGGCAGTGACCACGTGCCCGAGGTAACGGTCTGGGTGTCAGGGACACAGCAGTCCCGGGCTCAAGGCAGGGGCGGCGCAGCAGCGTCCCTGCCCTCACGGAGCAGATGTAACGAGCGTCCCTCTCCAGGGGGAGCAGAGGGACGAACCTCGTCAGCCTGGGCAGGCTTTGCCAGCCCCGGCTCGGCTGGCACCGGGGACCAGTAACGCTGCAGTGCGCGCGGCAGGGTGTTGAGAAGCAGCCCCGCCTCTGTCCACGGGATGCCAGTAGCACCCCCCACACTGCGACAACCAGACGTGTCTCCAGATGAGAACCACTGATTTGGGGCCTCTTTAGACCCCCCTTTTACTAAATGGAGGCCAATAAAAACGACAGATCTACACTGCATTTTGAGAACCACATTTGTTTCATTTTACTATCAGTTACTTAAAATGTTTTTCTAAGTTCTAAGGACATTACCTGGTAAGGCCATTAAACCCAGGTTTACACACGTGCGTACACACGTGCACGCCCTGTGTGCACGCACCAAACCCTATTGTTCGAGGACTGTCACAGTGGCGAGTGGCCTGAGTGTTTCATCCGCCGCGGACACGAGTTTACTCTGTGGGCATCCGACGAGGCGCTGTGTTGTGTGTCCACCTCACTCGGCGGACATTTACTGGCCTCTCTGGACACCAACACTCGAATGTGGGCAAAGCCCGGCCGCCCCTCGAGGAGGTGGGCAGTGTCCCGTCCCTGCCTCGTCACCCGCAGACCAGCTGAATCAGACCTCCTGCCCCAAGACCCGTATGTTCGAAAGCTCCCCGGCTGACTCCCAAGGCAGACTAGGCCCCCTAAGGAGGGTGCCACCGCGCCTGCGCACCAGGTGCAGGGAGACAGGCAGGAGGCAGGGACAGCCCAACAGGCTTCCCCGGAGAGGGGACCCCTGCGGGGCCCAGGGGGCTGAGCAGCATTGTCGCCAGGTGAAAGGCATTCTGGGTGCAGGGAGAAAGGACAGGGCTCGGCCTGTCAGAGGCAGGAAGCAATGCTTCTGTGGGGCAGGAACGGGGGTGGGGTGGGGGGAGAGATGGGAGACGAACTCTGACCCGTGGGAGTGTGTGTCCACTTGGCCTTTGCCTTCTGACCCCCACTACCCACCCCACCCCCAACCCTGCCTCTCAGCCCCGGCGTTTTCAAAGGGCACCCACCCTTCCAAATCTAGTTCGGACGCCACCTATGCCACCAAGTGTCTTCTGGTCCCTCAGCCAGAACTGGCCTCTCCCTTCCTCTAAGAGTGTCTCTAGCTTCCTGTGGTTGGAAGTTACATGTGCCCGTTTCACCTCCCTGGTTGGATCAGAACCTCCTGGGGGCAAGGCACACATCCGGTTTGCCTTCCAGGCCTCCAAGGCCCAGCTGGGGCTCAGTGGGTATCAGCTGGATGGGCTGCCGACCACATTACTGTGAATTCAGGCAGAACTGAGGCCGTCCTGATTAGATTAGCTACAGAAACAATGGGGCCACCTAACTCTGATTAACTTTGCTTTCATTGGACGGAAAATGTCATTCTGGAAAATGTCATTCTGGGACTTTTTCTTAAGTTGCCACTCCAAACCCAAAAAGCTGTGGCCACATTCAACAGGCCCTGGAATGCAGCCACACCTGGGGGAGCCTGGGCGGAGCTCCTCGGCCTCTCTGAGCGTGTTGCTCATCCATAAAATGCTGATGCAAATGCTTCCCTGCGGGCTGAGAACCGGGCAGCCCAGCACAGTGCCAGGCGCGGAGCAGCGTCTCTGCAAACAGCAGCCATGGTCCCGGTTCTGACTCCAAGGACATGCTGTGCCCGGCTTACGGGGAGGCACTGGTTTCCATGGCAGAGTAGGACCCAGAAAACTCACCCAACGAGCCATCCCTCTTGCAAATAAGGAAACCAGAGGCCCAAGAGGTTGTTCAAGTCACAGCTTTGGGAAGCATCTGGGCAGAAGCAGAGTTGTCTTGGGCCTCGGGGGCTACACTGGACCCTCTGGGCTTGGGAGCCCCTGCTGCAGGCCCACCTGCCCCAGGAGCCAACAGCTGTGTGTCTCTGGAGATGACGCCACTGAAAAACGGGGTTTTGTCGTGTACCGAGTGCTTCTGCACACTTCACATACGAAGCGCGTGCCAGGCGCCGTGCCGGGCACTGAGTTACAAACCCAGGGTGCCAAGACCCGCGCCAAGCACCGCCACGTACTCAAATCTGTCGGAGTCGCACCACCTGCCACCTGGTTCCTTCCATCCAACCAGGTCTCCGGCTGGAGGCAGGCCTAGGGACGGCTCACTCTAAAGCGGCCCCTCGTCACTCCGGAATCCGTCCCGTGCTCTCCGTGTAGGGCGTGTACACACTAGGTCCCAACACGGGCGGATGGAGGACGAAGGGCCGCGGGGCAGAGAGGGCGTGCGGGCGCCGCGGCGCTGGAGAGCGGCGGCCACCGGGCGGCGGGTCCGGGCGGTGCGGTGACGCGGAGGCGCGCCCCACCCCCGGCCTGATCAGCTCCCCCAGGTCCCTCCCGGCGCCTCACCTGAGGCGGCGGCAGGCGCGGCGGGCGCGGGGGCTCGGCGCCCGAGCCCCGCTGCGGGGCGGCCTGCTGGGCCGCGTCCCGCGGCCGCCGCACCGCGTCCTGCAGCTCGAAGGGCGGCGGCGGCTTGGCGGGCGGCTGCGACTTCGTCACTTGCTCCAGGACCCGCCGCAGCTGCTCGGGGCCCAGCGGGGCCACGCGCACGGCGCTGCCGCTCCGGGCAGGGGGAGCCCGGCCGCCGCCGCCGCCGCCCTCGCCGCTGCCCTCAGCCTCCGGCTCCGCGCCTGCCATGGCGGCCAGCGCGGGGATTCGAACCGCCGGTGCTGAGAGACGGCGGCTCCAATGTGCGTCAGCCGGAAAAGGGGCGGCTACGAGTGCCCCGCAAGCCAAGAAACCTCGGAAGGCGCCGCCGCAGCGGGTGGCGGGCGGGGTCTTGGGGGCCACGCCTCTTCCCGCTTCATCGAAGACACAATCAGCCAATGGAGAGACGCCTGTCGTGGCCTTAACCTCCGGAGGTCACGTCCTCCGGAGGTCACGTCCTCCAGGACCCGTCCAGGTTCTTCTGGGTGGAGATCTTCGGGGTCCCTGAGCCCCCGACCTGACATCACACTACCCAAATATTCTCAACGGCACGTGCATCAGAGTCCCCTGAGGATCCTGTCTGGACGTGTGGATTCCTGGTCCCCACCTCCAGACCTTCTGAGTTAATAGATTTGGGAAGGAATTCTAAATGTGCATTTCTAATGTACTCCCAACCCCCAAACTGTTCCCAGAGCGACCCACCCCACTCTAGCCACTCACCCAGACTGGGCGCGCAAGCCCCGACACAGCACGCCTCAGGGAATGAATGATGGGTGGATGAATAGGATGAATGAATGGGAGGACCGACTGAGGAAGCCTCCCACCCTCCCGCACATTCAGTCCCCAGCTCTGCCGCCCCCTCTCCTCCAGCCCAGCATTTCCCACTCTGCTCTCCCTTTGCCCTCCTGGCTCTGTGAGTCCTGTCGCTGCCGGTGTGTGCATCGGTCGGTCTCAGCTTCTCTCCCCAAAGATGAGAGAGAAGGGTCATAAGTCAACAAACACTTACTCAGCGTCTGTTGGATATCCTGTCTTCTGTAGGTCAGTTTTGGCAGGAAATAGGAGAAAACTGGCATGTGCAGTATAATGTTATGAGTGCCATCACACCCCTAAAGGGGGAGGCTGAGGGCAAGGCTGGTGGGAGAGAAGGCTCTGGAAGACTTTCGGATCATTTTCTCTCCACAAGACCATCATCATCATCTTCACCACCACCGTCATCGGTACCTGTTACATTCACTGTGCCCTCTGCACGGCTCTAACTCAATTCAATAGGGGCCTCACCAAGGACTGGCCAGAGGGGAGATCAGATTGTGGAATTTGTTTCAATAAAGTTTTGCAAGAAAGCCCTCCTCATCTTCCCATCCTTGAATGTCGGAAAGGTTCCCTCTGACTCCTAAGCCAAGAAGGTCCCCCTTCATCCAGGACCCCATTTTGTCACCTTTTCAAATGTTGGGGAAGGAAAACTTTTCCTCTACCCATTTAAATTATTTGGGGGCGGAGGGCGAATCTGCAAATTAAAAGGACAAAAGACAAATTTACAAGAGAAGAGACAACAATTTGACGATGTGTTTTTATTAATGTACCTACCAGAGTTCCCAGGAAAACGTGACTGAGAGGCAGGTGGAATGCGCGGCTTATACGCTGTCTTCGTGGGGGAGGGACGGAGAGAAGGGCACTCCGGGAAACGAACGACTGCCGGGGCAGGTGAACGCGCCCCTCCCGGAGTAGCGCGGAGCTGGGCTGGCTTTGGGGCCTGCCTCGTTCGGTGCGCCGCCTCCCGCGATGAGGGCCCCCAAGGGAAGGGGATTAAGGACGGTTGAATCCTCTCGAGTTCTTTCGGAAGGCTCCGCCTTTCGGCACAAAAAACTGTTCGGGAACGCAAATGCCTTCTGCTCAAAGTACTTTTTCCGTCGCAGAGGCTTAGTCTGGACCCCTTTGAGGCCTGGCTCAGGAGAGCGTGCGCTCTGCCGGCAGCCCTCTCGGCTGCCTCCTCCTCTGTGCGCCCCTGCATGTGACAAGGAGCCTGACACAGACGCGACCTGCCTGAGTCTGACCGGGTGTGAGCAGCCCAGGCTCTCCTTCTAACCGGCCGTGCACGGGGACAGCGGGCCGGTCGCCGGCGTCAGTGCGCACCGGAGCAGCTGCACGACACCCAAAGCCCCGGCCTGGGCGTTACGCCGGTGGTCGGAGGGCCTGAGCTGTAACTTGAGCCAGAGCCAACACCTGCCTGAGAAAGGCATGAGTGGCGTAGGACATGTTCTCACCGGAGATTTTCCAAAGCGGCTGGAGCCCTTGCTGGACCCTGACATAATACGACACCGACCCTGCAAAGCTGGTTTTTGTTCAAGTAAACACGCCTGACCACGCCTGCAGACCCGAGCGCGAGTGAGAAACTCACCCAGCTGCCCATTGGCTGCAAACTGCAGACGCACGAGGGAGAAATGCGAAGCCCAGGGTCTCTCCGAAAAGCAACAAAGGAGCAAGGGAAGGTTTCCAGAGGCGTCCACAACGAGACCGCCTGGCTCCGCGAGAGGCGCTACCTGCACTGGGGCTGGCTCCGGGGTCTCCCACCTCCGGAGCTGCTCCGACCCCGACGCGGCGGGGCACGCCCTCGGCTCTCCGCACACCTTTGCGGGGGGGAATGAATTCCAAGTCTGCCTTTCGGCTCCACGAACTCCAGAAGACCGGAGTCTCCGCCGAGGGTCCTCGGAGGTCCTGCATGGGGAAGCAACGGGCGGCAGCGCCTGAGAGCACCCTAAGAAAACCCCGCAGGGCGGCCGCGCGCCAGGGACAGGGGGTGACCGCGCGTAGGCGGGACCCTGCCCTGTCTCGTCACCGGCCGTCTGCGACAACACCTAGGTAGAGTGCGGAAGCATTCCGCGACTCTTTTTTGTTTGCACGCGGCTTGCAGCTCTCGAAAAGAGTATTTTTCAAAATACCGGAAGTTATAAAGCGACTAGTAACTGGATTTAAAAGGATAAAAAAGGAAAATGTACCTGGCCCGTACGGGGATCGAACCCGCGACCTTGGCGTTATTAGCACCACGCTCTAACCAACTGAGCTAACCGGCCGGCTCGCGTCAAAGCGCCGCCAGTGAATCTATGAGGACTCCCGGCCTGCCCCCGGCGTCCAGCCAGCAAGTGGTTCGTGCTGACTCCGCGGCGCCAGCTTCCCTTCGGTTTCCGCAGTGCCTGTCGTCGTTCCCTTTAGCCGGAGAAAAACCTGAGCCCCCGGAGATTTCTAGCAGAAGGGAGGCGGCTTCTTAGAGCGAATGGGAGGCTTTCACAGAGAAAATACAAGTTGCACTTTGGAGCCTTAACTCGGAAGAAAGGTTTTCAAATATTGCCCCTCAATGCTATTTTTTAATCGTCGAGAATCTTTGCAGCTTGGAAACTTAGTGTGTCCACAGCTTTTGGTATGGCTAAATAAAGCTTAGAAAATAACATAAAATCCGAGAAACGACAAAAGAACCACCAAATTCCCCACCACTCGATAATAACCGCCGCTGGGGTCTTGGCCTCCTTCCTGCCTATTTTTTTTTTCACTGTACAGGGGTGTGTGTGTGTGCGTATACACACACACACAACTGTACTATATGTATGTATATGTGTGTGTATATATATCTGGAATTCAGTGTAACGTTGCTTAAAAATATAATTTATAATCTTCCTTTTTGTATTTAATATTCTATCATAAGCCTATCCTTAAATAATTGCAAATGGCATTTCAAATGGTTCCTCCGTGTCTCCTCGCCCTTTTTTTAGTGTCTGGAAAATGTCTTCATTTTGTCTCGCGTTAACTAGCACACGAATAAATCATGAACTAGTTGCTGGGTGGGCCACTGACAGTATTCACTACAAAGGAATAGGATCTGCATGTAATAATAATAATAATAATAATAATAATAAATGTTGGGAGGATCTGGGCGCAGGGGGCTGCCGGTGGTGGCAGGCATCCTGTCCTTTCGCTCTCACCTGAATGCTCAGAGCCTAGCGCACTGTCTCGAATAGGAGTCGGACGGACGAATGAGCCAGCTCCAAACTCATCTCACATCGCACGACGAAGTCACTTCGCCGTTCAAACGCCCCTCTCTGGCTCCGCCCTGATCGGATTGCCAGGTTTAGCAAGTAATTACAGGTAAGTATGCCTTATGCAATATTTGGGACATACTTATACTAAACTGGTATCAGTTGTTTACCTGAAATTCAACTTTAACGGGGAGTCCTGTTGGCAACCCTACACCCCAAAGTAGCAGCAATTCGAAAGACACTCCACCCCCACCCCGACGTAGCGCTGGCCGGGTAGTTCGGCGGGTTAGAGCGTCGTTTGGGCGCACCAAGGTTGTGGGTGGATTCCTGGTCAGGGCGCGTACCAGGAGTCAGCCAAAGAATGCATAAGTAAGTGGAACAACAAATCGATGTTTCTCCCTCTCTCTCCTCCTCCTTTCTCTAAAATCAATCAACAATTTTTAAAAAATTAAAAAGACCCCTCTAACCTGCCCTTTCCCCATTTCCTCTGCTCCAGCCCCAGCGGCCCCACCACCCTCCTTCCCGTTCCTCGCTCACCAGGCAGGGGCTTCCGTTCCTGCTTCCTGGCCCCTCTCCCCCGAGTCACTGCCCAGGCCGCCTCCCTCATCCCCTCTAGGTCCTAGTGCG
The DNA here is from genome assembly GCA_028533065.1 of Trachops cirrhosus. NCBI lineage: Eukaryota > Metazoa > Chordata > Mammalia > Chiroptera > Phyllostomidae > Trachops > Trachops cirrhosus. The sequence goes on along the minus strand of CM052538.1, from coordinate 192,998,802 downwards.
TAAATGTCACGTCAAGGTCAGCAAGCTTCCCTGACCCCTGAATTTACAATCCCTTTATTTCCTCCAGGGCTTGCTTATTTCTTGAACTGCAGGGGCGCACTGATCTCTATTTTGCATCACGGGCACCTAGAACAGTGACTGGCGCTTAGTAGGTGGCGATGAAGGCGTGTCAATGAAGCTCAGGCGAGGGTCATCCCCTGGAGGTCTAGCCCTAACGCACTCGGGCCGGAGCTCCCTTCACGTTTGCAGAGCGGGCAGGGAGGCGGGTCCCGCGGTCCGAGAGACGCAGTGACTAAAGGCCGACGGCAGGGGGCACCCGAGACCGACTCAGTCGGCTCCGCACCCGTGCGCGCGGCTCCGGCGGGCTGGCGGTGCTGGGGCGCAGGGGCTTGCGGGGCCCTGCCGTTCTCCCAACTCCCTCTCTGACTTCTCCCGCCGGTTCCCACTCCGTCTAGCTGCTCTTCCGGGACAAACGAGTCCTATTTTCATTCTTTGAGCTGGGAAACCAAAGACACATGAGCAGAGTTAAATGGTACAGTGTTATTATTCGAGTTTTTAAATGTTCTAGAGGGGGGACTTTTGCGCATGAAAGATAACTTTGGATTTTCGATGGTCCATCTGCTTTAAACTCAGCTTATAAAATGTATCGTTCTGTTTATAGATCGGAACCTTTGTACGTAAGTGAAGACGTAGTAGGTGGCGATCACGTTGTGTCGAAGAGTGTCTAAGCTGACGCATCATCCCTAAGAAGGGCACAGATCGTCTACTAAACACGGCCTAATGGAACATAGCGACAAGCCGATGCTGGGACAGGGATCAACTGTCTGAGGAAGAGTTCTAGAATGAGCCAAAAAAACGCAAGTAGCTGTAATTAGACAGTGTTCCGGCGGAGTCCAAAAGCTGAGCTCTAACCTACAAACTGGGCGAGTCAGGGCCAGGGTGTGCAGACCTCTTTATCCCGAGTCCAAGAGAAATTCATCAGGCAGAAAAATCTCAGCCCACCACTGTTCATTTGTCAGCAAGCCCACAGCCTGCGCCAAGCACCGTGGTAGGTGCTGCACAGTCAGGTGGGGGAGGGACCCGACCGTGGTAATGATATCAGCAACAACGACCAGAAAATCGCTATTGTAAGCAGAACACCGAACAGGGCAAGGCTCTTTAGAAGTGGCTTCTGTCCAACAACTTCCTGATAAAGATTTGCTTTAGAACAAAATGGGATGGTGGTCCCATTTCTCAAGCATCTCTTGCGTGTGAAATATGCATCTGGCTGCTGGCATTGAGGAGGCAAGAATGACCTTCTAAACCAAAATCAACTTGGGTACCAAGGTGTGAGAAGAGGGGAAAGTGAGAAAATGGGGTGGGCCAAGGGTGAGGATGTGAATGTTTCAGGTGGAGGGAGATTGTACATGGGTTGAGGAATCTGGGTTTATCTTGTGACAGGCACTTGGGGAGACTTGGTCACAGTGGAGCTGGAGGGAGAAGGCTGGGACAAGCCAGAGGTGAGGTGGGTAGAAAAAGAAGGGGGTGAGCAGGAAACTGGGGTCTACAGGGGGAATGGTGAGGAAGGAAGCGTCAGCTGGGGTGCACCTGGGCAGTGGTTTTGCCCTTAGCTGAGACGGGGTCCCGGGAAGGTAGGCCTGGGTGAGCGACGGTGAGGCCAGCTAAGTGTTAAGGGATCGTTTGCAGGGGAGAAGCTTGTGCTGCACTGAGAAAGGAGGGAGGAGAAGAGATGAATCGTGCTCTGGAAGGAGGACAAGAGAGCTGGAAACCGTGATGAAATAAAATTTCATGTTCTGACCTTTTCCAGAATTGCTTCTCAACCTTCGAGGATAATATTTAGCATCTAAGCAACGTGGGGAGAAAGGAGTTCATATATAGATCTGTGTGTATTGATACAGTGTGTTTGGAGAGTGATTTAATATCACTCCACATTTAAAGTAGATGCCTTTCAACCTATCATTTCCTACAGAAACAGTTACACATGTGCCCTAAGATCTACACACAGGTATTTTCTGAAGTATCATTTGTAATAGCAAAAATAGGAAACAAGCATTAATAGGGGAGTGACTAAAATTTGAGAGTATATGAATACTAAGGAATATTATGAAGCACCTAAAAAGCATAGGGTAGCTCTGTATGTGTCATATTAAAAAGTCTGGGCTCTACCACCAGCTGGTGTGGCTCAGTGGATTGAGTGCAGGCCTGCAAACTAAAGAGTCATGAGTTCAATCCCCAGTCAGGGCACATGCCTGTGCTGCTGTCCAGGTCCCTGGTGGGCGGTGATGCTGGTTTGAGGCAGCCACACACTGATGCTTCTCTCCCTCTTTCTCCCTCCCTTCCCCCCTTCTAAAAATAAATAAGCAAAATCTTTTTAAAAAATGACTAGGATTTATTAATTGAAAAAAGCAAATTATAGAAGAATATCTATGATTTTCAATTATGGGGAAAATCAGTCCAAATTCATCCACAGAAAATCTGAAAAGATGCCACCCCTCTGTTGTCCGAGGTTAACTCTGGGGAGGATGGGCCACGAGAAGGATGGGAGTGCTGTGAAGGGATTATTTCAAATTTTACTTTATATATGTTTGCACTTTGATTTTTGTACAACAGACACATTTTACCCCTTCAATTTCAAAAGTTAATAGTAAAAAACCAAACAGGGATGCCTGATCTCACGGAGTGGTAAGGATGAAATAAGCATGTGAAAGACGAGGGGCTTCCTAAAATGCCGAACCGACATTGCCGATGGGTTTCATTGCGGTTTTTATTGCGTGGCCGGCTCCCTGAGGGCTGAGCCACTGCCTGCTCCGTTGGCACATGTGCATGAATCGTTCATTCACATGGTAGTTTCTTCCACTTTTCGGTAGAATGTAAGTCTCGAGAAGTCAGGGACGTTGTCCACACCGCCCTCCTTTATACCCCTAATGCCTGCAACGGTGCCTGCAGCTCCACGTCTGTCGAGTTAAAAAGGAAAACTCACAAACGGACCGCCACGGGCCAGAGGAGTTAATAGACGCGCCGTTGTTGGATGTGACTGCAGTCGACAATTGTTTAGTGCGCCCCCAACCCAGTTAAAGCTCAAGGCTATCGTCCGTCAAGGAGTTAGGTCCCAAACCCGTACATTCCCAGGAGGGTTGTGCAGAGCGATCCTGGCGTACCTCGCTTACACCGAAATGCTCGAAAGCGGCGAGGGAGGTTGCTTAGCAACGAGACCCAGCAGCCGGCCACAGAGCGCACGCCCCACGGCCGCGGGCAGACCGTTTTGCGCACGTGCAGGAGGCGGCCTCTGGCTGCGGTTGCCAGGGTGACAGGGCTACAACAGGGTGGCCCGATCCGTTAGGATCCGGCGGCCAGATCCCTGTTCTCCGACCAGCGATCACCGCGGAGGTCCTAGTACGGGACCCTGCCTCGGAGGAGTGGAAACCAGGGAAGCCTTCCTGCCCTTTCTTCTTCGTCCAGTGTCGGCACGGGGTTGTCGCCGGCTTCCGCATCGAGGATGAAAAGTGAGTGGGGCCAGGGAGGGGAGGGGACGCGAGTGTGAGTAGCGGGAGCTCGACCGGCCGGGGCGGGCAACCCACCGGTCCGATTAGGTGGGTCTGGGCCTCGTCGCCCCCGGCGTCTCTCGGGACCCCGTCAGAGCTGGTGAGCCGGAGGTGCCAGTAAAATTCCGATCCCCCTTGCTGTGAAGAGATTAAACGATGTCCGTATAGTTGTGATGTTCAGTCCGCCTCGTATCCTGATTGTCAGCTGGTATGTGGGATAAATGGTGTAACAAAGACATTGAAAGTACTTGATCTCATTCGCCCTTCACAAGCACCCTGATTTTGTCTTGCTGGACAGCGTCTACACGTTCGTCTTCGTCACTAACGCACCCAAAGCTGTGGCCAGAATACAGACTGTGCCTAAAATGTGAACTTATACACACACATTTTTTTACCACATTCCTTTCGACCTTTTCAGCTACTTATTTTGAAATTTTTCGAATCTGCAGAAGAGTTGCGAGAAGAGTTGCTCAAACGTTTATCGACCCTTCACCTAGATGCCCCACTGCGCTCTGGCAGTTTCTCCCCACATCCGGTGCTTACTTTTGCCGAACCTTTTGAGCGCTCGCTGCAGGCACCCTGACACTTCCCCACCTGGAATTCAGCAAGTGTCTGCTGAGAACAAGGGCGTTGTCCTACAGAGGCAGGCACGCCGAGCCTGCTGATACATGTGTGGTCTGCATTTCAGACTTTCCCAGTCCTCCCACTAATGTCCATTATCATTGGTTTTATTTTTTTCCAGAGTCCAATCAAAACCACAGACTGCATTTTGTGTCCTGTCTCTTTGGTCTTATTTCATCTACACAGTGTCCTGCCTCTTGTGCCTTTCATGACATTTTTCTTTCTTTTTAAAAGATTTTTTTAGTTGATTTTTTTTTTTAGAGAGAGAGAGAAACATCAGTCTGTTGTTCCACTTAGGGATGCATTCATTGGTTGACACTTTTTTTAAACTAATATTAAGTATTTTATTTATTTATTTTTAGAGAGTAGGGAAAGGAGGGAGAAAGAGAGAGGGAAACATAGATCGATTGTCTTGCTCACAGTCCCCAACCGGGGACCTGGCCTGCAACCCAGTCATGTGCTCTGGCTGGGAATCCAACGGGCAGCTTATCAGTTCACAGGCTGGCGCTCACTCCTCTGAGCCACACCCACCAGAGCCATTGGTTGATTCTTAAATGGGCCCTGACCGGGGATTGAACCCACAACCTTGGTGTGTCGGGATGATGCTCCAACCAAATGAGTTAAAGGGCTCATTACATTTATCAGGAATCCACGCCATGTGTTTTGCTAAATGCTCCTCACTTTGGATTTGTCTGATTTTCTCCTCGTGTTTAGCTTTAGCTCATTATTTTTGTCAGAAATACGTCAGAGGGGACGTGTCCCTGTCAGTGCGTCCCATCTAAAGTGGAATGTCAGTGTGTCTCAGTTTCGGTGACATTAGGTTTGATCATTCAATCACCCCGTTTCTTAGAGGACACTTCCAAGAAAGCATCCCTTCGCTTCTTGGAGCTCCCGGGCCCCTCTGCCAGAGGCAGCCACTTGGGCCAGTTTCCCGTGTCTGCAAACGTCCAGACAGGGTCGGCAAAGCAGGGCCGCAGTTCTGAGGGCACCGGACAGTTTTCCTGTGCTGTTATTTGTTAGCTATTGTGTATTCCATGTGAACAGCTGCAAACCGACTTTTGCCCCACCCTGTATATTAAACAAGTATCTGTACGTGTATACATGTATATATAAATGTACACCCCCACTTTTATTTATCTATTTATTTAATTTTTTAAAAGGTTTTATGTATTTATTTTCAGACAGAGGGGAAGGGAGGGAGAAAGAGAGGGAGAGAAACATAAATGTGTGGTTGCCTCTTACTCGCCCCCTACTGGGGACGTGGCCCACAACCCAGGCTTGTACCCTGACTGGGAATCGAACAGGCGACCCTTTGGTTCACAGGCTGAGCCACACCAGCCAGGGCTGTTTATTTAATTTTTTATTTATTGCTTTTAGAGAGAGGGAGAAAGGGGGTGGGAAGACAGAGAGAAAACGTCGATGTTGCTGTTCCACTTATTTATGGATCCATTGGTTGATTCCTGTGTGTGTCCTGATGGGGGCACATGCTCTTAAAACCGTCACAGTGTATCATATCACAGAAAGAATTTTTGAAATTATCTGTTGTAATTGCAGTGAGGCGTAAACTTTCTGTCCTTCATGAATGTATTTTTATAGACTCAAAGCTGCAAGGTACCTCAAATAATCTTGTTCTGTCCCCCCTTTCCTAGTGTGCATCGCCTTCTGTCTTTATAGCAAGATGCATCAGCTAACAACTTTTCCCCTTTCCATTAAAACAAAACTATGTGACAGTAATGCTGGCTTTGCAGTCGGTCCACACGGAAGGCTGTAAGTCGGTCTCAGGACCCACCCCCGCCACGGGCTGGGTCAGCCCCGGTTAGCATTTCCTCCGACCAGCTTCCAGACGTTTTCTGTGCGCATTCCACGTGTCTGTTCCCCAAGCAGACACCCCAGACTACCCGGGACCATTTCTGTGGTGCTGTAACCCGCCAGGACCTCGCTTCTTTGTGTGGCGAACATCCCTAGCAGTGGACTCACTGGGCTCAAGGGTGCAATTTAAATGTAAAGTTTTTCCGAGTTTAGGATCATTGTCCTTTTGTGTTTTCATGACGCGTGCTAACTCAGGTCACAGTCTTCCTCATACACCGTGTGACGAATCGGGCACAGACCTCTTTTCGGGGGTCCCCGGCCTTGCTGTGGGTGCACGTCGGAGTTAACCTCTTGAAGAGAGTGGGAATGAGAAGCTGAGCCCCCTTGGCGACAGCTGTGGTGGAGCCTGGCTCTGGCACAGTCACTAACCGCCCCCCACTCCCCCAGCCTGCTGAGCGCCAGCCCGGATGCGGCTCGCCTGCCTCGATTCAGAGGTTTAGGAAACAACGTCTCCAGAGGCCGTGCGTGCCTGAATACAAGTGTTTGCGCTTGGGCGTGACAGGGTTCTCTGTTCACAAAAAGTGCATTTGACCTCCGCTTTCACGGTTAAATAAGGCTTAGATTCCACTTAAACAAACAAACCGGGGCCTGATACAAGTGAATAGACTCTAAATGAACACAAACGGTCTCATTTATCTTCCTGACTTCTACCTTCTCCATTCCGTCACGGTAAGCCCCGTTGGTGGTGGAGTCGGGGTAGGGATTTGTTCGGTGCTCCGGCGCCTGCCCATTGTTCCTCCCCCGGGGACGCGGGGCGGGTGTCTTTGCGGGCACAGCCCGGTACCCTGCGCAGCTGTGGGCGTCCTCGTGCCTCTCATCGGACTTTCTGAGTTTTATTGACTTTTTTCCGTTGCCATTTCGTCCCCTCTCGCTCCAACCCCCCCAGCAATCTGCTCCCCGGTGTGTGCGTGCGGCCTTGAGTCCTTCTCCCTTTTTGCTCGCTCCCTCCACCCCTTACCCTGTGCCCTTCGCTGCCATCCTGCTCTCCATCTATGAGTCTGTCCCCATTTTCTTAGTCAGTTTATTTTGTTTGTTAGATTCCACATGTGAGTGAGATCCCACGGTGTTTGTCTCTCTCTGCCTGGCTTATTTCACTGAGCATCACGTTCTCCAGGTCCGTCCATACTAACTTTTCGTCTTTTTTACAGCCGAGTAGTATCCCACTGTGTAAATGTCCCCTAGTCGTTTTATACACTCATCTGCTGATGGACGCTTGGGCTGCTTTCATATGTTAGTGATTGTAAATAATGCTGCAGTGAACACAGGGTGCTTATGTTCTTTCCAGTTAGTGTTTTGGGGTCCTTCGGATATACTCCCCGAAGTGGGATCGCTGGGTCAAAAGGCAGAGCCATCTTTAATTCTGGGGGTGTCTCCACACTGCTCTCCACAGAGGCCGCAGCAGTCTGCACGCCCACCAAGAGTGCAGAAGGGTCCCCCCCTCCTCGCCAGCACTAGTTTCTCACCTGAGTTTCAAGGCCTGTGAAAATATGCCAGATCCTGTAGGAGAAGAGCAGGAAAATACTTTCCTAGGAATTTTTTCATGGGGGCTTTTCTCTTTTTTTTCTCCCCTGCCTTTCATCCTTGTTTCATCCCCAGAACAAGGAAAGAGCCTTGGGGGAGGTGGCCCGTTCCCCCTGAGCTCTCCGGGGCCGCAGGCCCCACTCGCTGCCGGTCGGTTGTGACGGTCCGGAGGCGCCTACAGTGTCGGCGCTCACTCGGAGCTCGAGCTCAGCCCGCTCTGAAGCGCACGGCGTCGCCGCTGCTGTTGTTGAAAGGAGCTTTGCTCGGCTTAGCTGTGGTCAAGAGCACGCTGGAGTGAGAGTCCCCCTTCCCCGCAATCCTGACTTCCTCTGGCCGAAGCCTGGCCTTCAGTAGCTGGCCGTCGGCCCTCCGGTGAGCTTCGTCTGTGTCCCTGTACACTGCTGTCCTGGTGTCACCAAACAAAAACCAGGTGGGGTGCCTGTCACCACAAAAAGCCAAGCTCGTGAGGCAGGTGTTGGTGCAGAAGGAAAAGAGGTTTCTTCATAAACATGATAGATGATGTCGTATTTGTTGCGAATATTTTCTCAGATAGTAGTTTGCCTTTACATTTCTTTTGTCCTGGGTTTTTTTTTAATTATTTATTTATTTTTAGAGAAAGGGGAAAGGAGGGAGAAAGAGAGGGAGAGAAACATCAGTGTGTAGCTGCCTCTCATGCCCCGCCACTGGGGACCCGGCCCGCAACCCAGGCACGTGCCCTGACTGGGAATCGAACCAGCGACCCTTTGGCTCACAGGCTAGTGTTCAGTCCACTGGGCCACACCAGCCAGGGTATATTCAGAGCTTGTTACCAATAAAAACCACATAGGAAATTGACTGAAATAGGAACTTTAAAAAAATTACACATCATTTCTAAAACTCTCTATTACTTCTAAAACTATATTAACCTTTTTCCTGCTGGTGTGAACTAATCAGAGTTCACACAAGATATGAGAGATGTGCTGCATCTGAAAGGTGTGGGGGGAGGCTGCACCTGGGCATTTCAAACAGGAAGGGGTCGCCCGTAGTGAGTTACCGGCTTATGAAACTGTCACCTCTGCAGGTGATGACGGTGGTGGTGGCAAGGCCAGGGGCTGCTACTGTCAGTTCCAGGACACCAGGAATTGCAGGAGTGGCAGGAAGCTGCCCTGGCCTCCGTGGGACCAGAGAGGGTGACCCCAAGGCCGCCGGGCAGTGCCCCCTCTGCCGCATGCCCAGGCCCGTGTCCCCCAGAGCCACCCCCACTCGCCCCCTGCTCCTCTGCTCTCCAGGTCGTGTGGGCTCTGAGCCTGGCATCCTGCCGGGGTGCGGGCCACCAGTCTCCTGCGCTGGGGTGGGGGTGGGGAGCACAGAGAGGCCCGGGTGCTCCCGCCCGCACAGCGAGTGAGGGGACCCTGAACCTCAGGAGAAAAGGAGAAACAGCCTCAACACAGGCTGCCAGCTGGTTACAGAGAAAAGGCTCGCTGTCTGGGAATGAGTGCAAAGCACACGTGTAAATAACAGCTGGTTTTTATGATCGCTTTACTTACAGACTACAAAGTAATTGGCAAAATAGGCGAGGGGACGTTTTCTGAAGTCGTGAAGATGCAGAGCCTGCGGGACGGACACTACTATGCAGGCAAGCAGATGAAACAGCCCTTCGAAAGGTAGGCGGCCAGGCCCTCGGACACCAGCGCGGCTGCGGGTTCGAGCCAGGGGCAGCGTCTGTCTGGGGGGAGACTATTCGAGCAGCGGCACGTAAGGCATGAACTTCTGCAGGCAGTGAGGGTCGTGGGCTAGCTTTGGGTTTCCCGTGCTGGGTTTCACGTATGTCCCAGTTTCCTGTGCCGTCAATGACTAACGGTCACCAAAAATTTAAATTGCAAACGTATGCCTCACTCTAAACAGGCTCTATTTCCGCACAGTCGTGTGTGTTGGACTTTTGCAATGAAACCTTAGTCGAAGCGCACCAGACGCCCGTGTGGTTTCGTGGCTCGTGACTCCGTGTACTGAGATTTCCGTCAGCGGTGGGGAAGCTGACTCCCGCGGTGGCATCCGCGGGGAGGGAGCTGTCTGGTGTGGCTTAGTCCCTGGAGGACGGCGGTGGCCCTGTCCCTCAGAGCAGGCTCCTCCGTCTTCGGGTTTGCCGCTGAGCCCGCACCTTGCCAGACCAGGATGAGCGGGAAGGCTGGGGCGCCGCAGCCGTCAGGCAGTCCAGTAAAGAGGGTCGAATCTCCGCACACCCACGCTCGTTTCCCCAGACAGTCCCTCTCCCCCACCGATGCGGAGCCTCCTGGAGGGTTTGGGGGACAGACCTGGCCTTCCGGCTCTCGGTGTGAAAAATGGCTCCTCGGATCAGAAGGGCGGTAGGACAGTTACTGGTGTCCGAGAGGGTGCAGGACACTAATTTTGTCCTCATGACGCCCCCACAGGACTGAGGCGGTCGGCGCTGGTTTGTGCAGGAGCAGGGGTGCTTAGAGACATGACATCACGTGACAGTTGTCCCTCTGGGTCACGAGGAGGCCGAGCCGGCTCTGCGTCCAGACGTCTCCTCTGCCGCCCAGCACGTGTGGCCGCTGACCGGCTCTGCCCAGACCGCAGCCACTGGGCTCGCGCCGCCTCCGTCCCGTCCCGTCTCCCTGGCGCTGCGCTCTGCGCCTCTCTCCCCGACTCCGCCACTACCTCTAAGCCACTGGCAGTGCAGAGGGGAGGCCGTGTACTGGCGGCCCGGGTTGCAGAGCAGCCTCCCGTGGAGGAGCCCACCACAGGCCCTCGGACCCTCCGCTTCTCCAAGGAGCCCTGGCTCCTCTGGCTGGAGGCAGACGTGGGGAGACGAGACTCCGGCACCGAGCGCGCTCACTGCTGCCAGAGCAGCACCGCTGGGGGGCGCTCTCCGGGGTGGGGGGCAGCCAGTGCGCATGTGTGCTGGCCCCTGCACACACCCTCCGCCTCTCTCCCCTTCTGCATCCGTCCATCCACCCCCCAGGCCAATAACCACGCGTACCTGCTGGCCTGGACAAGTGCCCGAGTGGGTAAATACCCAGGCGGGGGCAGGTCTTCCTTACAGGAGGAGAGTCCCGTTAACAAACACAGCAGGGGCGAGGGAGGGGAAGGCGGTCGGAGAGGCGCAGCAGTAACCTCCGCAGGCCGGGCAGACCCTCCGCGCTGACGGGAGGGAGACTTTGGGGAGGACGGGACTTCCGCACAGCCTCCGATGAGGCCGGCCCCCCACCCCATTTCAACTTGGTCCTCAAGTTGTTCGATATTCCTCCCTCTAGGAGGCAGGGTCTAAGTCCCTTCCCTTTGAATGCGGGCTGGACTTAGGGGCTTGTGTCTACAGAATAGAAAATGAAAAGGGAAAGACAGCAAGTGTACCGTGAGAAGCCTGGACGCTGCCACTTAACCAGCTGACTGACAGGAGCGCCATCAGGAAGGAGACAGGCCACGTGCTGCGCTCTCTGACAGGCATGCCGGGATGGGAGGGGCGCGTCATCTCCACGGGGTCGCTTCCCAGAGACCCGCAGCCTCAGTGCAATTGTGAGGACGCATCAGACCAGCAGGTGCAGGCGCACCTGCAGAACGCCGGCCCGGGGCGCTCACACCTGTCCAGGACGCGGCACAAGGGCCCCGCGGAACTGTCCCGGAGTGGAGGTGCCTAAGGGACCCCGATTGCAGTGCGGTGTCCTGACCCTGGAAGAGAAGAAGACACTAGTGGGAAAAGTGGGGACTCCCAGTAGAGCGTCTGGCTGAATTAGCAGAGCGGTGCCCATGTGAATTCAGTTTTGATCATTTGGAGGTGTGAATGTTGGGGGTGGGTGGGTGACAGGAACTTTCCGCACCATCCTTGCGACTCAGCTGTTCGCCTAAAATAGTTTCAAACTGAAAAGCACACAGTCAGATGGACCCAACCAACCACTGAGGCCTGGAATGACTCACGTTGCTCATGAGCTTTTTCCACTGGTAAAGTGTCGCTGCTGTTTCTGAATTATAGGAAGAAATGACTTCATATTTCTTCTAGAACGAGAACTGCTTCGGTGTCATTTCTAGGAATGAGGTTGCTGTAATTTTTGGATGCTCTAGTGTCACTGATTCTTGATCCGCACACTGAATGCTGTTCTTTGGTTTGGGTTTGGTTTTGGTTTTTAACCAGGAAGGTCCTCTGTCTCGCTGTCAGAGTTCTGGAGTCTCCGGCATCATCATTAAACGGTTCGGTCTCACTCCCGGGAAAAACTGCTTTCTGCCGTCCTCTCCGCGGCCAGGACGGCCAGTGCAGTGTGTGGGTGGTGTGAGAAGCGCCAGGCGGCGACGGTGATGGGTGGCCCTGGGTGAGTCTCGCCCACACGTCACCGCCCGCGTGTTGCCCTTGGAGGCAGAGGCCCTGCTGCCTCCTTTCAGACCCAGAGCCGTGGGCTCGAGAGAGAAGGTCCCTAACCGGCCTGGCGTCACCGGCGGCCAGTGCCGGGCCAGCGTGGGACCCCGCCCGCCCTGCCGGTCTGTTGCTCGTTGGTAGTCCACTCCTCTCCTTCTGTGAAACGTGCAGGAGTATTTCTTTCTTAAACGTTTGAAATCGTCCTCCGGGGAGATCGCCTGGGACTGGAGGTCGTCTCTGGGGGAGGCTCCCCCTCCGTGAGGGCTGCAGCCCCGGAGACGACGCAGCAGCGAGCGACGGCCGCGCCGTGCCTCCGCGGCACCGGGTGCTGGAGGCGCAGACGGGTGGGGATCCGGGCTGCGGAGCGCGACCTTGACCTCCTGTGGGAAACTGCCGCCGCCACCGCGAAGCAGGAGCCCAAACCCTGGGACCCGCGCCTGCCTGGGGCTGGTGCACCGGGCAGACGCACGGATTCCTCCGGAAGCGTGCACAGCCGCAGACTCAGCACCGAGCGGGACTGCCTTCCGCTGCGCAACCGGTGCCGGGAGGGCCGAACGCACGTGCAAGGGCATCCTGCCGCTGGTCCTCTAGTGAGAGCGGGGACTCAAAGCACTGCCGTCCACTCACAAGTCTGATGTCCATAGATGAGAGACTTGCACGCGGACCACGTCCTCAGGACGGGAGAGAACCGCTACCGCTGTGCCCCGGAGGCCACCGTCCCTGTGAAAGGGTCAGGCGCAGGGGTCACCGCCGAGGGCCGACGGCAAGTTCGACACCTTCGGACGCCAGTCAAGGCCGAGTGGCGACCGGACGGGTGGGTTGGACTCAGGAAACGCTGAGACCGAAGGACCCACGGCCCTTCAAAGGGAGGAGGAGGATGGGGCGGCGGCCGCGGCAGGCGCCCAGCAATGGGGGCTGACGTCGGTGGCCGCACCCGTCCCCCGGCTCTCCACCAGCTGGCATCGTCCTCAGTTGTTATTTTAGAAACACGACTCTATTTGAGGCAGAATTTTTTAAATAACTGAAGACAGGCTGTGTGACTTGATCAAAACAAGGAGGCACAGGGTTTCTGAATAAAGGAGAACATCTGAAATTACTCAAAAAGACTCAGATAGAGCTATGCCAAATAATTTAAGTTTTCGTAAGGTTTTTGTGAAGCTTTATTGAGAGGCCGTTCACAGGTCGGAACGCCACCCAGTGGGAGTGAGTGTTCGGAAAGGGACACGGTTGTGCAGCTGTCCCCGCGGTCTGTCTGGAAGCCTCCCACCGCCGCCGGGGCTCAGCAGAGGGGAGCCCCTGTTCTGGGTGGCCAGCGGCCCCCGCCCTGCGCCTGGCTCCTCGCCCAGCCCCCCACACCCGCTCCAGCCACCAGAGGGCGCTCCCTCTGGGCCCGGCTCCCGAGCGGTGGGCAGCATCTTTTCTGCTTTGTCCTGAGTGTGAGGGGAAGTGCGGGCGGCGATGAAAGAAGGGTCTGGGGACCGGGTGTCCCACCACGGCTCGCAGGCCGGGGGCCTCCCAGGGCGGTCTCGAATGCGGCCCAACACAAAATCGCAAATTCACTTAACACGTTATGAGAATTTTTTTGCGATTACGTGTCACAATGTAGTCAATGTGGAGCCCGAGACAACTCTTCTTCCTCCAGTGCAGCCCCGAGACGCCAGAACGTTCTAGTCCGAGGTGGCCTCACTCTCAGCCGGCTCAGGCCCGCCTCCCCGCCGGCCCCTACCGCTGGCCGGCACGCGGGCAGCTGCAGCGGCTTTCCGGGGGACACGCTGTCAGACGGGCAACGGGACTCAGGGCCGACGTGCGCGCTGCGCGTCCGGAGGCGGTCGGGCGGGCTGTCACACGCTGGAGAGAGGGCGCTCCCGCCACCACTCCTGGTGGGAGCTCTGGGACGGGAAGGTGGGTGGAGCGGGCCCTGCGGCCACGCGTCACCCAGGTGCTGAGGGGACACCTGTCGCCAGGTGAAGGAAGCTGAGAAATCTCGCAGCCCTCAGAAACGGTAAGAGGGGAGGGTGGGCCCCTTTCCACATGGCGTTCACAGGGCTCAGTCGGTTAGCTCCCACAAACCGAGGAACAGGAAATTCTATGATCTGTGTCCGTGTTTATTAACAGTAGCAGAAACTGCCACGGTGCCCTTCCAGGAGCGTGGGTGGGGAGGGTTTGGACACCTGCCGGAGCTGGGAGAACCCTGCCCTCCGTAAGACGGTGCAGAAACGCGACAAGCCGGATTTTAGCTGCCGACGGCAGAGATACTACAACCTGACCGGCTGGAAGCACCTGGGCGTCCTTCAGCCGCGCTGGCGGCCGGGACGGCCCAGACCGTGCAGCCGACCCAGTGACGCGCGGCGCCCTGTCTCGCCCGCACAGCAGCCTGGAGCAGGCGAACAGCCTCCGGGAGGTCCGAGCTCTGCGGCACCTGAACCCGCACCCGCACATCCTCACGCTGCACGAGGTGGTCTTGTAAGTACGTCTGCGCCTGGCGACGGTGTCTGGACTTGATGGCAGTGACCGGATCTCTTTTTAAGAAAGAAAGAAAACCGTGGTGGGCATTTTAGATGTTCGCTTGGCTGCTCCGAGAGTCACAGTTTTCATCTTAAGTCGCCCGTTTACTGGTCGGCTGTGTGCCCGACCCCTAAGGCAGCAGCGCCTTCGTCCAGGCCACGCTCAAGGGCACGGAGTCCCGGGCTCCGGCCTGCGGCTCAGTGAGGCTGCTGTGGGGCTGGTGGCGGCTCTGGGCGCCCCACCGAGCCCCCCACCCCGCCCCCGCCCCGTGAGAACCTCGCCCCTGGAGACGGCTCTCCCTTCCCCTGCCGTAGTTGCCTGCAGCCGCTCTCCCTCCGACGGGTGCGGGGGCGGGGCGGGGGGGCGTTGCCATTTCTGGTCTAAATGTGGGCAGCTTCCATAAGGCTCGCCCACCGGCCAGGAGAGCCGGGCGCAGCTGGTCTGCGGGCCTTGGCGAATCGGCCCTGCACCGGGACCTGGACCCAGACGGGAGCCGGGCTGGGCGGGGCTTCCAGGTCCCGCCCCCGACCAGCGCAGCCTGCACCCGAGAAGGCGGCCTGGCCTTCACGACCCGCTGAGAAGCCATAGCCTCTGACAGCTGCGTGCAGCAGGCGTTCCACAGGCGCGAACACTTTTAAACGTGGCGTGAACTCTGGTCGCAGCTGCGCGGCCTCCTGGCCCGTGCCGTCCTGAGCGGTCAGTCTGGGCCGGTCTGGAGACGGCAGTCCGCGGGGCACCTTGGGGGCTCGGCCCGGCCCTGCCTGCGGGAGCGGTGCTTCACGCCCTTCAGACAGCGCTTCTGTCCGGAGCTGCGCGTGGGCCGCCTCCCAGCCCCGCGGGAGGCACCCGGAGCCAGTCGGGGCCCACGGGCTGCCCGGCCTGGGGTCGGGGGTCCCTTTCGGGGCTGTTTGAACTCAGGAGAAGCTGGCGGCTCAGCCAGAGGCCTCGGTGCGCCCTCTGTCACCCACAAGGGTGATGTCTCTCGTCTTTTCCCCCTTTCCCGACTGGCTCCTGGGTTCTGTCCCCCCGTTGTGGTGTGTCCCAATCACCTGGACGTGGTTCAGGTAAATCAAAACCGAGGTTGTGGTCACAGGGCAATCAAACCCTCCTCTCCCGGGCGGTTCTGCTGGGCCACGCCCCCCCCCAGGTCTTCTCTCCGCCCAGAGTTAAGTCTATGGGGTCAAGACCCATGGCTTTGGAAAACAGCAGGTAGGAAGGGGTTAGAGTGTTTGCTTAGAGTAGAGTTTTACTATGATTTCAAATTAATTTTACCTGGAATATTTACTTAAAGTAAAAACTTCTCCTGTTTCAATCATTACCCCTTAGACTTTGTCTGATGTGGGAGTGCTTTATTTTTACCAGAAATGTTTACAGATGAATTAAATATTTGATTATATCTTCTGCTTAAGACATGAAAAAAACACACAAAATCCTGCTTTCTTCTTCAGTGACAGAAAATCGGGTTCTCTTGCGCTAATATGTGAACTTATGGACATGAATATTTATGAGATGATACGAGGTACGTAGACTCATTTGAAAACTAATCTAAGAACTTTTATTTATTTATTTATATGTTTGTTTTCAGAGAGAGAAGGGAGGGAGAAAGGCAGGTACAGAAACATCAGCGTGTGGTTGCCTCTCACACGCCCCCAAACAGGGGCCTGACCTGCAACCCAGGCCTGTGCCCTGACTGGGAATGGAACCGGCGACCCTTTGGTTCGCAGGCCGGCGCTCAGTCCGCTGAGCCACAGCAGCGAGGGCTCACAACAGCTTTTGAACTCGTGGATCCTGACGCACCCGCCTGCCAGAGACCCGCTTCCTTACTGTTGCGACGACGCTGCGGGTCCTGGAGCGCTAGCAGTGGGGCCCTGGCAGCTCTGTCCCTGGTGCCCTCTTAGTGCCCAGCACTGCCCTGTGTCCCTCGCCTACCTGGATGTTTCTGGCCATTGAGTGTCGTGGTTAGACTGTCTTTACCGCCAGGAGTCAGGCTGTTCTGCTGGTTCACTGCAGAGGAAGGAGTTTGTGGTGACACTGAGGGTCTCCTGCGGAAAGCTCAGCCAGGCCTTCTGGAAGAGGGGCCAGGCAAGCTCCGGTCGCCGAGGCCACCACTGACCACCCACCCGCAGGCCACATGGCCCGCCTCAGCGTCTCTGCCTGTCTCTTCCTCCTTTCTTGGCGGATGTGCCCCGCCCCCCCGGCCCCAGACCCTGAGACCGTCCATGGGCCGCAGGCAGGCTGGCCCAGATGTCCCAGTCACTGGTCCCCTCTAAGTGGACCTCTCCATCCAGACCGGGGCCCAGGAAAACTCTGGGTTCCCGAGGGACTCCCAATGCTCCCTGGTCAGCAGTCGGCGGGGCGGCGTCCTGGGGAAGCCCCCAGGCCCGGGGCAGGTGCATCAGGCCGGGCTGCCCAGGAGGTCGTACCCAACACCGCCCCCACAGCGAAGGGCACGCGGGCACCGTCGCGCCAGGCGGAGCCACACGGGCGGGGAGAACGTGAACGGCTCGTTCAGTAGGCGCACTCCATGTTTCCCGTAAGACTGCTTCACGTGGCTTCTCACGGAGGAAGCTAGATTGTTACTCTCTTATTAAGTAAGAATGGGTTCTGCTTTTTATTTCCAAAAAGGGCCTAAGTACGGCCGGTAACGGCGCCGGGCGTTTCCTTGCGGCACAGGGAGAAGACGCCCGCTGTCGGAGCGCAAGGTCGCGCGCTACACGTACCAGCTGTGCCGGGCCCTGGACCACGTGCACAGGTGCGCGGGGTGTGGCGCCCCCACGCGGCGGCGCGCCCACCTCGCAGGCGGTGCGATGTGGAAGAACTGGAGTGAGTGAGGCGCGATTAATTGTGTCCTTCCTCTTCTATTGAATGCAGGAATGGAATATTTCACAGAGACGTAAAGCCAGAAAATATATTAATAAAGGTAAGGGCTTCTACGTGAAAAATGGGTATGGGCATAAAGGTGGAATGTAGTTCCCACTGGGCGCGCTCTCAACCCCATATACCTGGGTACGGGGTCTGCTCCTGTTTTCCTTTTTATTTAATAAATGTCATCAATAGCCGTACACGTGGAAGAAAATAATCTCGGGCACCTGTCTCAGACTATATACAAAATCAAGCCCCATTCAAATTACCATCCTAAACCCTTGGAACCTAAAAGTAGGAGAATCAGGGCCAGAGCTCCGGTCTGCGCCCCCAAAGCCACGTGGGCCCGGCACACTTAAGGGAACACGGGGCGACTTCGGCACATGCGTCCACCCAGGAAGCCGGCACCGCAACCGTCACCGTGGTGAGGGGACAGCCCGCAGGTGCCCTCTGCCCCAGCCCTCGTCCCAGGCACAGAGCGACTGGCTTTCTGTTTTCATAGGATTAGTTTTCATTTTCTAGAATGCTCTGTAGCTGTAGTTTACAGATGTAGCTAGAAGGTAGCTTTCTCTGGTCCGGCTTCTGTCCCTCAGCGTCGCTATCCTGGGACCCAGCCGTGTGCTGGATGTGGGCCTCGCCTTTCGAAACCGTCCCCCCGGTGCTGGGCGTTCCCTTCTGTTCCGGCTCCGGCCGGTTCTTCTCTGTGCGCAGGGTGTGGCTGGCGGCCTGTCTCCCTGACCCCTCCCTCGGCTGCGTGCCGTCTGTCCAGCAGCCCGGCAAAGTCCTGTTTTATTTTTGCCAGTTAGAAAAAATACGCTTCTGGCGCTTCCTTCTGACTGTCTCTTAGAGTCCCCATCGGTCCGCGGACACTGCCCGTCTGCACTTGCGCGCCGTCTGCGCCCCTGTCAGAGCCCCTGGCGGAGGCGCCGTGTTACTGTGGAGGCGCCCCAGCCCGTGGCGCCCGGGCTGGCCCGGGTGGGCGCCCGCCTTGTCTCTCCGGACTGCGCTTCTCTTGCCTCCTGACACGCCTCGCCCGTTCTATCTCAAGCCCCTCGGGGTGCGCTGGGGAGTGGGCGCAGAGGGGAGGCCCACGGAGCTTTCCGGACCGTGGGGCTCAGAGCTGCGCCAAGCTAAAGGTTTGCTTTGGCCGTGAATGCCGGGGCTCCAGAGTCATCCACGGCCTGGGTTTTATTACCTGAAAGTGAGGGGCAAAGAAAACGGCAGGGATATTCTGAAACCCGCTTCCCCGGTCTGCCCGACCTGCTCCAAAGAGCCCACGGGTGCGGGCCGGGCCGAGCCGCCTCCGGGCAGGCGACGCGGCAGCTGACCGCCGGGCGCAGCTCCTTCGCAGCCTTCCACGGCGACTTAACGTTTTCTGGCACATGTAGCCATTCGGAAAGCGTGGTAAAGCCCAGCCGGAACATCCGTCACCGTGGTCTGCTGAATAGAAGCCCCACCTCCTTACCTGTTCGGGCGCCTCCAGATGCTTAGAAGTAGGAAGCCGGGCAGGTGCCAGTGACCCCCCAGGGCGTGACTGCTGGGGGGCTCACAGTGCAACAGCCGCCTCCCCCCTCGCAGCAGGATGTCCTGAAGCTGGGGGACTTCGGGTCCTGCCGGAGCGTCTCCGCCAAGCAGCCGCACACGGAGTACATCTCCACCCGCTGGTACCGGGCCCCGGAGTGCCTGCTCACCGACGGCTGCTACAGCTACAAGATGGACCTGTGGAGCGCCGGCTGCGTCCTCTACGAGATCGCCAGGTAGGGACGCCTGTGCCGCACGGTGTCACCGGCGTCCTGGCTGTGCCAGCTTGTCGGGGAGACGTGCTTCCTGTCGGCACGTGTCCTGCTTGCTGGTGGCGGAGAACAGAACTCGGTCCGTGCCTTCTTCCCCCGGCACCCCCAGCCCTGGGCCTCTGACCCGGCTTCATCGGTGAAGTGACCGGCTGCGAAGTTAGGAACTGAGCGGAAACTTGTTACCGCCACCTGTGGGTCCTGCCGTGGGGGTGTGGGCGGTGCCCTGGGCCTCACGGCCCTCCCAGCCCCACACCCTGGCCTTTGGGCTTCACCCCGGGACAGGACGTGGCAGGGCAAGGAGGGAGGAGGTGGGCCGGGTGGCAGCTTGAAGCTGCCCAAGCCGGGTCCTTAATGGCTCACCGCGGGCGGTCAGGCCTGGGGCGCGCTTACCCTCTCAGGGGTATGCACACCAGCGCAGGAGGGCCCACCGCAGGCGGGGCCCAGGCCTCCCCCCACCTCCCCTGCCGGCTGCTTGACCGGTCCAGAGGGGAGCGCACACCTTTGACCTGGGGTCACTTGGACGGGTGACTGACTAATTTTGGGGGAGCAGACTCACAGTTCCACTGGAACCAAAAGTGCCGAGAGACCGCCCTCTCTCCTGCTCCAAGGCTGTGAATTACTTTGGGCGGGCGTCGCAGGGCTGCGGGGTTAAGGATGACCAGGATGGCGGGGACGGCCCCAACCACAGCCCCCTCACATCCCCCCAGCCTGCAGCCCCTCTTCCCCGGGGACAATGAGCTGGACCAGATCTCAAAGATCCATGACGTCATGGGCACCCCTCCCGCCAAGACCCTCACCAAGTTCAAGCAGTAAGTGCCCTGTGCCCCCAAGGGTCCTGTGGGGCAGCCGGGGGGCCAGGGGTGGGGCCCCTCAGTCCACCGGTGAAGGGGCTGCAAGTCCCTCGGGGCCCCAGGGACACAGGGGGGCACTCTGCCGAGAGTGTCATAGGACAGCCCCCGCCGCTCCGCTGAGGGCAGCAGCCTGGGCACCGGCACAGCTCAGGGCCTTCGGGTGCCACGCCCTGGCACCGGCCAGGACGCCAGGACACGAGGGCGCTGAGCTGGTCAAAGAGGAAGAAAAGCCAGGGAGCGGGGGCCGTGCACTGAGGGGTGGGCGGCAGCCAGCAGCCCCGAGACCTCCCCCGAGAGGAAGGCAAGGAGGTGACAGCTGCTGGGGAAGCTCCCCCACTCTTCCCAGGTGGAAGCGCGGTGTCGGTCTGCCTGAGGAAGGGCACTTCTCTTCCGTTCACCTCGCCACGGCTGTCACCGCTGCCCCTCTCTTTAAACCACAAGACCGCACACGTTAGGGCAGTTTCTGGGCGAGCAGCAAAGCCGGGGGGAGGGGAGGACAGCGACCCCGAACCGCTGGCCCTCACGCACAGCCTCCCCGCCGGCGGCACCCGAGCGGCGTGTCCGCTAGTGCGAGGCCCCGGCACTGTGCTGCAGGCCCACGGTCCCCAGGGGGCCACGCCTGTGTGGCACGTGCTGTGGTTTGGGCACCGCGCGGCCAGGCCCCTCGGGTCGTGGACAGTCCCCCAGCGCGGGGCCCTGTAGAGTCGTCGTGACGACGGGACGCATGCTCTGAGTAACGGCGTGACCGCTTGTTGTCGTTGGGCTCCCAATGCAGGTCGAGAGCTATGAGTTTTGATTTTCCTTTTAAAAAGGGGTCAGGGATACCTCTCCTGACGGCCAGTCTGTCCCCGCAAGGCCTCTGCCTGCTGCGCGCCATGGTGGCCTACGACCCCGACGAGAGAATCACGGCCCACCAGGCCCTGCAGCACCCCTACTTCCGAGAGCAGAGGTGGGTGCCCAGGAGACTGTGGCGGGCGGGCCAGGGGGCCCGGACAGCTCTGTCTGACCGGAACACCCTTTTCCGAAACACCCTGAGCGCTCCCTTGTTAAGATGAGGGGTGGCGGGCCCCAACACCCCAGGGTGGACGGGGTGAGCTGGCCCTGAGGTCTGAGTGGGCATCGTGTGTACCCAGCGTGGGAAGTGCATGCCCGCGGAGTCTGACCCCACACCTCCGGTCACTCCTGCGTGTGGCCGTGGAGCTGAAGTCGCTGAAGTCTGACCCGACCTCGAGTCCCGGGCAGGGGCCGGGCCTGTGGCAGGGCCACACCCACGGTTCACAGAGTCCCCTCTGCTCCCAGCCCAGAGACTGTGGGGCGGAGACAGCAAGGGGGGAAAGGCCCTCGAGCAGCTCTCGGGAAGCGGGGAAGCAGTGACCGCCTGCAGGGCAGACACAGGTGGAGACGGGACGCAGGCGCCGAGCAGGCGCCTCTCAGTGGTTGTCGCGCTCCCCTCCCTCCCCGCAGGGCAGTGGAGACGCAGGCTCTGGGTGGCCACAGAAAAGGCGTCTTCCCCGAGTGCCCCGTGGCCGCGGACCCGCTCAGCAGCAACTGGCGGATTTCCAAGGAGAGCAGAAAGCAGGTAGGGAGGGAGTCGGCGAGCCGGTGGGCCGCCCTCAGGAGGCCTGTGTCTCTGGGCAGGGCCGACGCCAGGCCAGACGCGGCTCCAGGGCCCTTTCTGCCGCACCAGCCGCGAGACAGGGACAACGTCTGTGTGGCGGCTGGGCCAGTGGCAGAGTGGCTCTTCTGGCCCAGGGCCAGGCTCCGCGCCACAGCGCCCCCAGGTGCCGCTCCCGTGCCCTCAGATGGACCTCTTGAGGGGCACAGAGAAGCTCAGCCCTGGCCCGGGGGACCCAGCCGGCCACCGGCCACCGGCCACCCCCGGCTGCACATGCCGTCCCCGCTGGGCCCCGAGCCCGAGAGCTGGCAGCGTGGCACGGAGGGGCGTGCCGTCCACCAACACAGGGGCGGCTCCCACTCAGGCTCAGGAGCGGCTGCGGTGCCGTCACCCCCAGTTCACGTTGGGTCCCTGGGGTCTGTGGCTGGGGGCCAGCAGCTCCCCTTCAACCGCTCAGGCCCCAAAGGGCAGATGCCCATTCCCTGGCCTGAGCCTCCATCATTTGCCCCCCAACTGCTGTCCCTGCTCAGCCGCCCCTCCTGGCTGCTGGGACGTTTGACCGTGTCACCTTGCTGGTCTCCACCAGGGGCTCGCCTGCAGTCTGAGGCTGGCCCACGCGTGTCTGCACGGCCACAGTGCGCACGTGGAGACACTTGTGTGAAAAGGTAAAAGCCACTCCTAGTTCACCAGCTGCGCGGAGCAGGTGGCGGCAGGTCTGGCTGACCCGGGTGCTGGGCAGGAGGCGGCGCCCAGGTCGGGCCGGCCCCACGGTGCACACAGGAGCCTGCAGCGTGGACACCCGCCTCCGCTGTGGCCGCAGTGGGCGGCCACCTCCCCTCGGGTGGCCAGGGTGCCACGTGTTGCTGGTTGCGCCTCGTGACCAGGAAGTCGCATCAGGCAGGAGTGGCGCCAGAGAGCCTCTTGTCTCCCCCAATTTCCACGGGGGAGACACCACGCCAGCTCCACTGACCCGCGTCCTGTTTCAGCAGCAACTGATGCAGGAGGAGGACGGGCCCAGGAGGCCGGCACCGGCCGGCCGGACGGAGCTGCCCAGACTGAAGCTCTCGGGGGTGACCGGCCTGTCGTCCTCCAGCCTGGCGCTGCCCTCGGTGTTTGGGCGCAGAGGGAGTGGGACGGTCCCGCGGCTGAGGCCCCTGAAGTGCGGGGGCGCACACCAGAAGGTAGCGCCTCGCGGGCTCCCCTGGGCGCAGCCGCTGCCGCCACGCTGGCCGGCACTGAGCGGCCGCCGTTTCCTCACCAGGCAGACCCGCAGGAGGAGGTCAAGCGTGACCTGAAGCCGTGCCGCCTGCCGGCCACAGAGAGGAGAGGCGGGGGCTGCTGAGCGGCGGCCGGCCCGCCCGAGCGTCCCGACACCCCGACACCGGGAGCGGCAGCCCGCACACCAGCGGCACCGGCGGGGCCGCCGGCCCACCCCGCCCCGCGTCCGGGAACGGCCGAGCTGCACGGCCCGCTCTGACCTGCTTGTAAAACCCCCTCGTTCGAGGTTCCCCTGCACTTTCGTAACCTGAGAATTTGGAGCAGGAAATATTTTATACTTTTTTACATGAATCCAAACATGAGCACGTGTTGTGTGTGACATCCGCAGGGCATTGCCGTGCGCTCTGCGTGTGCTGTGGGCACGTCCCCGGCCGCGTCCCTGCAGTGCGCCAGCCTGACTCAGATTAAAGCGTGGCCATTGTGGTCACACTGCGTCCTCCGAACTCGTCCGGGCGCCCCGAGGCCACCGCCCATCCGTGTGGTGCAGCTTTTGGGAGCGCGTCAGGGGCTGAGCCTGTGGGGAAGCCTTTGGTGCGCTTGATTTTGCTCCCCTGGAGGCGCCCCAAGGAGCAAGCCCAGGCCCGGTGCTTGGTGCCCTGGGCGCTGACCAGGGAGTCTCGACGGGCTCCTGGGCCCCGCGTGGTCCTGAGAGCAGAGAACACCGCTTCCCGACGGGCTGTGGGTGCGCTGCGCCTTGTTTGGGGGGGGCCAGGGATGAGCTGGGCCTGAGAAGACGCCTGTCCCTCGGAGGTGGGGTGGGTGCTGTGGAGCAGCGGTGGTGCCGGGGGTGCAGGCCAGGCCGCTGGGGGTGGGGGGGGACGGCCCCAGGGAGCCCCTCTTGGTCGGGTGTGACCGAACCGCTGAGTGTTCCTTCTCTTTCTCGTCTCCTCCAGCTCGCAGCGTAAAAAGCAAATTTCCTGGGTTTGGTTTTCATCTTCCTGTTCCCTCTTTTAAGGCAGGTCTGGGACCTGCACCCCCAACCATGGGCTCTCCCATGGCCACCACCTCCACCCACCCAACAGGTGGTGAGGCAGAGCCACAGCGCCAGGGCAGCGGGGCCGCGGGAGGGGGGCCGTGGCGGCCACAGGAGGGCAGGCTGGACCCAGCACTTCCCAGGCCCGGGTCAGATGGAGGCTCTGCATGTACACAGGGGGGCCCCCACGTGGGGGCCGAGATGCCCAGGAAGGGCAGGGTCGGGACTCCCGGGGACGTGCAGACCTGGGGGCATTTGCAGAAGGGCTGGAAAGAGCTTCCTTTAGACCCTCGAGAGACACCAGTGGGGCCCCCAGGGGCGCTGTGGTGGGACACTGTCCTGCCCCTGCAGAGGGTCGGGCAGTTCCAGGCCACGTGGGAGCCGAGACAGTTTCACAGGCGGGCAGGAGGCCAGGAACAGGAAGGGCCAGAGAGACGCCCAGAGGAGGTGTGAGCAGCTGCCTGGGCCTGAAGAGGGACCCGCAGGCTGCGGGCCCACCAGAGACAAGCCCCAAAGAGGCTCTCGGCACACGTAAGGACTAAGGGGTACGGGTGCATTTAGGAAGACTGTCAGCCTTTCAGGTGTGTAACACTCGAAGAAGAAAGCTTGAAGGTGTGTCTGTACCTTCTTGGGAGGGCAAACCTGTGGATGCTGGTCCGCAGGAACGCAGCGGCCCCGGCTCTCCAACAGCCGTCGCCTCCGCGGTGCGGACGGTGGGGCGAGCCGGGCCCGAAGGGACGCGAGCCGTCCACCAGCCCCGGCCCCTGTGGTTTCCTGCCGGCCTCTCGGATGAAGTGCTCTGAGGCACACCGGACACCGCAGCCCGGCGCCCCTGGGCCGGCCTGCAGGGCCCTGCAGCTGGAAAGGCTGGAAGGAGGCAGCGAGGCCGCTGAAGCAGTGAGCCTCTCGGGCCGACACCGCAGACGGCCCCCAGAGCACCTGGGCCGTGTCCACGGAACTCCACTGCCACCTGCCACACGCGCTGCTCGCACACGTGTGCGGGGCACCTGCCGCGCACGGGCACCCGGCGCCCAGCCACAGAGGACAGCCGGGCCGAGCGGGCTGGCGCGGGCGTGGGGCAGCAGCAGAGAGCGGACAGCTCAGGCCAGGGGCCCGGCTCCGGCTGGGGCGTGTCAGCCCTGCAAACCGCTCCGCGCAGGAAGGGCAGAGCCGGCGCTGGCCCAGTGCCCAGGCCCTGCCGCCCCGACGGGGAGGGCGCACCGGGGCGTGCATCTCCGGCCAGGCCGCCGCGCAGCTGCAGGGGTGCAGAGCTGAGCCAGACTCTGCTCTCGGGCTTCCTGCCTCCCGTCGCTGCCCTGGGCCCCACCCCACGCACGGGCGTGTACTGGCCAACTCCTGAAGCGGAAGGCGGCTCACGGCAGAAAGGAAAAGCCAGCACGGGTCATACCAGGCTGAGAGACTTCGCCCGCCTCCTTCCACGGCGTCCGTCCGAGGGGGGAGGTCGGCTGCGGTGCACAATGCTGCCGGTCTGTGGCAGCTGTGGGAGGGGCAGTTCCAGTGCAGTGATTTGGAAACCATTGTGGACCACCCTGCCAGGAACTGATCGTAGCAACAGAGCCACAAAATTAAAGGTTTGGCCCCGGCTGGTGTGACTCAGTGGATTGAGTGCCGGCCTGAGAACCAAAGGGTCGCTGGTTCAACTCCCAGTCAGAGCACATGCCTGGGTTGCAGGCCAGGTCCCCAGTAGGGGGTGTATGAGAGACAACCACACATGGATGTTTCCCTCCCTCTTTATCCCTCCCTTACTCTGAAAATAAATAAAATCTTAATAAAAAAATAAAGGTTTGCTCCTAGTGTACCTATAGCAGACTGGGGCCCACGTGACGGCTTCAGTCCAGCCACGGTCAGTGGCAAGTTACTCCAGCCAGAGCCTGAGCAAAGGCGGCAGACGGCAGGCAGAGCCGGAACTGGCCACCCGAGCCGGGCAGCCCCGGCTCACTGGACACTGGGGGGCACGGCTGGGTCGTCTGACCGCATGAGCTCGAGTCCCTCCGCCCGGGGGCTGTCCAGGCGGGGCCCTGCCCGGCACTCCCTGCGGACAGAGCAGGCACGCACAGGGCACGCAGCCGCCCCAGGAGCGGCCCCAGAGGGAGCGCCCCGGACTTGACTTTCTGCTCTTCGGAAACCCACACGGCTGCCTGGCAAGTCTTTCGGGCACACGTGGGCGGGATTCTGTGTGAGTGAGAGCACTGAACGCAGGGCTGGGGCTGAGAGATGCCAAACGCCAAACCCTCTGACGTGGGCTGATATTCCACGTCAGCACGGAGGTCCTTTTGGACTCATTCACTTAAGACAACAGCACGTCGTCGTAGTTTGCAGTCGCCTACCCGGGAGGCTCACCCCACCTCGCAGCGCCACGATCGGGAGGCGCGGCAGCAGCTGGGGCTCCGCGTGCAGCAGCCCTCCTGGCCCGGTGGCCGAGGACTCGCCGTGAGCAGGGCTCCAAGGACGATCCAGACCGGGGCTGATGGGCAGAGCCCCGGAACGGTACCATCATCCTGGTGTGCGGTCCCCCGGGGGTGACAGTCGAAAGGTGTGTGCTTCCCTTCCCTGGCCCAAAATCACTCGATGTGAATGTGGCTTAGAGTCTCACCAACTAAAAACAACTTCAAAGGACCCAACTGCACCTGATGTTTAAAAATGGTTGGGGGCTGCACCCGGTCGCAATTCTAGCCACCTATAGAGCCCGAGAGCCGGCGGCGGGGGCATGACCTCCGCTCAGACTGCGGGTGAGCTGGTTCCAGCCGGAGGCAGGGCCATGTCATCCATTGGCCATTTCTCTCCACGGCGCAGTCAGCACAGCACCGCCATGCTGCCCGGAGAGACCGCGCTGCGTGCGGTCGAGGGCTCTCGGGGACAAAGGGCGGACTCAGGGCCCAGCAGCTGCAGGGAGAAAAGGGCCCGTGGCCGCACACGTGCGTGCTCTTGAACGGCGTCTCCGATCAGACCGACGGGAACAGCGCCGAGGAGCGTGGCGTGCACAGGGCGAGTAACCACAGGCCAGAGGTTACGTCAACAACGAATGGCACTGGGCACCGAGCCCATTCACAGAAGACGAACAGAGGGCATATTCACACGGGTCTGGTGTCCGTCCTGGCCGTGAGTCAGAGCACCACCCCGAACGGGTGGCAGCCGCCAGGGAAGTAAGCACGTCCCCCGAGGGCAGGGTCCATTGTCTCCACGCAGGCCACAGAGGTGGCCGCACCGGGAACGGGCGTTCAGACCCACGTCAGGGGTTAGAGGGAGTCTGCACACCTGTGTGCAGAGTGGTTTTGTAGCGGCAGGAAACTACAGTGCAGCTTTAAAAATCTACGCCTGCAGCGCGTGTTCCCGCACCTCACACGCGCCGCGGGCGCACAGCCGCAGCTCCGGGACTGCGCCGCGGGCGGGAAGGACCCCGGGCGGAACCGGAGAAGAGCATTCGGGATGGCCGCGTCTCGCACACCACGTATGTGTGTGTGCTGTTCGTGGGTACGTGACAGTTTCATTACGGTGAGTTTTAAAGTAAAAAGCAAAAAAGTCTCATTTCTTATTTTTTGCTGCAGCCTCAAAAGAATGATTTAAAGTGGAAACAACTGCTTTGGGTGAGTGGAGGGCCCCGCCCTGAGTGATTCCTGCTCGTGATTCCTGCTCGTGACTCCGGTGGCGTCCGCCGCTGCTGGTGGCCAGAGTGCAGCTAGCGGTGCTGGCACCGCTGTCGCTCCCGCCCGGGCTGGGGTAAGAGTTTGTGAGCGGCGGCGGGGCAGCTCCACTGCAGTCCCACCGGGAGAACCGGCTGGTTGGCGTGCCCATAAGCCCTGCACACGACACAGTTTCCAGTCGTCCAGCCAAACCCGGGCCGCAGGGGGGTCACAGCCATGCACCCCCCAGCAGTTTCTCGCCATCAGAACCACCTTCTCTGCTTTGGAACCGGCGCTCACCTGCCAAAATTCTCGTCCAGACCCTCCCTGACACTCCTGCTTGACCGGGATCCACGGGACCCAGCCCTCTGCCGGGCTTTGGGCGGGCGGGCTGGGGGATGCTGCCCCCCTCAGGGTCCCGGTTCCTTGGGACATCATTAGCCCAAAGGCAAGGGGCACCTGCCAGGGGCCCTTCACCCCCTTCCCCAAGGGCCCAGCTGGGGGCCCAGCGGAGTGCCCAGGGCACTGCACACCCAGCCCCCGAGCTGGGGCCCCTCCCTTGACCGAGTCCAGCACTGGCTTCCTCCTGGGGTTCTCACTTTCTCTGGCTGGGGGGGTGTGCCAGCTTCAGGCCCAGCAGGTGGGAAGGAAGGCTCTGGCAGTGGGGTGTGGGCCCTGGGCATGGGTGCTGGCGCAGTCCCTCAGCCTCTCCCTTTGGGAACGTCCTCCAAGAGGCAAGGGTGCTCCCGGACAACACAGGTGTGCACCCAGGTAAGCCCGAAGTCTCCGCCTCGCGCAGTGGAGAGCCCTCACCGGCCTCTGTGCTGAGTGCTGGAATGCAGACAGTGGACCTGACGTCCCTTTGTCATTTTAAAGTGGCCGGAGCGGCTCAGGAGCCACAAGCGTCCTGTCTGGAACACGCCGAGGCCGCCCAGAGCAACGCTGCTGCCGCCAGAGCCGTGCACAGGAGGCGCCTGGGACTCGAGCACACCAGCTGCGGCTTCACGCACTGGGCGTGTGCATGTGTGGGGGCACATGACGGGCGACGGCCCGGGCCGGACCCGCAGCCGGCGGGAGAGCTGGCGGGAGGCAGGGAGTGCCCCGTCCCTGCATCTGTTCCTCGGACTGGATAGGGCCCAGGACCCAGGGAGTAAATGGGAGGGAGCGGTGGAGCCCCCGGGCTGGGCCCCAGGGGCCAGGAGCCGCCCCAGGGGACTCATGCCCACCCAGACCAGTGCAGACTTAAAGCTGGTGGTGGGCGGCGTTCCGCTGCGCCTCAGCAGGGAAGACCCCTCAGCGCCTGCAGGGCCCTCGGTGCCCTGTCAGAGGACGAGGTCACCATGAGCTGTGTGTGGGGTGTGCTGTCAAAGCTGCAGGTGGGAACCCTTCTCCCCCGACAAGGGGAAAGCAACGGAGGACTGTGACCCAGCCTGGGGACAGACCCAGAGGCCACGCTCTCTCCGCGCCCACGAGGTCTGCGCCCCCTCGCAGCCCTACCGGCAGCTCGGCCTTGCCACACCCAGGAAGGACACCCCCTGCCCCAATCGAGAAGGCGGCATCCAGACCAGTGTGCCCAGCACCAGGCGGTGCCATCCACACGTGCCAAGTAAAACTCTAGCAGCATGTTTAGCAACTAAAAAGCGGAGAAGTGAGCTTCCAGAGTTTAGCTAGCCCACTGTGCAATCAACGCAAAAACGATCGACGGCACAGTCCGCGGGCTTCTCGTGCGCGGCCCGAGGGGCGCTGTGAGCACCCCTCCACCTGGCCAGCCCCACCCAGCGCCGGACCCAGCCGCCCGGAGGCTCCTGTCCGTCCCGCCCAGACCCCTCCCATCATGGACTTCCTCCAGCTCTGAGGGCTCGTGGGCCCTGGAGGCCTCGGCCCCTGTCCCTGCTGTCCCAAGGGAGGGTGGGTGTGCAGGCACACAGGGGACGTGGACACCGGCTTCCCGGGTCCTGAGGTCCATGGGGACAGCTGTGCCTATTAGCTGGCCACCTGCCCCCTGTGAAAGCCACCCAGTGCTCGGGGCTACAGGGCCCCCCCTTCTGCACGGAGTCAGTGCTCTCCTCAGGGGTGTCGGCTAGCGCCCTGCCTGACCCCAGCGGCGACAGCAGAGGGGAGCCCCCAGCCCCCGTGCTGCTGCCCTTCGGCCCAGGTTCGAAAGAGACCCCGCAGGCCATCTGAGCACGCCAGGCTGCACCCTCACATGAGCTCGGCCACCACCCGCCCCGGAGCAGGGCCAGCCCTGGAGAACGGCACTTCAGGACCGGGCCCTGCAGCCCAGCGCCCCTGGGACCGACACCCTGGGGCGCCGGCCCGGAGGCTGGCCACGGCTGAGAAGGCCCAAAGGACCCTGTGATGCTTGGTCAAGGTGCCCCCCGGCCACAGCAGAGCGAGTCGACAAAACAGGACAAAGACCAGCCCTGACCAAGTTCCCTGCCCTGGGGCCCGCGGCCACCAGCCCACGAGCCTGGTGTCTGCCGGCACCACGTGCAGGCGTGGGTCGGGGGCGTCCCAGGCGGTCTGAAGCAGGCGGCCTCGGTAAGGCCCCTGCCGGCCTGCAAAGGGTGAGGAGAGGGTGAGCCGGGGCAGCTGTCCCGGTCAGCTGAACACCCGCACCCAGGCCAGGACCCCAGCAGGCCCTGGGACGAGCGGGGCCCCAGACCCGCCACCTGTCCCTCCTTCCAGATGGAGTCGCTCCACTGCGGTGGCAGTGTGGGCACCGGGGAAAACACCGCCACTCGACAGACAGAGGCAGAGAGTCTCCCGATTCCTGTGAGCCTGTGCGGCAGAGGTCATCGGGTGGGCGGCGGCCGGGACGACGGAAACACGGCCTGTCCAAGGACCCAGACTCCTACGAGGAAGCCCGCTGGTCACAACGTGGGGCCCACCTGCAGCGTGGAGGGTCTGCTGCCCGCCAGCCTCCCTCACTACTGTTCACGGTGCGGGGGCACCGGGGCCCGGCCGCGGAGGAGACCCGGCGAGACGGCCTTGCCCTGCCCAGCTGCCCTCTGCAGCATGGCCGCTGCTGGTCTGTCTGCCAGACCCCGGAGAGCTGGCACGCTGAGAGATGCACAGATGCCAACCAAGCAGAGGCGTCTCCAGCTGAGACCCCGCACCATGTCCCAGCAGCCGCTGGGGAGGAAGCCCGTCGCAGGAACAGCGACGTGCCTGGGACCTAGCGCTCGGTGAGCCGTCCTGTCCTCCGTTACCGTTTCCGTCCTGCCGACATTTCACTGGAAAGCAAGTGGTAGTAAAACATCGAGTGATGAAATACCAGCTCTTCCCCAGTTTGGGTTTGGTTATGCAGAACAGTAAGCTAATAAAATTAAGCCTTGTTTGACAGAAATAAGATGTTTAATTTTTGTTTATTGACTTGAGAGGAAAACATCGATTTGTTGTTCCACTTAGCTATGCATTCTTTGGTTGACGCTTGTATGTGCCCCGATAGGGAATCGAACCCCCAACCTTGGTGCACCAGGACAGTGCTCTAACCACCTGAGCTACCTGTCCAGGGGGAGTTATGTTACGTTATAAGAAAAATAACATGTGGGCTGAAAAACAGTACACAAAGGAACACGTCTGCTGGTGGGCGCTGTGGAGGTCGCAGACCCACGGCGAGAAAGGGCCGTGGGCCACAGCAGCTGCGCCCAAGGCCTCGTCCTGGGGTCCTGGCAGCCCACTCGGCCTCCCCCGCTGGCCCAGGCCTTCTCTGACTCGCCTATGACTGGGTGAGCCCTCAGCACCTCGAGGGGGTGGCTGCGTGTGAACTCACCTCATCACACGGGGCTCTGGTCACAGCCACCCTCCCGTCCCAGACACGAAGGGCGCGCACACCAGCCTCGGGGCAGGCTGTGCTGCAGACCAAGTGCCACACAGGTCACCCGGATGGGGCTCACCCGGAAGGCGGGCCCCCGGCTGCAGCACCTCCCACAGAGCAGCCCGCCTGGGGGCTGGCTCTAGGCTGTGAGCCAGGCGCTCCCCCGCACGGCCTCACCTTTGGAGGACGGAGGAAAATGTCCTTTGTAGTGATGCCACTTAGAGACGGTACAAACACGGTGACAAATGCCACCAGGCTGACTTCCTCCTGGGACATTTTCAGCTGTGGACACACCTCGCTTCGCCCACTCCTTCACAAGGACCCCGTGACTCCCACCACGCAGACTGCTGAGCGCACCTGGGCAGGGCCGCTGCCGTTCCCCTCTGCGGTGCGTGAGGCCGGTCCCCGGGGCAGACGAGCCAGGTTTAGAAAGGCCCCGATGAGGCTGCGGGGCTCAGAGGAGAGGGGGTCCCTCCAGGGGGCTCGCTCTGGGCCATTCCCAAGCACCAGCGCCCCTCCCTGCCCCAGACCTGCCGTCCGCAGAGGGCCTGGGGCCTTGGCCCCTCTGCAAGCTGACCACGGCCCTCTGCCGGCCCTGACCTGCCCGAGGACAGGCTGCACTGGAGGCGGCACATCTCCCCAGAGGGGCCGCTGGGCCTCCGCACAGGAAGCCGCGCGGAGAAGTCGACCGTGCTCTCTCCAGACTTCCCGGAAAGGCTCTCGGGCATGGCTGGCTGACCGACTGCTGCTCTCAACCCCCTGCTCAGCAGGCAGGCCAGACGAAGCCCGTGTCCTCCCAAAGCCACCCCGGTCGAGTCCCCTCAGGGGATCTGCCCATGCTGGCCTCCACTGCAGGGGGCGCTGAGGCCACTGCGTGTCTGCCCCTTCAAGAGGCCACTTGTCCAGAGCCACCTGATTCTTTTGACAGACAGCCACACAAGGAGGAATGGACTTACAATTTTTCAAGGCACAAACTATTTTTAAAAGAGCAGGAGGATGTGTGTGTCTTTTGACCTTGCTGCCAACCTAGCAGCGGTCCGGGCTTACGGTGCGCGGTGCTGAGGCACAGCAGGGACCCCGCTGCGGTGTGCCGGAGGGCGCAGCGTCGGCTTTGGCAGCGCCGAGTGGAAGGCAGGTGCCTGCGCCGGTGCTGGGGGCTCGGAGGGCAGTGCAGGCAGGAAGATGCCGCGCCGTTGGGAGGGGCGCCCACCCAGAGGGGAGGCCCGGCCCGCCCTGCTCCAGGCCCAGATACGTCAGGGAACAGCAGGGATGGGGCAGTGATGCGGGAGCACCGGGGCCTGCAGGGGCTCTGTCTCACCTTCACCTCCCACAGCCTCCGGGGACGCGCAGTCCAGGCCTGGGCGTCTTGCCTTGAATCACTCAGGGGTGGAGGTGCGGGCCGCTCAGATCACTCGCCTGGAGGGACACGCCTTCCCTCCCTGCGTGGAGGCCCCGTGGTCCTGCTTGGGAAGCTCCTCGTGCACAGCGGCCTCAGGCAGGACGCCACAGCGGCTCCAAGGCTCTGGGCAAACGGAAGTCTCCCGGGGGCAGGCTCCGCAGCAGCGGCCGGCTTCCCTCCATCTCCCCGCTGCTGGCCGGGGGCTGAAAGAACAGTCTGCCCGGCACAGCGGCTGGGCGGCCGGCAGCCAGCGCGGCCTCGAGCCCCAGCTGGCTGCAGTCAGTCCACCGTCCTTCCTCAGACCGGACCGGGCACAGGTGAGGGTCACGCAAAACACTGCACCCCCGACGCTCAGGACAAACATTTCAGACCAGGTTTCCGATGCTGAGACACTCAGCATCAGTAAGGAGAGGCAGCAATTCCCGTGTCCATTTGTCCTCTAAACGTTAAGGAGGACCTTAATTTTACAGCACGTAAAAGCTCTTCCTTTTTGGTTCCAATCACTGAGATTTTATATAGCTTAGACATCAAAGTGACTGCTGAAAATTACCTACATTTGTAGCCCATCCTCATGTTTTATTTAAGGTCAGTGCACAGGGGCAAACGCAAAGGACCTCGGGGTATCGAGTATGTGTGAGTCTCTAGTTGGGACGGTGAAAACCAAGGCAGGGAACAGGCGTGATTTTCTTAGAATTATAAAGAAACATACTGGTATTAAAGCCCCAATAATTACTGCAACACTTAAGAACTTAATTTACCAACATTTCATTTTAGGAAGGCTCTTTATAAAATTTATTCAAGTTGTCAAGAAATTACGTGAAAATATAAAAAAACAACATACATATAAGTTTAACTTTTGATTTTCACTAAAAGTAAATATACAGTTTTATACAGTGTCACCTAACATAACAATCTTTAATAAACTTAGGTGTACAGAAATAAAAATGCAAAAATATTTTCTTGCACACTTTCAGTGGAGAGACAGCGATTCGACTGTGACAGCTCCTGTGACAGAGGCAGCGACCCCAAGAAAGCCGACACCTGCAGGGTTCCCTTCCCAGAGGGCGAGTTCGAACCTGCCAAGTGGGCTCTGGGTGCAGGGGAGCAGCTGAGCCCTGGACGTCGGTCCCCGACTGCTGAGCCCGGTGACGCCAGGCTTCCCGGCGGGCCCCGGGCTGCTCGCAGGCACGCAGAGGCCCCTGGCTGAGGAAGGAAAGCCCCACGGTGGCCACGCCGGCACCAGGGGACGGTCCTGGCAGAAGCCCACCGATTCCCCAGCCAACTACACTGATGCCCTCAACCAAGCGCTTCCGCCTCCTTTCCCGCAAAACCCGAAGTCAAACTCTGCGTCCAGCCCTTCCTCACAGCGCCCAGAATGGGGCCCCCGGCCTGCTTCCCCAGCCCCTCCTGCCGGTGGCTTCCCTCTCATGCTTTGAGCTTTGCCAGCAAAGAGGTCACATGCCCCCTTCCCAGGCAGAGGTGACGAGAACCGGGCACCTAGGGGCAGCCCCCTGACCAAAAGGCTTCGCCAACTCCAGCGCAAATGCAGTACCTGACGATTTCTTACCAGCTCAGGATGCGCCCCCCGAAGGGGAGGCCCCTGAGAGAATCAGCTGCCTGGCCCTCTGCCAGCTCGGGCTCGGCTGTGAAGCCACCCCGTGGAGCCCTGGGAGGGACGCGTGCCTGCACCACAGAAACTGCAAGTGTCCGCGTGTTCAGTTCCTCCTGGTTCCTGCACGTCTGAGGCAATGATCTCGGTTCTGTCCACTCCTCCACCCTCAGGCATCCTGAGTCCCGAGCCAGCACCTCATGGAACACTCCAAAAACGCCAGAAGGGTCAAGCAGCACAAAAGACAACATTAAGACTCTTAGCCACTGTTTAAGTAACTGCGGAACCCAGAGTTACTGGTTACTTGGAAAGCGGCCGCCTGCTCCCCCTTTCACATGTGCTGCCCCTGTGAAAGGCCAGGCTGTCCCCAGGCCCCGCCCCCAGCTCTCTCGGGAGTCTGAGTCGCCCGGCCAGTGGATTTAGAGATGCTCACGGGCGGCACCCAGGCCGGGAGGGCGCCGGTTCACGCCACCCTAGCTCTGCTCCTGTCTGTGCCTCGCACTGTCAGTCCAGCGCGGGATGGGGAAGCTGGGCAGACCGAGGAGCAGCGGCCTCCTCTGGCCCACAGCTCTGCTTCCAGGGGCTGGTCCAAAAAGACACTTCTGCTCGAGATAACGTTCAAGCTGAACACTGAAAAATTTCAATGACAAAGCTCAAGGTTGGAAGACACCACCAGGAAAGTGCTCCCAGGTTCCTTTTGCATCCCGCCCGCCCGTGGCCAGTGTGCCCTGAACTCCTGTTCCCAGCCCTCACCACCGCCGCCCAGGCCGCAGAGCCTGCACGCAGGAGCCACCGAGGTGGGCCTTCCTGGCAGCTCAGCCTGGTCTCGAACACCTTGCGCTGTCCTCCTGACCTCAGGCCCAGCACTCCGCTGGCTGCCGAAGAAAGGGGGCGGCGGCAGGGAGCCAGCCTGGGCCTCTCCTGCACCTGACCCCCGGCAGACAGAGGGGACACACCCCCAGAAGCTGGAAGAACATGGCTGTGACCAAACCCCACACTTCAGAGCTTGTTTCTTAAGGAAACAGCACGTCCTCCCCTCGCCTCCCCCCACCTCCCGCACCGCCTGCCTCCCAGGTGGGGCGCCCGCCAGTGCCCGGTGCGGGCCGCGGAGGACTGTGTGAGAGCGGCGAGGGCACCAAAGCCCTCCCCATAAGGGCCACTCACCTGGAAGCAGCCACTCTCCACCCAGACCCAGTGCCACGTCTTGAATTTGGAACCTGCGCGCTCAAGGCCTCGGAAGCAGCTGGGACGGAGCTGCCGCGACAGCAGGCGCGCGGTCGTGCGGACAGGGCTGGTCGCTGGCCTCTCCCTCGGACAGCCCGCCTGAGCCTGCCACGCCGGAACGCCCACCGGCTGCTGTCTCTGCTGCCTCAGCACAGCCAACGTGCTGGGACAAAGGACCCTGTCCTCCCAGCGGACAGGATGGGACCAGGGAACCGTCGGCAGTGAGGAACCTGGTGGTGCAGCGGGGAGCAGGCCGGAGAGAGGCCAGGCCTTCGGGACGCACTGCGCTGGGGGCTCGGAGCTGCTGCCCCGCCAGCCAGGGTCGCCCGTGGCTCTCTGACCGTCCAGGTCTTCACCTGGCTGAGCCCCATTCACTACGCAACCAGCCACGTCATCAGTATCTCCATATTTAATTACAAAAGTGTGCAAAACAAAACAAACCTAAATGACCAAAATAAGTTAACAAATAAGATAGCCATCATCTTGACATAAAACACAGAGCTCAGAGAACCGCCCATTCGTGCGAAAACCGGGATCCCACACTCCTCCACCGCTGGCAAGGGTCCCACAGACTCCAGACGGCACACCGCGGTTTCCCGTGGGTGTGACACTCGATGGGGGTGTCCACACCCTGCCCCCAACGGCCACAGGCCCAGGGCCAGGGTGAGGACAGAGCCCGAGGGCCAGGCCGGCGCTGGTGACCCAAGAACGACCCCTGAGCAATCCCTGAATGCCTGCACCGACAGCAAGACCAGGGGACCTGCGCCTGGGCCCCCCCTCCGGGTGAGACCGGCAGGGACCCCGGGACCTGTCAGTTCTCGCACAACAAAGCCGGGGAGGGCCCAGGCGTCAGGGCCTGCAGCCGTGTGCCTTTCTGACCAACACCCGCGCCCCAAGAAACAAAACACCCCACAAAACCTGCCCCCAAATGAAAGAAAATAAAACCCCCTTCTCCTCGTTGGAAAAAAACATAAGCAAAGCGTGTGGGACGTAACGGTCTTGGCTTCTGTGGCAGAGGCACTTTGGGCGCCTGCGGGGCCTCGGCCGCACCTCCCGAGGACCGCGCGGCTCCGGGGAACGTGGGTGTTTGTTCAGTGCACAGAATCTCAATCAAGGTGGTACAGACTGCTTCTTTGAAAAAGATGTTTATTAAACAATTTTAATTGTCATAAAATGACTAAAATGGGTTTTAAAAATTAAGGCTCTTCTCTTTCTGTGGATTGCCAGAACAATGTAAAAATAATATCAATCA
The DNA here is from genome assembly GCA_028533065.1 of Trachops cirrhosus. Lineage (NCBI taxonomy): Eukaryota > Metazoa > Chordata > Mammalia > Chiroptera > Phyllostomidae > Trachops > Trachops cirrhosus. The sequence goes on along the minus strand of CM052538.1, from coordinate 192,962,082 downwards.
ACCCTGCTGAACGCTTTGTTCCTAAAGTTAATTTCATAGATTCCTACACACTTTGTGATTAAGATAAAAAAACTGGACCAGAGAGGGCGACCGGGGCGTGGAGCCGCGCTCGCGCCCGTGGGCGCGCAGCTCTCTAACTGAGGGTGTAAGCAAAGGTGCTCTGGGGAAAGCAGATTTTAACTGTAGCTCTTCACGTCACTGTTCCCACACTGCCATGATTCTCCTACCACCAAAGAGTCTACGACAGGAACACTAACCTCGGGACTCTATTTACTCCCAGGAGGGTGACTGACTTGGCTGGCAATTAGTTTGATTATATTTTTTTAAACGTCCTAAGGTGAATTATCAAATGATTCAGAATTACATGGCATGCAGTATCCAAAATTATGGCTCTGATGCATTTAGATTTACATTAAGAAGAAGTGTCATTCATCCATTGTACACCCACCCCGCCCGCAGGAGAAAGCCGCTACCCACCGAGTCTCGTCCGGGGCAGCGTCAAGGGTTCAGACTGACCCCCTTCCCGGGCCGCCCCCACGTGCAAACAAAGCCCTCCTGACAGGCAGTGACCACGCAGTCCTCGAGGAAAATCAGCACGGTCAGGCGCTCGTGTGCTATCTTTTTGCAGATGAGCGGCTCCAGCAAGGGCACGTCCTCCATCCGAGGACACAGCGCTGTCCCCAGGGTCTTGGCCGGGTCCGTCCTGGTTTTGGGGGCCAGGTTCAGTCTGTCGCTGCTCTTGCTGGAGATGTGTCCCATGCTGTGGTTCCGCTTGTGGTCTTTCTCGTGGTGCCGGTCCTTCCGGTCGTGCAGGGAGAGGGTCGCGAACTTGCTGACCCCCGAAGCGATGGCCCCGTCGGCGACGCTGCTCTTGCTGCCGGTGCTGGAGACGGTGGAATGTGGGAGGCTGTTGGACCGTGGCAGAGGGGGGGGTGCCGAGCTGCCGGGTGTTGTGACACTGTTCCCGGTGCTCCCGGCCGGAGGGCTAGTGGCATTCATGACATTTGTGTGTGTCCGCGCCCTCGAGAGGGGCTGGTGAGGGAAAAGGATGTCCTCCGTGAGGTCCCACAAGCAGAGCTGCGTGTCCTGGCCCACGGAGCCGAATCGGTACGTGACGCTGACGGGGCGGCTCTCCGTGGAGTTCCGTTTGGACAGCCTGGACTGGGTGCTGTTCGCTCGGTCTCTGCCAAAGTGGAGCAGGTCCTGGAAGTCCTCGTCACTGCCACTGAACTCCATGGGGTCGCCTTCTTCTACACTTGTGGTGTAGGGGTCAAAGGCCACCACGCTGACCCAGGACTTGTGCCCGTGGCCGCGCGCTATGACTCGGCCGTCTACGAAAGACCAGACCGTGACCAGGTCGTCCTCGCCCCCCGTCACGAGGTACTTGCCGTCCGGGCTCCAGCACACGCATAGCAAGCCTCCAAAGTAGCTTTTCATCGTGCCGTGCAGCTCCACAGAGTCAAAGTTGAACACACGCAGAAACCCGTCCTGGCTCACGCACGCCAAGAACTTGCCATCTGGGGAGAAAGCAAACTCGTTGAGGGCCCCCTCGCCCACCGTCCACTTGAGGAGAGGGTTCCTCGTGGATTTGCTCTTGCAAGTGTGCACGGCGAAGCTCTCGCCCTGCTTCAGGAGCTGGTAGTGGGGGGCCGTGGTGCCACAAGTGTGCTCCACATTATACAGGTACATGTTCCCACTTGCATGGGCTACTAGGAAAAGGCTTTCCGAGCCGGGAACCCATTTGACACAGGTCACTCGTGACTTGTCTATGAGTCTCTGTGAAGACAAAGGAGAACACGTTATCACCATGGGGAGCTCAGCGGTCCACGTCCCAGCAGAAAGCCGGGCTGCTGCGGGGTGACGCTCTCCCGCGGCCGGTCCGGCCGGCCAAGAGCGCTCTGGACACGAGTGCGATGGCGGTCTAGGACTGCCCCCGGGTGTGAGGCCCGGGGACACGCTGGACAGGGAGGGCCCCGGGCACTGCCGTCCCTCCCACCAGCAGGGTCCAGGCCTCTCGGTCCTCTCCCTTTCCCGTCACTGTCAGTCCCGTGCAGGCGGCACCGGTCCCTGCGTGGGCGCCACTCCCAGGACGTCAGCACAGCCCTGGGGCAGGGCAGGGAGTGCTCCTCCAGGCCCGCCGCCCCTCGGCGCCCCCACGTGGTGAGGAAGGCCGTCCTTCCACGTCTCCTTTGCAGCCGGCGGTGTGGAGAGAGACGGGACTCGCTCAGGAGCGGAGGCCCAGGCCACCACTCCGCTCCCTGCTAACTGTGGGCACCCTGACCGCCTGTCTCTCCCCGGCACGGCACGGATTAGGGAAGTCTTCCCTCCACACCAAGAAAACAAAGGGCCAGAAGCTAGATGCACCCAAAGGCACCAGCGCCTTCCCTGCTGGCCGACCCTGGCGAGACCACAGGCTGGCCCTCCGAGGCTGCCTGGTCCCCAAATCACACCAGCAGAGACCATCCCGAAGCCCCCAGGTTCTCCCCAGACGCCCCCACTGCCGGCGCCTCCCCTATGTGGATGGAGCTCCAGAACCCCGCCGCGCACAGGGCACCTTCCCCTTGGCGCGGCACCCTGCGTCTGCCGTGCGTGCCGCGCTTCCACTGAAAATGAAACATCCCGGTCGTTTCCAAGACATGAGGGACCACACGAGCGGATGCGAAAAATCAGGCCCCAGAAGGTGAGCGGTGCACAAATCCCCAGCCGGAGAGCAGCGGGGACCTGATGGCGTGTGGCAGGCCGCCTGGGGCCTGGGGACCACAGGCTGGGCAGACGTCAGTCAACAGCAGGGACCGCTGCTTGCCACTGCGCAGTGCCGCAGCCCCAGGACAGCACGGCTGGCCCTCACTTTAACAGACACAAGGCATGAAGCCTTGGGAGATGGCCCACATTTTAATCCCCTGCCTGCCTAGCGACTGACCTCTACAGAGGACTGGCCTGCCAGCCCAGGTCTAGGGTCGCCATGCTCACCCTCCATGGGGCGGCTGGTCAGGCGGCTACAAAAGCGGACCCAGGCCTCCTTCCGGCACCGTGGCTCTCAGTCCTACACCCTCCACGCCGCCACAAGCAAGTCACACCTGCTCTCCCGAGATCACTCCGCCGTCACATGTGTGCCACACGTTCAGGACAGACACAGAAACTTCTGGCACCACGGTTAGGAGAAAATTTTATTCTGGCTTAAAGAAACACAACACAATTCCTTAGAACTTGAAGCTGTACCACTGCCAGGTGAGCACAGTGGTGCTGAGTGACTCTGAGGCATGAGGAACCACCACACACCACGACAGGGTCAGTGCTCCGGGGGACAGAGCGCACCAAGTGGGGCACCAAGGCCGCTCCAGACGGGCACACAGCTGCACCCCACGGACAGGAGCCCAGCCCGCACACTCAGCACCGTGAACTGGCACACAGTGTAAGCACCCGCGAACCGAACATCTACAGGAACTGCGGTTTCTCCTTGTTCCACACCACTGGTGTCCCCGCCTGGTCACGTGCTCCAGCACAGGGACAAGCATGGGTCAGCTGGGGGTGCACACGGCCACGTCAGGCCAGCAGCATAATGTCCAGCCCGAGGCCCTCTTCCGCGTGCCAGGCCGTGCACCAGGTCTGCACATGCTCCTTAACCTTTGCAAAAACCCTGCAAGGCCCGCGTTCACTGGTTTCCGACAGGTCGCCTTCCAAGCTGAAACGCAGCGTGCAGGAGGAAGCCTCGCTCGCGCCGCCCCGGTGCTACAGTGCCGTCCTGCGCGGACAAGGCCGCGCGCCCACCCTCGTGTCTCACCCCAGAGCGCACACTGCGCTCTCGGCCAGGAGGGCGGCAGCCACAGAGGTGGCCCCGCTCCTCTCCCCGCACAGAGAGTGTGGCGATGCGAACCACTCTGATGTGAGAGCCTCAGCTGGCGGACAAGGAGGGGCCACCACAGCAGCTGCCACGTGTGTGGACACGCCTGCAGGGCGAGTCCTGGTGGAGAGCGGGGTGGAAAGGTCTCTGCCTTTATAATCCGAGTGGGATTAAAAACCACCTTCCGTGGAGCATGCAATTCTGTCCCCGTCAGCAATGGTAACAGGGGTGTCGGTGTCCCTGGAGGCAGGCAGGCATCACTGCCTGACCGCCCACCGGAGACAGGCTCAGAGAGGTCAGGAAACTCGCCTGAAGTCTCAGTCACGCCCCACCCCACCCACGCACAGCAGGCCTCCCGTGGCCAAGGAGCCGACTGAGGACAGACGGAGACAACGGAACAAAACGCCCTGTGGCTGCTGGCCGCGAGCGCTGTCACCGGCCTGCAGGGGCCGCTGGCCGCGTCCGTACTGGGTCTACGGGGCTGTCTGTCGCCGGTCCCTACCCGAGACAGCACAGCAACACACCGACTGACGCGGCGTGCGCGCCGTGCTAGGTGCTACCAGGAACCTAGAGGGACCTAACGTCTGTGGGAGGGCGTGCGTGGGCTGCACGCCAATTCCACACCACGTGACGTAGGGGCCCGAGTGTCCTCGGAACTTGGTAACTGAGGGGGTCCGGGAACCAGTGCCCCACGGATACCAAGGGAGGACTGTATCACATGTTCATGCGAGCAGTCCTTCCTCCGTTCTTTACCGGATGCAAGCCCTAGGCCAGGCACTGAAGCAGCAGTGACTGAACAGACATCCCTTCTTGTGTGACATCTACCTTCTAGAGGGATGAGCAGACAGTGAATTTATGAATCTCAGGGAGAACAAACCACGGGGTGGGGGTAGGGCGACAGAGCGAAGACAGGAGGTGCTGCGGTGATTTCAGGCTCGAACAGGAGGCCAGAGAGGCCTTTCCGGGCAGCGAGGATGGCTGTGTGCAGACGGTGTGGTGGCAGGCAGCAGGTTGAGAGGACGTGCACAAGGCGTCCTGCGCAGGGAACAGCACCTACAAGGACACCGAGGTGGGAGCAAGCAGGTGCTGGACAACCAGAGAGACAGGAGGGACCAGTGTGGGAGCACCCTGGGCAAAGGACCACGTGCCTGTCCTGGCTGGGGCACCTGAGCAAGGGCAGGGAATCAGGTCTGGAACCGTGAGCTCCGACTCGGGGCCCTGCAGTCCCAGGCTAAGGGGCTCGGGCGGAAGCCCCGTGCTGCCTAACCCCTTGGCCCCAGGCACCTGCAATGTCACTGGCCTGAAGCAACCTGTGCAGAGTGTGAACACTCAGGACTCTGCAGACTAGAACATGATGGAAGCTGGAGTACTCCCGTTCATGTCAATTCAGCTGCATGTTGAAATCGTATTTTGGATATATTCGATAAAATGAAATCTCTTTCACCTGCTTTCCACTGATGGACTGTGGCCAGGAGGAGAGTTAAAACTGCCCAGGTGGCCGACACCTGCTCTACGGGTGGTCTGCAGCACACAGCAGAGCACCAGGCCTCCCGAAGAGTGAACCACCAGAGGGGGGATCCCTGCAGTCTGGCAGCGTGGAAGGGGGGTGGGAGTGGAACCAGCTAAGAGCCAGGCCAATGGTCCGTGGCCGTGAAACCTGAACTGTGGCTGGGTGGCGGGCGGGGTGGAAAGGAGGTAGTGGAGGGAGGGGCGATGGGAGTCCATGGTTCTGAGCCTGTGTGATGGGCAGGCAGTGACAGAAAAGGACAGGGAGCGGTGACCGCGCTGGGGAAAAACCCAAGTGCCCTCACCTCTCAGGCAGCTGGTGAAAGTGAGTGGAAGACAAGGCACAGCAAGAGCCAGATCGCGGGCATCCCGAGAGCTCCAACGAAGAAGGTAGAAGGAGAAAGAAAGTGAGTGAGACTTTAAACCCCCACTTACAAGGAGCGGGAGAAAAAGCAGAGGAAAGGGCCCAGAAGTCCACGAGGAGACAGCACGGTGGGGGAGCCAGGAGCTCTGCTCTGGGCATCAGAATGTCCCTGGGTCTGGGGACTGGACACGAGGCTCAGAGAGGAAGTGCCCCAGGCAGGCAGGCAGACAGGCAGGCAAGCCAGTCTGGACTTAGGAGGAGGCCGGGGAGGGATCCGAAGGAAGGAGAAGTGGAGGCAGGACAGCCAAGGGAAGGAGCCCAGCAAGGAGGAGGGACACGGGGCAGGGAGGGGCTGGGGGGCAGCAGGGGAGACGGAGCTGCTGAGAAGGTCTCTGTGAGGTCACGGGCACAGCCACTGGGCTTTCCAGTCAAGAGAGTCAAGTCCCGAAATGCCACAAGGCCTGTTTCTATAATCAGTTTCATAAAAACCAAAAACAAGATCTGGACCTTTCTGTAACAAGGCCGCCCCTTCAGAGGGGTCCCCAGCCCACGCCTCCCCGCAGCCTTCACCCTCGGCCCCACGTGCCCTGCTCTGAGTACTGCAGAAGCTGCCCCCTTCTGACGGTAACCCCGCGAGGACCACGCTCGAGCCCGCACCAGCACGGACAGCAAGGACAGACGAGCCTGGCACCACGCTGAACCCCTCAAAAGGAAGCCAGGGTAAAAACCCGCGACCACACTGAAGCGTCTCCCCTGAGTGAAGCTTTCCAAAACACTGGATTTCCTTCTCTTTCACTGTGACAACATGATGAGCAGGAAAAAGTTATTTCTGGAGGAGTGAGTGTGCATTTTAAAATGCAGATATTAACCTATAACAAAAAAACTAAAGCAAACAATTCAATAACCACAGCAGCTGGAAAAGCCGTAATGAGCCGCAGCAGAGCCGGCACCGAGGGTGCACCGCAGGCGGCGGCTTCCCGAGGGAGCTCGAGGAGAGGCTACTTCAAAGCCGAGACAAGAGGGGCAGATGTCACTTTTATCAATGCTAAAACTTTAAGGAGTACACCATTATCTCTCATTTCCTTCCTTTGACTACAAAAAGCAGCAACAAAACACTGCCAGGATGCACAGAACCGCTCTTCTGTGGCAGAACAGGACAGAATACTGCAAGGCCAAGGCCGGGCCGTGCCCGCCCCCCCTCCACCTGCCCCCGGGCCCGCCCCCGGGCACAGGAGGAGCCCGCAGCTGGTGTGGTGAACGAAGTCACAGCCTGGGCTGCCAACAGGGACCGGGACTCGGGGCCTCCTCCGGCTCCTGAGTGGGGCTCGATCTAAAGGGGCCACTCAGGGTGCCGGCCGGACCCAAACCCCTGACAAGGAGAGGGAAAGTCAAGGACAGAGCGTCTCATTGCAGGTCAGTCATGAAAGAAGCCAAGATGACGAATTCTTTTTAGATTTTTACACCTGACCCAGTAATCAAAAAACACTGAAAAATCCCCCGAAGTTCCTATTCTGTGGCTACAACTCTGAAGTAACCAGTTTGTATAAAAATGCACACAGCCGAGTTTATCATCACACGGGACTGTCCCTGTGACCCCTCCTCCCCAACACGCCCTAACCTGCAGTCGTGAGGCGTGAACTCCCCTCCCCCAGTGCTGCACTCGGGCCGAGGCTGACGGCCGCCCTGCCGTCCAGGGCGCTCTCCCACACGGCTGCTCCTCGGCCTGGCCGCCCGTCGGAGGTGCTCAGACCCCCGCCCGCTCTCAGAGGCCCAGGGGCTCTGCGGCCGCTCTTGCCGAGGGAGGCCAGAGGGACGGGGCACTTCCCCCCGGGCCGGCACGGGCCCGGCAGCCCAGGTCTCCAGGGGACCGGGACCCCCAGGAGCAGCCAGCGCGCCCCTGCCAAGGGAAGGGCGCTGAAGGCCGCGGCCTCTGCACTGGAAGGCGCGAGCCCCAGCCTCACAGAGACAGAGCGAACAGCGAGCCCTGCGGGCCACAGGTGGCGCTCGCTCCTCCCGGCACTGCTCTAGGCCCCGATGCTTTACAAACAGGTGTTTTCATTTCCTTTACTTTCTAATTCACGGGGGAAATTAAGACCTACGTGACGCATTCCCACACAGAACTTTCCATCTCCCTGCGATCTCAGGTGGCTCTCCGGAGCCTACGATCCCACGCAGGTGCCCACCCGAACACGTGCTGTGTTCTCATGTAGCAGGCACCTCCAGAAAGGAGGCGGTGGTCAGAACCGTCACGACTGGGGCGTGTGTGTGCACCGCACCTGTGCCACGGCAGCAGGGAAGCGCTCTGGTGAGACAGACGGAAGACCCAACAGACAGACACCTCGGTCAAGGCGAGCAGCCCCACCCTCGGCCGCACGCCCGCGGGCTCCGACTGGCTGCCCCACGCTTCCTATCTTGTCACCCTGGAAAACTGTTTCTATTTCTCCTTCAAAAATACCACCATCTCATCTCCCAGGAAGCCGAGTCTCCCCCTTTGCTGGAACCTGACCCAGCCTCACCAGGGCCCACACCTGTGCACAGGTGGGCGCTGAGGACGGCCAGTGACAGGCCCCTCGGCCAGCAGTCAGAGGCCGAGCGCCTAGGGCTGAGCCCGCCCACTCTCGGTGGTCGGCTCACTGCTCCAGGAGCGCCTCTGGAGGCAGGGTACGCACTGGCCAGGGTCTCGCAGACAAGCAGGCTCGGCCCCGGCCCTGTGGCTGCTCTTACCACACTTTCCCCACAGACCCTCCTTCCAGCCTCGGGGACGGGATTGCTAGTTACAGGCTGACAACTCCCACACGCTCGCCTCTCCAGGCCTCCAGAGGTTAACAAGCTCAGAGGGGCTGTGATCTCGTCCTCCAACCCCACACCTGCCCCTTCCTGCTCCTGGCCAGTGTGGCCAAGTGAGCTCACCAGGAACCCACGGTTTGCTCCTCTCTCTCCCTCTCCCTCCCTGACTCAGCTCCAAGCAGCAGCCAGGGTGATTTTCAAAAGTGCCGCCCGACTGCCTCACGCTCCCGCTCCCTTCTACGGCACCTGCCAGCTTGGGCGAAGACCCAGCCCTGAGCCTGACGCCAAGTGGCACGGCCCCCGGTTGACACCACTCTCCCCGGGCACGCCGTCCTCTGTAGCTCTCGGACCCAAGTCCTTTCCCAGCCCCGGGCCTGCACCTACTCCCCTTCCTGCAGGGGCGCCCCACCCCGGTCCCTTACCTGGTTGGCCGCCTCCTCCCAGAGGCTGTGTACAGCACAAGGCTCCCTCCCCGGTTAGGGAGGCCTCCGCGTCTCTCTCGCAGGCCCACTGTCTCCTCTTACACGGGACGTGGCCGTCTGCCATGTGTGAGTGTGAGTGTGAGTGTGAGTTGTGGGGCAGGGGTCGTCTGCCACTGCGGACCCAGTGCCAGGCACGCGGCAGGCAGTGGGGGTCTGTCAGATGAATGAAACAGCGGCCACAACTCTAGTCCAAGCCCTCGGCTCTCACCTGGACAGTTACTAGAGCCTCCTCACTGGTCTTGCTACCTTCATTCTCTCTTTCTTCGTTCCACTCCACCTTCCACAAGTGCTGACAAGAGCTCTAAAAAACACATTTGATCCTGTCACTCCCTTGAGGAAAAGCCCACAGGTTCCCCCGCAGCCTCCAGGGTCGGACCCAAACCTGGCGGCATCTCACGCAAGGGCCTTCACGAGCCGGCCGCGGGCTACCTGTCCAGGTCTGACCCCTGCCGCTCCAAGGCCTGCGCGCTGCGACCTGGCCACACGCCACGGGCTTTCCTCCGGCCCCGAAGGCCTTTCTCACCCTGCTCCGACTCCTCGGCGTCTTTCAAGACCCAGGTATCAAATGTCACCTTCTGGAAGCCTCCTTGGGCTTCTGCCACCGAGCTTCACTGTGGATTTTGTTTTACAAGAGCTGGCATATCCTGAAGAACAGTCACCACAGGTGCCCGGCACCCTGTTCGTGCACAGCGCTAACGCCGGGCCCGGCACTGCCTGTCCACCCCCCTCCTGAACGAGAGCCCGGGGGACAGCGCCCACCCATCCTGCAAACACGTGGGGGGTTGCGTCCATGACCAGTAAGAGCCTGTGCAATTGATTTCTGTGTCAAGTCTGTCACCAAGGTGCACGTGATCCAGGCAATTCACTCACCTTCTCTTTGTCCAGCTGCCCACCTGTAAGACAGGGACAGCTGCCCGTGCCCCCCCGAACAGAGGGACCGTGAAGAATGCGCGGACCCCGACTCTCACGCCACGCAGAGCCTGAGGACTGCGCCAGCCGCCCTTCCCGGAGCTCTCTGAGAAGCGTGCCTCTGACGGCCCTGCTCTTAGTCGTCCTGGCCGACGCCTGATGACGAAGTCCCCCACACAGCCAGAGGATGACCTTCCTGGGAAGGACAATCCATCCCAGCCTCGAGCTCCAAGGGCCACGTTGGCACCACACTCTGCACAGTCCCGGCTTTTGAACGGCCGCTTTGCAAACGTAGAAAAAACGTGCGCGAACTCACGCCTCCAGGGCGCGTGGCCCTGGCTCCCTCCCTCCCCCAGCAGTGACACACAACGCCTTGTTCTCCGAGTGGCACCCAGTGCCATCCTCGGCTCGAGCAGCCTCTTGACCTTGTTTACATGGTTCCAGCGCCCCCCCCCACCACAAACAAAACCCCATGGCGAGTCCAAATTCGCCACCTCTCCCAACAGGGCAGGGAGGGCTGGTTTTGTGACTCCAGTCTCCCACACCAAAACAATATTGAGGGACATCACTTAGCTAACTTAGAAATCACTTCCTCAGGTGACATTAACAAAATCTGTAGGAAGACAGTAATTTTCCGCTAAAAGTTTTAAACAGAAAGCAGAATTAAACTCTTCTCCTCTACAGCCTGTCACTCCCGATGGCAAGTTTTGTTTCCAGTCGCCCAGATGGACGGGCAAGGAGGCGGCACGTCCAGCAGCTGTCACCAGGCCCCGGGCATGGGCACGCAGCCGCACGGCAGACGGCACTGGACGTGTGTGGACAGCACGGACCACACCGCCTGCAGGAGAGTCGGAACTTCAGCTGCGATTTGTCAGGCTGAATGTTCTCCCCAGACAAAATTACTTCTTAAAAACTAGAATCTGTAACGTGCTTCTGCTCCGAGTCAACGGCATTTGGACCGCGCCACGGTGGGAAACCACTTGCACTTCCTGAGAAGAGGGGTCCCACGTGCCTGACCCTCGTCAGGTCAGGGCTAGGGTCACAAGCAGAGAGGGACCGGGACCTGTAGCTCAGCCAGCCTGCGTCGCCTTCCCCACGGGCCGGGAGAGCCGTGCTGAGACACAGGAGGGAGAACGCCGAACACGCCGCAGTGATGCGTGGGGCCGAAAAGCCACTGCAACCGCTGTCACGGACACAGCCTGTCTGGCGACGTGCACCTGCCACGCGTCACAGTCTTGGTGTGTCCCGAACAGACAGCTCAGGCACCTCGGCTCCTTCCAGAACGAAACCGAGGAGACTAGAAGCCCCGAACGTATTACAGCACCGGCAAAAGCTAAGTTGCGTGATCCAATTTTAAGTGCCGGGACTTCTAACTACATCAAAGGTGATTTGACGGTAAATATTTTCAAGAGCGAAGTAATCACTGCTCAGCCAAAGGCCTGTCAAACACCCACACAGAGCTCTAAGGACCATCTAGGCCGCCAAAGGGAACGTCTTCAAGTTCTTCGGTCTGCGTGGAAATTTCTGGCGATGTGAACGGAGTCTGGAATTTTGTGTTTTCTTATGTAAATTACAAATATCAAGTTACAGTCTCACCCCTATCTCCACTGTAACAGTTTTAAAGCACCTGCTACAGACACCCGAGCATCTGAACGTGCTCCGTAAAAAGCGCCCCGAACGGTCCCCCGGGGAGGAGCGAGTGGAGGCCCCAGCTGGGCCGCCACACTGAGAGCGGGCGGTGCCGGGGGGGGGGGGCGGCCGAGAGCGTGGGAAACGGGCTCCGCTCCGCGAGTGAGGAGAGGCCCACGCCCCTGGGTAAGGACATGTGATTTTTAAAGGGGTTCTTAACGGCTAAGACGGGGTGCTACTTACTTCCTCATTAAATAGTTTGCTAGTTTCTTTTTTGATGGGGTCTATGAGCTGGACTTGGCCTGCGGAAAAGCCCACTAGGAGAGAGACACTCTCTGCTGTGGCTGTGAGGTGGTTGAAGTCATGACAAGTGGGCTGTGTTCCTTTGTATATCCTCTTATCTATCGGTTTACTCAAGTCAGCGGCCTGGAGGAGAGAGAGAGAAACACACACAGTAAACAGCACGTTGAGATGACAGCGCTAAGTCACACCATTTTATACTCCGCTCTGACGGTCCGTCTTAAACACAAGGGTACTTACAATACTGTTTCGGGCTTCGGCATTTCACCAAAGCACTTTCACATACCTTGGCCAACCTGACGTTGTTAGCCTATCCACACAATGTTTATAACTGTTACTCGCACAACTTATTTCAAATATGTTTAACTAGACAGACTCCTGGACCTCAGGAGGAAAAATCCTCGAGATACTAAATTCAGTATTTGCAAAATGCAATTGGAGCATTTCCTAAGAGAGCACCTCTGACCGCATAAAGCTCCACAGCACCTAAATGCTCATTGGTGAGTTACCTGTAGCCCAGTAGTTCTCAAAGTGTGGTCCCCAGACCAGCAGTGGCCGCAGCAGCATCACCTGGAAACTCAGAAATGCAAATTCTCAAGCCCTGCCCTAGACCGAAAAACTCCGACACCATGGGGGTGGGCCCAGACACTGTACTGAGAGCCTCCTGGGTGATCTGCTGCTGCCCCGCTGCACTGTGAGGCCCGCTGGTGAGCAGCCTCCGGAGGGCCCGCCCCGCCCCGCCCCCGCTCTCGGTGACTCTGCACGTGCAGCCCACACCCGCTCGAGTGCAGCACGCGCATCGCCTCTCATCCTTACAATGATCCCTCGAACTCGGTAACACTGCCCCATTTTACAGATGAGAAAACAAGTTTCAGGAAGTTAAATAGCTCAGCCGAAATCATCGCATCTACCCAGCATGAGGCAGGGCTGGATTGGAAACCGAAGTCTGCTGACCATAAAGGGGACAGGGGAAAGCATGCAGCCACACACTCCAAAGGTAAAAGAGAATGACTTCGACTTGGGCTGAAGTGTGGCTTTTCAAGGCGCTGCCTCCTTTCAAAGTAGGATTCTTTTCTTCACGGGAAATGCCCCGTGCAAGCCCGTGTGCGGGGCTGGTATTGTGGAAACAGAGACACCTGCCCCCCCCCCCCCGCACACACACCTGTTTGAAAATCACGGGGGAGACAGCTAACGCTGCCGACCGCACCCTTTAAACACCCCTGGGCCCGCGCACTGCCTGGGCCCGCGGCTCTTCCCTGTCGGCCCCCGGCCCTGTGCGGGTTCCGAGGATTTCTTCCTTCCAGAGGCCTGTGCACTGACTAAGTGTCCTATGTTTGACTTTTCAGACAACAACTATAAATAGTGAGAAGAAAGAAGGACCTCAAAATTACAGGCATCTTTGAGCAAACGCATAACCTCAGCCTTTGGAAGAAGGGCCCTGAGTGGAACGAGGTGGAGCTCAGGGCATGCGGGCCCTCCCCCGGTCCACAGAGATGAGAGTCTGCCTCGCCAACCCCCTGGGGTTGTCTGGAGGGGAACTAAGGGACATGCGCACGAGGAGGAGCTGGAGAGGTGTGCTGTAAAGCAAGAGACAGAGCCAAAGGAAGTCCTGACTTTGTGGGGGCGGGGGTGGGGGGGTGCCAGTGGGGAGGGAGTAAGTGCTGGGCAAAGGGGCAGGGGCAAGGCAAGTGGCAGAAGCCACAGAGCCAGAAAGGAGCCCCCTCTCCCGCAAGGAAGGGCAGAATCACCGCAGAACAAGGCAGGCATCGGCAAAAGGTAAAGTAGCTCAAAACAGAAAACAAGGCACACTGGAGCTAGAAACAAAACTCAAATTCGAAATATGAGCAAATCACAGTTTCTATGTCAGCATATGTAACTCTGGAGACTTTTAAAGTTTGCTTAAGGAACTTCCCCCCTGAAAGAATATGTCTAACGTTACACACTGAAATATACAAACAACTTAAAAAGTAAGCCAAAAATTAACAGCGAAAACACACTAACATAAATGAAATGAGCAAAAGAACGCACGACGGTTCTCGGAAGCAAGTACAGCACCCGTTTTCCCACATCCTGCCCCTAGGTCAAACCCGCGGACCCCTTAGCCCCGTTCTCAGCGTGCAGGGCGGGCAAAGCCGGTTCCCGGGTGTGAGTGCACGAAACACAGAGTCGGCTCCTGAGCGACTCCCCGCTGATCGCCGAGGTTTCCGGCCCGCAGCCGCAGACCCCCTCTGCCCACCCCTGCCCCTACCGTGCAAGCTCAGGCGAAGGACGTCCCCTGTAATTAGATCACAGGTGAACGGACACCCCGAGTATTTTAGATGCCAAAGGGAAGGCTATTTTTACTCTTAAATCACGCAAACATTCTGAAGACATCCCGCTTACGAATTTGCGTGCCACACTTTCTTCCTAAATAACTGCTCTCCAAGTGAACCAGTCGTGAACAGGTTAACCGTCTGCAGTCAAAATTAAACTCGGTCACCGTGAATACGCTTCATGGCAGTCTGATGGAGTCACTGTTCACCTACTGATTTTAAAGGAACAGTCTGCATTCTGTCTTTTCAGTTTCTTTTCCTAGTAGTTTTTTTTTATTTTACAAGATTTTTAATCGGTCCAGATAGGCTGGAAATGTAAAAAAACTGGCCCCAGGACGCGGGTGGGAGGAGCAGGGAGGCAGAAAGCTGGCCTGCCTGCCGTGAGGTCACCACCCCCAACCCCAGTGGGCGGAGCTACTAGGGCAGCAGAAGTCTGCCTACACCAAGCCGGGGTCACTGCGAGGCCTGAGTGACAGCCAGGTGCACGCCCACAAGAGAAACTGTACTTCTGAGAAACCCACCGACCCCGACACTGACGCCTGAGCTTTCGGGAGCCAGCTCACACACCTGGGACTCGTCCTCTTTCCTCTGCGGCCAGTCACTAGCCTCTCTGTTTCCGTGATGTGCTACTGCCCTACTGCCTCTTCCTCCTCATTTTTGGGGGGTTGGGGGTGTGCCCACATGCACTCCGAACTCACACACCTTTTTAGCAGCACAAGTCCCTGAGCCAGCCGCCTTCTTCCCCGCAGGGTCAGCAGCCCCCGCCCCCCACACCGACTTCCCAGGAAGAGGCAGGAGAAGAGCCCAGACTCTGGAACGGGGCAGGCCTTGCTCCGAGCCTTGCCTCCCCTCCCGGTAGCGAGGTGGCCTTGTGCAAGGTGCTCAACCTCCCCCACCCCCAGCTTCCCCACAGGCGGCGGCGAGGCCCACAGATTGTGGGCAGAAAGCACAGAGTATGCAGAAGCACTCAAATGGTAGCTGCCACTATTCATTCATCCCTGTCACAACTTCGAGTCAAGTGGCTTCCTGATTTCCATCACATTAGAGCAGGACGCCATACCCAGCAAGCCTGCCCCGGCCTCCCTCCCTAACAGCAACACCAACTCTGTCTACAGGACTCCTTCTGTGCACCAGCAGCTCCACACCTGCCGTCCCATTTAACCTCGCAGCACGCCCCCAAGTCACCGCCCTCCACAGCCGCGCAGCCTGTGGAGGAGCTCGGGGCTCAGGGGCCCCGCCCTCCACGTGCCCCCACACCCCCCCGGCAGGGGTTTGGTGCAGGCAGGCAGCCCTCTTTTCTGGCTTCGTTAGCCCACCCTCTTGATCGGGAGGGTCTCCTTCGCCTCGTTTCCAGGACTCTCACCTGCCAGTCCAAGCCCTGCCGCTCCCAGGCGGGCATTTTCCCATCGACCGGCCTCTGTGCCGGCTGCTTTAGCTCGGCTCTCCAGCGCTTAATCTGTCCCATGAAACCCAGCATTTACCACGAAAGTGATCCCAGTATTGTGTGCTATCATCAACTACAATAAAAACTGCAATTACGATAAAAGATTACAATAAAAATCTCCTTTAAGGAGAACTTCTTTATTAAACAGTTACCATTGCATTGTTCCACAAAATTAGCTTTTGTTTTTCAGCTTTTTGGTGGATTCTGCATAGAAGGGTGTCAGACACTTTGGGATTTTTTTAAATGTTTCTGCATCATAATCGTTGCCAATCGTCTGAATTCTTAAGTATGAACTTATACCAGAACAAATGTGTTAAAATGTTCACCAATTTTAAGAGTCAGATCACATTTGCTTTTCGGTCCCAACAGAGGATCCACGGGCCACGCATGCTCAGTATCTGTTGCACAAATGAGACTGCGATCGTTTTGAATTTTTCGATGGTAAGATTAAATTTTATCATTATGCTCATTAGTTTCTGCATAAGGAGTCGGTAATTATGAATAATGTGTCAGTGTCTTGTTCTCAACTTCACAGAAAGATTTTAAATGGTGGTTTAAGACTCCTACTACAGAAACAGAGCTGGCTGCCAAAATCCTCAATCAGTAAGCACAAACTTTAAAATGTCCTGTTTCTCTTTTCCTTGGACTTTTAATCCTTAAAATCCTTGGACTTCTTTCCCGGACAAACACTGCTGCTACGCGGAGTCAGCCTGTCCGTTGAGCACTTGAGCGCGGCACCGGAGAGCACCCATCTGTCCGCACCACGAAGACCCGCAGAAGAAACCCTCCCGTCCAGCTCCACCTTCAGCCCAGGCCCGGCCACGCTGCTGAGCCAGCGGGGAAGCAGAGAGGGCCTCGAACCCGGGAGGGTCTAGCCCGCCAAAGGGAAAGGGCTGCCGCGGGCTCGGTGGGCCCGTGCGGAGTCCTCTTCCAGGGAACCTGCCACCTGATGCTCCAGGGGACCCAGAAGCCTTTGCTGTGACACGGAAAGTATCTCAGAAAGACCTCTTTTGAAAAGTACACATCAGATTATGATACATGTGTGCAAAGTAGGTAATAAAGGTGGGCTTTACTTTCCCCAAATTCCTCATTCTCCTTCCTCATCCGAGAAGCCCCTCAGAGAGCCATTCCCACAGAAATGGCCAGAGTCCTCTGCCCAGCCTATCTAGCGGCTGCCGAATCCCAGCCCAGCCAGAAGCTCACCAGTCCACACCAGAAGGCCCCGTGCTCTCCTCCTAGGTGCCCCCCACCCCCCACCCAAACTTAAAAGTCTGCTGCCTCAGTGGGCCCCTGTACACACCTCCACCAAATGGCAGCTTCCGAGGCCTCCCCCCGCCAGCCCTCCGCACCCGGCACAGGCCTCCCGGGCTCAGCACCAGACTCCTCCCACCCATTTCTACCCACACCCCACTCATCCCACACGCTCCTCCAGGCCCGCCTTCACGAAGCCTCAGGTCGATGTCCCTCTCAGACCCTTCTGTGCTCCGCCAGCGTGACACAGCCTGGGACGAGCTCCCCTCCGCACACTCCCCCGGGGGGCTGCCTGCGCTCTCCCCCTCCGGCCTGTGCCCATGTGCTTCTCGGCTCAGATCGACCCCCGCCGCCCGAGGCTCTGCACTCTGCGCACACAACATCAGCCCCGCCCTGCTGACCGCGCCTCCGGAGGCCTGCTTCGCTTGGCCAAGTGCTGGCCGCGCTCGGCAGCTGGGCCATGGTGGCTGTGTTCCACGCACTGCGAAAGCCCCGCTCCTTTGAAAACCCACGAAGAAAGCCAGGAGGCTGCCGAGGCACTGACAGCCTGAGGGGTGCGTCGGAAGCAGGCCAGTGCCACCGAAAGCCCGGAGGGACAGGGTCCTGTGCCCTCCCCTCCCAGACAACCAGGGCCGGAGCCCAGAGTGAACAAGGGGGTGGGGGCTCGCCTCCTCGGGGAGAAGGGCCCAGGGCGGTCCTCCTCCCAGCTCTCGCCCCAGCCAGACACGCCCTGGGGCCGCTCCAGCCTTTCTGGGGGGCACTTTTCACCCAGTCGGGTGGTGGCTTCCAGGGCCTGAGAGGGGTGAGCCCACAGCCCGGGCTGGACACACATACCGAGCTGGTCACCCCAGGGCACCCGGGGAAGCGCCAGCGCCTTCCAAATCACAGGCTGAATGAAACGAGGCTCTGACCACTCAGAGCTGAGATGTGTTCGCTTTGTGAACAAAGTTCAAGCACTATTTTACAATTTTCTTCAACACAGTGAAAAACCACCTGGGCCTCACGACGGAAGCACCAACAGCGATTTCCAGCCGTCTCACTGCCCACCTCGCACGCAGGTGAGCCCCGGAACAGGTGACGCCCGGCCGCACGACACCTCCCAGGCTCCCGCGCCCACCCCCGCCCCGGAAAGAGGAGCAACGCGCCCGCTCTGAGCCGCACGGCCAGCCCGCCCTCCCCAGCCCCTCCAGTTCCGTGGCGACGCGCCCAGACCTGCACGACGGACACAGACGACGGGCAAGGAGTCGGACCCGCATTTTTAAGACAGGCATCACCAGGGGTGGCCCCGGCTGGTGTGGCTCCGTCACCGGCTTGTCAGCCAAAGGGCTGCCCATTCGATTCCCAGCCAGGGCACAGGCCTGGGTTGAGGGCCGGGTCCCCAGCGGGGGGCCTGCAGCAGGCAACCACACACTGAGGTTTCTCTCCTCTTTCTCCCTCACCTTCCCTCTCTGTAAGTAAAAAAGTAAAATCTTTTTTAAAAGTAAATAAAAAAGGTATCACGGGTGTTAAGAAGTCTCCTGGGTTTGGGACCACTAATCCCAGTAGAAAAAAACAAGTCAATCAACTGTACAGTTTCGGGGTTTGAAAGGACAGAAACTTATCTTAGGTCTGGCATGTAGGCGGTCTCAATACCTATGGTAAAAATGCAACAATTCTGCAAATGGAGGGAAAGAAAAGTGTTAGGAACCAGAAGAGACAAACAGCCAGGCATACATGAAAGCAGGCATACAATCCTGTTGGTGACCACAACCCTAACTGCGGGTGCCCACCGGTGAAGGGAACGGCCTTCCTCAGCAGACAGAGGTAAGTCACTCTGGTCCACGAAGCCCCCCAGGCTGTCCCACAGCAGCCACACCCACCTCACGAAGGGACGGAGGGCTGTGCGGAGCGCCTGTGAGGAAGGCTGCGGGGAGCCCCGGCCGCGCCCCTCCACCGCGTGCAGCTGGGACAGGACACTGCGCGTCCCGCCACACTCGCGTGTGAGCCCGCGGGCCTCCGCCTGCTGGAGCGGGGCCAAGTATCCCGGCCTTGGTCCGTCCAGCCCAGATTCCAGCCACCTTCACCACGCAGTCACCTCGCGGGGCCATTTTATTAAAATGGAGTAAAATACAAAGTCCCAAGCACGATGCCTGGCACTTGAGGAAAGTCAGTTCCCCTCTTTTAAACTTGTATGTCTCCTTCTGAAATCATAAGGCTTTGCTGCTTATCCATGCAGGCTTTGAAAACGCTCACCATTCACTAATACCCACAAAGCAGCAGAAACGAGGGGAAAGGAGAGTACGTCCTTCTACCCTGAACCTCCTGCAGACAACCCAGAACCCCAGTGCGGGGCGCGTTTCCCTGCCAGTGTGATTTCCCGAACAGGACCCCGTCCTCCCTGCCCTCCTCCTTCCTCCGAAACACGCCGGGCCCACCCTCATGCAGAGCGATGGTCGGGCACTCTGATGGGCTCTGAGCCTGGGAGGGATGCCCACTGCTCACAAGCCGGGCCCTGAGAAGAGGGGCAGGGCCTCCACGAGGGAGGGAGGAGGAGGGCCGAGCC
Organism: Trachops cirrhosus; assembly: GCA_028533065.1. NCBI lineage: Eukaryota > Metazoa > Chordata > Mammalia > Chiroptera > Phyllostomidae > Trachops > Trachops cirrhosus. Next base: position 192,942,715 of record CM052538.1, on the reverse strand, counting down.
GAGAGAACATCAGACTTGTCTGACGCAATGAAGGGAGACCAGCGCCCACACGCTGGCTTTGGCCTGTGCAGCTCCGCCAGTCTCTGCCCGGCCAGGCCCCCCGGAGGGAAGCGGCCTCGAAACGCCGGGTGGAGCGGAGCCGAGCCGTCTGCAGCGCCACGCAGGGAGCTTCGGCTTCTCCTTCAGGCGCGGCCTGGGGGCGCCGCTGGCCCTGCTCGCGTGGACTCGTGCTGCTGGTCGCCCGTCTCGTCTGTCTGGCCCCGAGCAACCCAGCCCGTCCCAGGGCGCACCGGCTTCAGAGGCCACGGCGGCAGAGCCGCCACTCCAACACCTCTGGCGTCCCCCACGAGAGGCAGAAGCCAGGCACCCGGACGGTTTCCGGCACCGGACGGCCCGGAGAACGCCACAGCGCCAGTTCCAGCACGTGGACCGGTGAGGCGGGCGCACACGGGAAGGCGGAGGGGCAGCCTCGCCCAGCTCCCGGGGGCGTGTGCGCCGGCACAGCCTGTGTGCGGCCATTTGGCAGCCTGCGGCAAAAGCCTCCTTTCCTTCAGACACAAATCCAACTCCTAGGAATTCGTCTTAGAGAACGCTTTTCGAGCGTGTGAACGGTTTATCACAGCGGCCAACTGCCCGGCACAAACGCCCATCGCAGCAGGCTAGATGCATGTGGGCTACGGGCAGAACCTCCTCACGGGGACAGGCGCTGAGAGCAGATGCACATGGCCTCAGACATAGTCTTGAGAGGCACATGCTAAATAGTGCTACTTATTTTTTGAGAAGATTTTATTTATTTATTTTTAGAGAGGAGAAGGGGAGGAGAAAGGGAGAGAAACATTGATAGTGAGTGGTTGCCTCTCCCGTGCCCCCGACTGGGCACCTGGCCCACAACCCGGGCACATGCCCCGACTGGGAATCGAACTGGCGACCCTCTGGTTCGCAGGCCAGCACTCAATCCACTGAGCCGCACCAGCCAGGGCTGTTTATATAGAATTCAAAAATAAGGCAAAGTCATCTGTGATGCTGGAAGTGAGGACAGTGGTCACTCTCAAGAAGTGTGGGGAAGGGGCCCCGGGGGAGACTCCAGGTGGCCAGGAATGCCATTTCTTAATCTGGGGTTGATTCTACTTTGTGACAAATTAACAGCACTTTAAACTTACACACATTCTCGTTTCTGTGTTGTCTTACCTGTTAAAAAATTTTAATGCGCAAACGCATGTACAAAGACATTCAACTCAGCTCTGTTTATAACAAAACATTACTAACATCCTGTGTTCTATGAAGGAAATGTGTCAGTATATAATGTAGCCACTTAAAATGAAGACAATTACTTATCTTACTATATCATTTACTGTATCATTAAATGAGAAATGCAGTAATAGAATTGGGATTCCAAAGACAAAAAGAATCACAAATCTGAAAACTTTATTCATACTGTGACCATACTGCTAGTAATAACAGAATATTGTAATTTTGAACGTCTTGAAGAATAAAGCAAAACAAGTTAATACAAAGATCCTTATAAATCAAGAGACCAATGGTAAATAATATTTATATAGAATCTGTCGCAAAACAGATCGTATTCTAATGTAAACTTTTTACATATGAAAATATAGTTTTATTTTCCAAGCACAGTTCATGTATATGGAAAAAAATACAGAATAAAAGCTACGACGTTTGGGATTTGCTGTAAAGTGCACACCACGGGTGAACTAACAGGAAGGAGACCCCTGGTGAAGCCGGGAGCCAGTGAATACACGGGAGTTCGTTACACCATTCTCTCTACTTCGTGTAAGCTGGGAATTTCCCACACTTAAAAAAGCATAATTCTGTTTGGACCATATATTTACTTACATGCATGTATGTGAGAAGAAAACAATTTGAAAAGATATTCACCAAAATATTAAAAGTGGTTATTAAAAGGGGGGGTAGTATTTAAGTGACAATTTTGTGCCTATCTTAATTCCTACCTCTTCGCCAAGAATTATATTTTACTTGTGTGATTTTTTTAATAGAAAAAGAAAAAAGAGCCCTGGCTGATGTGGCTCAGTGGATTGAGTGCGCGCTGTGAACCAAAGGGTCGCCGGTTCGATTCCCAGTCAGGGCACATGCCTGGGCTGTAGGCCAGGCCCCCCATGGTGGGGTCACGTGAGAGGCAACCACACACTGATGTTTCTCTCCCTCCTTTTTCCCTCCTTTCCCCTCTCTCTAAAAATATATAAAATCTTTTAAAAAAAGAGAGAGAAAAGGAAACAAACAGGGCAAAAACACCACTGAATCACCCTAGCAGCTCTAAGGCAGGGCAAGGCCTCGCCCGGGGCAGAGGGGCCGCGTGGCTCGTGCGCAGTGCGATTCACCAAGGGAGGGCGCTTGCCGCTGCGCCAAGTGCAGGAGTGTGTGGGGTGACGCGTGGCCGACAGGTGATGCTTCGCGTGAACTGGGGCCTCTGAGGTCGGTTCTCGCTGTTTCTGTGGCACCAGCAATGTCACTCAGTGTGATGACAAAGGACAGGAAGATGCTTTCAAGGAGCCAGCCGTTCAGGGGACAGACACGGCCATGGCTGGTTCGGCTGTTTCACCCTTCGAACAGTCCGGCAGCGTGAGAAGCGTCCACTGTGTGCTCCTCTCTTGCTACAGGGGCGGATAAAGATAACTTTCCCCAGAGCCCTCTTGGAGAAATCCAATCTGTTCCAAGTTTGCCTCCCAGATTCCCTCCAAGGCAGATCTAAAACTGAATCCACATCTTTCTCACAGAATTGAACTGAGAATTTATCATCGAGTCCATGTTTTCTGAGAAACTCTAGGAAACCTCAGTTCTAAATTATCCTCAATCCAGAAGAAATAGGTACAAGGGTTACACAGTAAAACTCGTATTTCTATATTGAGTAATATTTTAGCATTTAAATGTTGAAACCTTGAGGTCTGAAGTAACACGATTAGGCTCAGCAGGGACGGTACTGTATTTATAGTCTCAGCTGGGACGGACTGTATTTTAAATGTAGGTCAGCAGGCCACTGGCCTGGAACTGAATGAGAAGCTCCGCAGTGAAGGCTGAAATCAAGCATAATCTAAGCACTTAGCATTCATTAGCTCATGTAATAAAACATGCATAATTAAAAACTTGCAATTACTAACTTAAAAAGTTAAATATAAAGCTATTCATGAAGAAGGGGACTGGAGAAGCAACCCACTTCCCAGTGTGAATAGTGATGTGATATATGTCTTATACAATGGTCTACATTCATGGAATCAGAGGACAAATAAAGCTGAAGAGGAACCTTAAAAAAAAAAAGGACAGGCACATTTGCTCTCAAGATGCTGCAATTTAAGACCAAAGAAGTAAACTGCCCCAAAACCAGACAATCAATTCTCAGTGCAACTAACCTGGAAGCTCTGGCTCCCCCCTATTAAGTGCACGGCACCCGGTGTGCGCAGGAAAAGCGCCAGAGTAACCGGACCCAAAGCCCTGCTTCTCAGTCTCCTCTCTCCTTCCTGAGTTTCGCTTGTGGTCTTCTTGTTTGTACATCAGACAATAGCAGCTAGTTCTCAGAACTCGAAACCATATTATTTATAAGCTAAAGTACAGAAGACCTCGCAAAACTCATTAAGCTTCACATAAACCAAAGGACACTCGTTCAGTCGGCGCCAAGTTCACGGGCGTGTTCCCGCCGCTGGCGGCGTCTCTGGGCTGCGGAGGGAGTGGGCGGAACGGCAGAGAGAAGGGAGCTGCTCGCCTCTTGACAACTCAGAGTTCTCCAGCTGGCTGTGTCCTGGGTAACCGAGGCCAAAGCCCACTCCCACAGCTCCTTCCCAAGCTCCTGACTGCCTCCCAGAAAATCTCCCTCCGCAGCGGGACCAAATGCCTACTACTGGAACTCCGGCCAGCAGAGACGCCTGCCGGCTTCACATGCACACACGTGAGGGATGGCAGAAACAGACGTGGCCCAAGCAAGGCTGCGCAGACCGTGAGGGCTAGGAAAGGAAGGCCAGCGCTCGGCCCGTCCGTGACCGAGGCTAGGTTCCAGACGCCAGCAGGCAGGCCCCTTAAGCAGCACCTGTGGCTGCAGATGAAAAGGCAGTCTTTAGAGCAGTGTGGAAAGATCACTTGATCTCTCCTCCACACAGGCTACTGCAACTAGATTTGTCTTCAAATTTGAAGACAGACAATAACACAACACCCAAATTTTCTCCAAAGCACCCAAATCTGTCCACAGCAAGTCCAAGGACTCGTGCTGCTCTCACCAAGTTCTCGGACTTGAAACCACATACGTGCGTGCCGGGCGTGACAAGCAGTAGCACAAGCGAGGACCCGGATGAGGAAGAACAGGGCCAGGCACAGAGACCCCGCCAGGGCCTGCCCCAGTGCCAGCCGGGCTGAGAAAGGCACCGTGAGGCCGGCACTCAAGCCCAGGGCCCGGCCGTCCCGGAAGGCCACATGCCGGCACCGCAGGGCACGCTCGGCCGGCCCCAGTCCCGGGCCGGCAACTCAATGCTTTACATCCGTGTGTGACCTCGGGTGTCAGCCCCACCCTCCACACAGGCCCTGCCCCAGGAAAACGGAAGCACCGAATGACGTGCCATTTCCAGAGCGAAAGTGACACGCGTCAGAGAAAGCCCCAGTCGGAGACCTGTGCCGCACCTCGTGGGGTGCTCAGGCACACAGGCTGCTCACATCTGTCACCCCAGCCCTGTGGGCCGGAGGGCTGTCCTGCCTGTCCACACTACCGCTTCCACAAAATGGGAAAATGAGGGTGTCGCGGTCGCCCTTATCCAGTTTCGCTTTTGAAGTTTCCATTGCCCCTAGTCAACCATGGTCCAAAAATTCTAAATGGAAAAACCCAGAAATAAGTAATTCACAGGTTTTAACTTGTACGCTGTCCTGAGGAGTATGATGAAATCTCACACTGCCCTGTGCTGTCCCACCTGAGACACGACTCATCTCTGTCCAGTTCATCCACGCCACGGTCACGTAACTTTCGGTGCAGCGCACCGGTAGAAGGGCTCTGCTCTCAGTTAAAGCTGCTCCTCTCTTACTGTGCCCAACTCACAGAGAAAACCTATCGTAAGTGCGTGTGTGCAGGAAGAAACGCAGCGTGCGTAGGAGTCGGCAGGACCCGCGGTCTCGGGCAGCCACTGGGGCCACAGAAGGCGTCACGGCAGACAGGAGGGGCCGCAGCAACAAAGCAGCTCCGACGTTGCTCAAGGCCGAGGAGTTCAAAGGTGCAGAGCGACTAGAATACAAAGGGCCGCGTCCCCGCTACGGTCACTGGGAAGTCAGTAGCATCGCTCACGTCTGCTAAACGCACTGGAGCCAAGAAGCATAGGGCGTCAGCATGGAGACAAGCACTTGGTTCCTCACAGGCCTTTGAAACGAGCCCATTTTTGTGTTTAGCTATCTGTCCAAAACGTGTGTGTGTGTAAACAAACATGTGGGGGGGGCGTCGGAAAGGGAGCAGGGGGCAAGGTCGGAAAGGTCGGGGGCGCACGCAGAGCCTGGATGAGGGGCCCTCTCTCATCGGACGTGACAATGGTCCCCTGGGCCAGAGCAGCGCTCAACTGGCTGAGCCCTGTCCACTTCTCTTTCCCGACACAGCTGACCGAGGCCAGGCCAGCACAGTTGGGCACTTTTTCCAGTCGCTTCAGACTTTGCTGAACTCAGTGCAGTGCGATTCCTTAGGCTGTGGAGAGGAGCCCGGAGGCCAGAGCTGTCCAGCCCCGCAGTCCACACCTCACCGGAAGTGCAAGGGGACTGCTGAGAAACGCGCTGAGTGGCACGTACGACACGGCGGCTGGACATGGGAAAACGTGCAGGGTGGACTCAGACTCTAAAGCCCCCCAATTCTCTGACATACTGTAAATAAATGGATGTTATGAAAAGGGAAAAAATCATCTGTGTTTCCATTTCCAAAACAGCTGAAAGGCTGTGCTTAGTGGACGGGGGTAAGACGACGGGAGAAGCCCGGAAGTGCAGGTCCGCACGAGGGCGGTGCGGAACGCCGGGGGGACACTGCCAGCTGCTCAGCCCCTCCGAGCCTCGCCTCGCCCCTCGGTGCGCAGAGTGGGAATGTCAGCACCAGCTCCGCAAGCGGGTTTGTGTCTGTGCAAGCACCTAGTTTAGTGCCCAGCGCACAGGAAGTGCTGGATAAACAGCAGCCCTGACGATATGCAGATTCGTCCATGGCTATTAATAAACTCCACGAATTAAACAGTCCCTGCGCTCTTGCTGAGAGTGTCCTGTGAGGAGAGCCCGAACCAGACCGGCTGAGGCAGCGGGTCTCCTATGCTGGCGAGGACAGCACACCTCTGGGCCGCATGCGCCCAGAGTTCTCACTCACTGGCCAGCGGCGGGCCCAGGCCCTGCCCTTCCACTAGGGCCGAGCAGACACTGCGGCGGCGGCGCCGGGCGAGGGCCACACCGGGCGAGGGCCACGCCAGACAAGCACTGCCACGGGGAGAGGAGGGAGCCGGACAGCTCTGTACCCGTGAGCAGCCGGCCTTTTCAGCTGTGGCAGAGCCAAGGGTGTGCGGCGGCACTTGAGAGGCCGCGTCAAGCAGACACACAAAACCAGTGCGCAGGGGCCACAAGTGTCCACCTGGCCACCTCATGCATCGCAGAAATGGGGACAAGTTTTGAAGAGGCCACTGTACAGTCAGCTTGGGTCTGATGTGTTAGGAGCGTGAGGCGTCACCAATCTCGGGAAAGTTAGGCCCGTGGTGCAGACGGCACTGCAGCAGGAAGGGTCCCCAGGCAGGACCAGGTGCGTGGCGTGGAAAGGGCAAAAGAGCAAACGCAGTGAAACACCAAGCATCCTGATGCTGATGCGGGGGGTCCTCAAACACCCTCTGTCATTAGACAAGAGCTGTCCTGCAAGACGACAGTCCACCCAGGGCGCCTACGAGGCAGAAGAAACACAGCCACCTGAGAACCACACCCGCGAAGCCCTCCTCTCTACCGGCCGGCATTACCAGGCATTAGTCAAGGGAAGAGGCCTCAACCACGAGTCACTCAAATGAGAGAGGGTAGCCCCTTCTTTCCTTAGTTTTATATAATGTACTGAACACATTTCTTAGGTGTAGCACTGGATGTTAACCAGCTATCACTGCATCTGTTATTACTAATCTTATCGATCTTTGTCTACCAAATGAAAACTCTAGAAAATCTGTTTCGAAACAATGTTCACCAGGAGACTGCACTTCACCCACTCTTTCTAGGTCAACACTGCTAAGATAACAATGACTTATACTGAAAATATACCAGACGTGGCCCATTGGTCTCCACCACACAGTCCAGCAGAAAACTGCTGACAGAGTATTCCCATACAAGACGTAAGAGATCAAGAAGTCCTGATTGCCTGCTCCCCCCAAAAAGGGGAGGGAGGTCTGAAACCCCACCTCACATCGTATACCAGAACAGAGCTCTGCAGTATCAGAGAGAGCAAATGCAAACAAAGAAGCCTCAGGAGTACGAGAAGAAACCATGATCGTGCTTAAAAATAAAGTCAGGAAGGTTAAGCATAACCCAAAACCCACAGCCATGAGGAAAAATCAATACGTTTTTCTATAAAAAATAAAACAAAATTTCTACCTAGAAAAATCACAAGCAAAATCAGAAGTCAACTGACAAACAGCACCAAATGTCTGCAACTCAGATTACAGATTAAGGACTAATTCACATACAGGAGAATTCCTACAAGTCAACAGGGAAAAACAGCCCTGGCTGGTGTGGCTTAGTGGACAGGGTGCAGGCCTGCGGACTAAAAGGTCTCCAGTTCGACTCCCAGTCAGGGCACGTGGCTGGGTTGTGGGCAGGTCCCCAGTAGGGGGCGCTCGAGAAGCAACCACACACTCATGTCTCTCTCCTCCTCTTTCTCCCTCCCTTCCCTCTCTAACAATAAATGAACAAACCGAAATCCTAGTAGAAATGGGTCCAGTGCATGGACGACCCACAGACTAGAAAATACAAACAGCTCTGAAAGATAAGAAATGACGCTTAAGTCCCGGAACGAGAGACAAAACCGGCAGGTGGCACGCGTGAGCTGGCAGACGGGCACAGAGGAAATGACGGTGCGCTGTGCCGCAAGCACAGGCGGGCGTGCCGTGGGCGGCAACCTGGCCGTGCCTACCGCAGCCACGGACGCGCCGGCCCCTCAGACCCCACCGGCCGCAGGGCCCGGGCTGCGGTGTCTGTGACAGCGGAAGGGGGGCTGTGGCACTGTGCGCGGGACAATGGGGCATCGTGCAGCACTAACGCCCTGACAAAGACTAATCTTCCAACACACTTCACAGTACAAGCAAAAAACAAGGCGTGAAACAGCGCAAATGTCAAAACGGACGTTTTGTTTTGATGGAGGGAGAACCACATCTGCGATTCTGCGAGACCACAGGCCGTGTCCGGAACAGTGCACAAGGACCTAACACTCGGGACCTCTGAGGAGGGCGGGGTTGTGAGGACAGCCCTGCTGTGCCCTTCGAGTTTTGAACTGCGTGAACCTGTGGCCCACTTAAGAAACCAAACCTGCCTAGGAGCAGCCATAAGGCCTGTGTCCTGAACGGAGACCTCGCACTCAGCCACGCCCTCCACTACCCACTGAGCGGCACTGCCTGAGCTCTACTGTGTGGGCCGGGCAGGGTTGGTGGTGCCCGGTCCCAGCAGGGCAGACGGGGCCCTCCGGGCGTGGACTCAGCAGGGAGGCCGCCAGCCATCAAGGAGTCAGGGGTCGTCGGGCAAGGTGAGGACGATGGAGGGAGGCCAGGGGCTGGGGTGGCGGCTGACGGTGATGCGGTGATGCCTTTCTGGGTGGGGTGACAGACGGCTGTGCCGGCAGGGTGGCAGTGGGCAGAGCTGTGAAGAAGTGAGGGAGCAGCCCTGTGGGGACCTAGGGAAAGGGCACACCTGTGGCCCCGAGGGCTGCTCTCCGCGGACAGAATGGAGGCAGAAGGAGAAAGAGTGGAAGCGAGGCACCCCGGGCTGCGGGGAGACAGAGGGCGCCAGACCTCCTTAACGAAACCACAGCTCACTCCACGTGACATGGAAAAGCATCAGAGAGGTGTAAGCCGTGCAGGAACCCGACCTGACCCGTGTGGTTTAAGCGGTCACTGGCTGCGCCAGGACACAGTGAGCGGCAAGGGCAGAGGCGGGGAGGCCCCATGGAGACCACTGCAATGGCCAGGTGAGCGGGCCACCTCCCGGGACTAGGACATGGTGGCGGGAGGTGATCCGACTCTGGGTGCATTTTAAGGCAGAGCCAACGCGCTTCACTGAGGAAGTGAACGTAGACTGAGAAAAAAAGAACTCAGAGGTGACTCTGAAGTATTTAGCCCAAGCAGCTTTCTGCAATGATCTAACAGGTTCATTAAAACAGACAAACAAAAAATCACACCTTCATGTCAGCTCGATTACTCTCAGACAGGTCATGAACACCTTCAACAAAAGCAAATCTTATTTAGAGACTTAATTAGGAAGCTGCAGAAGATTTCTCACTGAAAAAACCATGTACTTGGGGTTATTCTCTAAACACTTAATGAGCATCTACGTGGCGCCAGGCGCAATATCAGGCACTGGGAACCTACATTATTTTAAAATGTATAACCAAATGCCAAAAAAGGGTTGGCAGTCGGAAAAAAAAAAGATTGGCAGGAGAAACACCAAAACATGAAAAGCTGTGGGAGATAAGATTTTTCCAAAGTTTTCACCATCAATACACCTACTCTTAACTTAAAAGGGGGAAGGGATCTTTCCATTACACTGCCACTGGTGAAAGAAATATTCCTACGTGCCAACCTTATTGGTGATTTAAATGGCTAGCAGACTTTCCTTCTAAGAAAACCTTTTAAACTGAACAGACTTCTCAGCTTTCTCTCTTGCATCTCCCTGCTGCCAGTGCGAAGGCAGGATGTATGTGTGGGAAGTATATACAGAGGAGGGGACGGGGGGGGGCGGAGCACAGAGAAACGGGATACACGCAACAGCTTCTAGTCTTTAAGTACATTCTCTCAAGACAGAGATGAGAAAGATCAGAGGCTGTTTCTCTGAAGTATTTAATCAATTACTAACTACACTCAAGACAAATGCTCACCACAGTAATCTACCCACGGTCACTACACAAATGTCGAAGTCACTTACACATCTGTCCAGTCACTCAGATGTTCACAGCATGCCTATACCACATGAAAGGCACTGAGCGAGACACAAGGAGTTCAGCAGTGGGTCAGGTAAGATCAGCCTCCCTGCGTTTGCAATCCAGTTCAGGGGGTAGGGGAGAGAAGGGACATTAAATTTCAAATTCCATTATTTTATTATCATGACGTGTACTAGAGAGAGGACATGTACTACAGGCTAACAGGAGACGTGACCTAGACCAGGGGTCGGGATAAGAGGCTTAGACAAAAATGATGTATAAGCTGGATTTGAAGGAGCAGGAATGAAACAGGTGAAGGGGGATGAAGAAACAGCATGTAAGAAGAGTCCACGGCAAGAAGGGTAAGGCTTGTCGGAAGAACAAGAAGGACGCCAGTGAGTGAGAAAGATGCAGCAGAGGGTGAGAGGCTAGTACAGCGAGCAAGGGCCGGCTCCCGCAGGGCCCAGCAGGCCGTGTCAGTAACTGTTTCTCATGCTGAAAGCAACAGGAACCATGGAAAGATGTCAAGCCTGGGACCAACCACCAGATTCACATTTTAAAGTTGACTCTGGCTGCCAGACAGAGAAGAAACGAGAAGGCAGCAGGAGCGAAGCCGCGGACCAGGCAGAGGGCTGCACGGGGCCCAGCCGGGATGGGCCGGGGCAGTGAAGACAGAAGCAGACGCATCCAAGACCATCTCTGGAGAGGAAGGCAGCAGGAATTCCTGACGGAGTGGAGTGGGGGACGGGGAAGCACCGGAGTAACAAGGAAACGTTTACAGGACCCGAAAGACACACGGAAAACGGAGCTACGTGATTATGTTGAAAACAAGGAGCAGAGAGACATTCCATGCAAACACTAACACAAGTAAACCCATTTTCCACTCTTCAAAATGGAATTTTGGGCAAAAACAGAGATGACGAAAAATATACCAACACAAAGAACAATCTACAAAGAAGGATTCAGCCCTGGCCAGGTAACTCGGTTAGAGTGTCATCCTAATACGTCAAGGTTGCAGGTTCGATCCCCCATCAGGCCACATACAAGTATCGACCAATGAGTGCATAAATAAGGGGAACAACACATGGATATTTCTCTCTCTCCCGCTATCTCCCTCTCTCCCTTCCTATCTCTCTAAAGTCAATGAATAAAAAACTAATTAAAAAGAAAGACCCTGGCCTTCTGGCTCAGTCGGTTGGAGTGTCGTCCTATAACCAAAAGGTGGCAGGTTCAATTCCCGGCCAGGGAACACACCTAGGGTCATGGGTTCTATCCCCAGTCCCGGTGCATATAATCCCCAGTAGGGGCATGTACAGGAGGCAACTAATTGATGTTTCTCTCTCTCCCTTTGTCTCTCCCTCTTTCTCAAAAAGCAATGAAATAAAAAGTCGAGTGAGGATAAAAAATAATAAAAAAATTAAATTAAATTTTAAAAAAGATTAGCAATTCTGAATTTAATATAAAGCTAAAAGTGACAAAGAAATGGGTATGTTCAGAATCAGTGAGATTTTCAACACACCTATCCGGAATTGATAAATAAAGTGGCCATAAAAACCGCAAAGCAACGGACGAGAAGGGCACTAAAAACCGGGTGAGACACACATAAGCCCGGGTCGGTGTGGTTCACTTGGTGGGAGCATCGACCCACGCGCCAAACGGCCGTGGGTCCGACGGCCAGTCGGGCACGTGCCCAGGTTGCGGGTTTCACCCCGTGGGGCACGTACTGGAGGCAACCGATTAATCAGTGTTTCTCTCTCTCTTTCCTCTTTAGACAAATCCTCAGGTGAGGGTTTTTAAAAAATACACAGAACATTTTAACTAGGTCACAAAGAGAAAGTCTCATCGTATATTTTAAATAACTGACTTTAAAATACACTCTATGACTATATAATGGAAATAAGTTTTTCAAGAACAAAATTAGCCTTGGCTGGTATGGCTCAGCGGACTGCATGCCAGCCTGTGAACCAAAGGGTCGTTGGTTCAATTCCCAGTCAGGGCACATGCCTGGGTTGCAGGCCAGGTCCCCAGTGGGGGGTGCGTGAGAGGCAACCACATATTGATGTTTCTCTCCTTCCCTTCCCCTCTCTAAAAAAAGAAAAAAATAATAAAAATAAAAAAAAAAACAGAATTAAACACCATGAATAGAAACTAAAAAAATGCCTGCTTAGAAACTAAGGGACTACAGATGGCAATAAATATTTAGGTCCCGATGACAATGACGTTACCACGCATCCAACACATGGAGGCTGCTAATCCAATACTTAGAGGGGCATCTACAGCCTGGAGCATCATTCACAGGAAAAGCTGAAAACCTGCTTTCCGTTCACAAAGCTAGAAAAAGAGCAGAGTAAACCTAAAGAAATAATGATAAAGACAACACAGGTGCTAACAAACCAGAAAAAAACACAACCAGCAGGTGACTCTCTGAACACCACTGTAAGGCCCTGGCCAGGGGGCTCGGCTGGTCAGAACCCCGTCCTGCTGCACCAAGGGTGTGGGATGGAGCCCCGGTCAGGGCGCACACAATCATCAACCAGTGAATACCTCAATAAGGGGGACGATAAACCAATGGCCCCCTAAAATCAACTTTAAAATAGTTTAATTGACAAACTCTTGCAAGCCTATTCAAGAAAAAGTGAAAACATGAAGGGGAAGCTGAAGCTCGAGCTGGTGACGGAGCCCAGCCGTGGAGGGCGGCAGAAACCGGGGCGGGTCCAGTGCTGCCAGGGAACGGCAGTCACAGCTCCAGCTCAGTGATGCCCAGGACCCACGACCCTAGACACACGGTCCAGAAAGCCAGTGGCAGCAGAGGCAGAAGGAACCGGCCGAAGCCACCACCGGGTAGGACGTGGCGGAGCTCTGCTGGAGCACGGCAGCCTCGATTTTCATTCCCTGATAGTGGGTTCCTGCTCCGATGCCCACTGGACTAACCTGCTGCCGTGACAGCTTTCCCTTGCCGGGGAGAAGTGGCATCAGTGACTTTAGGCACAGAGGACACAGACACAGTGAGACTGACCACGGGAGCAGGAAAGGGGGCAGCGCTGTCGTAAGGAAATCCAGTGAAGACCAGGTGGAGGCAAGGAACTGGCAGGGGGAACTCGTGAACCGTCCAAGAGATGTGGGCCAGGAAGTCGAGACTGCAGCGTCACAGCAAGGAGTGTTTCGATAAAGAGAAGATGATCCACGGTGCCAGTGCTGCCGAGGGGTCAAGGAAGTGCGGGCCTCATGGCAGCCAGTGGATCTGGCCGCATGAGGCTGAGTACTCAGTGTCCCAGAGAAATGAGAGCAGTGGAAGCCAAGGTCACGCGGGAGCAGAGGGACCACTGTTTCTATCTGAATTAGCAATTCTGGAGCTGAAGCCGCATGAGCGGAGAAGACCCACTATGGGAGAGAGACCCAGAGGTGGACTGGAGGAGGAAGCCATGGTGCTGACGGGCAGTGGGTGGGCACAGAACCTGCAAGAGGAGAGCAGGACTCCAGTGGAAAGGAAGGCTGGGAGGCAGGCGCCACAGCCACCAACGAGCAGAGGCGGCCAGGAAGTCCGTGTACAGGCACAAGGAAGAAAGGGAATGGTGGCGCAGGTCTAAGGGCAGAGGCTCCAAAGGACGCCAGGGGAGTGGCAGACGGGCCGCACCCGGTCCGGGGCTGCACTGTGCAGTCCAGTGGCGGGACCCTGAGAAGCTTTTCCAGCTCACCCTCCGCCCCACGACCTGAGCTCTCTGGGAAGTGCAAACTGCCACATCAGGGAACATCCCGAGCACAACACCCACCATTCCCTTCCTAGCTGCGCTGGGACTGCCCTCAGCTTTGCTAACTACATGTACACCTATTTCAAAATACAGAGGGACAAAGAGCAATTCAAGGAGTTGTGCAATTCCTATAATTACGCGGAAAGAAGGGACACTTTTTTCCAGGACACCAGGATAAGGACACGTAGCTTCTGAACAAAGCCAGCTCCAGGTGAGGCGATCAAGACCCTAGACAGAGCCTCCTCCTGGGAGAGCCCAGGACGCTGCACAGTACCAGATCTGCGGCTGAGACGGACTGCTAAGAGCCTCTCAACCGATGCAAACGGCACCTCCAAGACTGTCCCTGTGAGCTTTGGTAACTCACACGGACCGTTTGCAGCCCGCAACAGGGATTTGAAAGATTAACCCACTCAGGCGAGCCCTTAGGGGGCTATAATCTCAACCGATTCGTTCGTGGAAAATCAAACACAACATGCCTACTGTGCACAGGAACCACGAGGGGCATGGATGGATAAGACGGTTTCCGCCCTCTAGATTCACAGGGATGGGGTGACAGAGAGTCAAAGTACAAATTCCACAACTTTGGGGAGGCATTCGTAGCAGTCAAACAGCAAGAGCAAAGAGGAGAGGTTTCCAAACCGTGCAGGACCACCGTGCAGCCCGGGCCACGCCCCACGAGCCAGGGATGCCCCGTACCCCACTCACTGACTCCTCTCACCACGAGCTCGTCCTGAGCAGAGCCCTGTGTCTGTTACGGCTGAGCCCCTGGGCCCAGCCCAGTGTCAGGCCCTCCGTGTGGCGTGCGCCTCTCGGTGCCTACCCCGTACCTACCTATGGATCTACGCCCCTGCCTGGCGTCTACCCACTGCTCCAGGGTGGGCTCCAGAGCAATCGGGGTGCTGGGTAATCCGATCCCTTGATAAAGGTGCGGGTCGGCCAGGACTCGGTGGGCCGGGGCATAACGTTTCCTCGGCCACGGGAATGCGTGGGGAGTCCAATCTGGGGCAATGACTCAAAGAATGAGGTTTGCTGGGGGCTTCTGTGTAACAGTCTTCTTTGTTCTCCCGAGAAAGTAACAAGAAGAGCGTTTCATTCTCATCCTGGATACTGGCTCTCATTCTGGTCCGTGTCTACCACCACAATGCCACCTGAGCCAGGATTACGGACACACAGTGGAAAACAAAACCAAGCAAATCTCGGCAACGCAGGCCTGGCACCCAAACCACACCTGAAGCCCACGTTACCTCTGGAACTTTCAGTGACATAAGCCAACGCATCCCCTTTAAAGTTTAAACTAGTTTGAGATGGGTTTCCTGTTATTTGCAAAGCAAAACACCCTAACATAATATATATTCAAGATATGCTAACACATAAAAAGCACTAGTAAATCACTGTCCACCAGCTCCTTTTACAGCACATTCTAATGTTCATCTCGTTTCCAAAAATTGTTAAACCTAATCTCAAATATTAAAATGTAAATCTTTTCCCCGTTATTTGAACCTTGGAGAATGCCAATTGGTCAACATCTAAATGGTAAAGCTGTGGCTCAAAATTATCCATAAGTTTATAAAAGAAAATTTTAATTTATGAATTTAACTACAAAAAATAAGAAAATTCTTCACGGCAAAAACACATATAACCCTGACCGGTGTGTCTCAGTGAGTTGGTCATCATCCCACACACTGAAAGGTTTCTGGTTCGATTCCCGGTCAGGGCACATGCCTGGGTCGCAGGCCAGGTCCCTGGTTGGGGTGTGCAAGAGGCAGCCCATCAATGTTTCTCTCTCACATCAATATTTCCCTCTCCTTCCCCTCCCTTGACCTCTGTCTGAAAATAAATAAATAAAATCTTTAAAAAAATTTAAAAAACCATACACACAAACCACCCCCCCTCGCCAAGCAAAGTCACAACACAGAGGACAAACTGGGAAGAAAAACATCTGTAACTCATATCACAAAAGGCTGATTTTCCTAATGCGTAAAAAGCCCCTTTTTTAAAAATCAGGATATCCAACAATCCAACAGGAAAATGGACAAGGGATGTAAAACAGTTCACAAAGAAATACATTTCACTGCTAGTACGCAGAAAGATGATCTACCTCTTTCGTTACAAGGGAAAAGCAAGCAAAGCTGCACTGATTTCTCACCGAACAGATCAACTGCACAAGTCCGACGACCCGCCATCGGTGAGGCTGTGGTGAGACAGGCGCTCTGTCGCAGTGCGAGCCACACAGCCCGCCCCGATGGAGGGCCACTCGACAGCACCCACCAGAACACACAGGACCCAGCAGCGCCTCCTCTGGAAACGAGCCCTACGGATTCACTGCCTCTGCAAAACAGTCACGGTGCACGCGAAGTTACTGACTGCAGCACCACTGGTATAAAAAATTAGCAGTCGAGAGTCACCTACTGAGCTAAAGTATGACACACCCACGGGACGGAATGTAGAGCAATCATAAGAAAGCATGAAGAAGCTCTCCACCTACTAACATGATATGGAAAGATCTCCAATATACTCGTGTGTCATTAAGCAGGAAAAACACAAGATGCAAAATACCATACACAGCATGCTCCCTCGATTCCTTCAAATGCCTGCTCAAATACCATCTCATTCTTACAACAATACAAGGATGAGTCAAAACAGATAAAATGATTAGAGGGAGCAGACAGAAGTGGAAGTTAGATCTCTCTGGTTTCCAGTTTGAGGCTAGAGCCACATAAATGCTTTATGTAATTAATACAATATTTACTGAGATATAACTGGCATACCAAGAGCTGCGCATACGAACCGCGTGCCACAATCAAGGTGACAGACATCCTCGACACCTCTCCAAGTTTGCTCGTGTCCCTGTTTGTTTGGCATGGTAAGAACACTTAACCTGAGCCCACCCTCTCAGCAATGGCGAAGCGCACAGAACCGCTCGTGAGCTCAAGGCTCCGCTGTGAGCACAGCAGGCCTCTGGAAGTGACTCGTCCAGCATAAATGAAACTTACACAAAACTAAGTTAAAAACTCCCTTCTCTTCCAAAACCGGACTGTGGTAATAGTTGTGCAACTTGGTAAATTCCCTAAAAACCACAGAATTGTACACTTAAAATAGATGGCAGGAAGGTGCGATAATTTGACTGGAATAAGCACGAAGAGGCAGTGAAACGTTAGAGAGAGCTAACGAAGACCAGTGCCTCTCCAACACGAGTGGGCACGGGGATCGCGCGGGGAAGCTCTGAGGGCGCAGCTCCCGACTCTCGAAGTCTGGAGTGGGACCGCTCTGTGCGTCCAGCGAGCTCCCAGGCGGCGGCGCTGAAGGTGCCGGTCCGTGGTACGGACAGCTTGAGGAGCTCAGCTCTAAGGAGCAGCTTAGAAATGGGACAGTAGCCTGGGGCAAAGGACCCACAGGGAATGGGATGGCAGAGAGGGTTGCCCTCTTTTGTAAGATGAAGGAAATAACGTTTACTGTAGGACTAGAGTTAGCCAGGTTAGAACAGAGGAGTGCAAGGGGTCGGGGTTACAATGACTAATCACGGCACGTAAGACAGACATGTGCCTGAAGAGTGACGGTCCGGCAGGAGTGGAGGGTAATGAGAAGCGACGGGGGTCCTGTGAGGGTGGCGGTGATACAATCGCCTGGCTTGGGTCCTGAGAGAGGATAACGCACCAGGAACCCTAACGGAGGCAGACACACGGCTGCAGTACAGCATCTCAGAAGGACCGAAAGGAAGCAAACCCACTAGAAAATTCCAATCGCAGTAAGAGCTCTGGCAGCTGGGACGCGGCCCACCTGTACGCGACTGCCACTGGGGACAGCAGCCCGGCTCCACCGGCCTCGCACGAGCCCCCGCAGTGCAGCGTGCTGCCTGCGGACGGAGCCGTCAGGGGCCACGCGCGGCCTTAAGCCCCGGGCTTCTGCCTCCTGGTCCAGAACCCTCTGCGCCAGCGGTTTCCGATGGGTGCGCTGCAAGGACGTTCGGAACACGCGATACTGACCGTTAGGGGCACTGACCTCTTCAACCTCAGGTTGTCGAATTTAAAAACGACAACAGCCAACACGACAACGGTTGTCCAGTGTGACTGAATCAAAATGATACCTATGTTCTGGTCAGGCTGACGAAAAACAGAATATATCTTTGGTGTGCCACAGAATTGTAGTAATTAGCTTATGAGTGCCAGGAGATGAAGAAGGCTGAGAATTGCTGCTCTACCCCTTTAGGCCACCCACCTGTCACAATTCAGTGCAAATGTCACCTTGTTAAAGTCTTTTAAGTTCCCACCGCAACTGAGACAAACGTTACATTGTACTGACCCACTCACTATCTGGACCCAATGGAACACTGTGCGTCTCGTGGAGCAGAACGGGCGAGAAGGACACGGGCACACGGCCTGGTCAGCCTCAGAGTTCCAGCCCGTCGGTGCTGCCACAGGGCCCTCTTCACGGAGGACGGGAAGCCAGCGACCCTTCTCCCACGCACGCACACACGCAGTCCTGGCTGAGCAAAGGAAGCCGCCCTGGTGGTGTGGCTCCGTGGACTGAGCGCCGGCCTGCCAACCGAAGGGGCGCCACTTGATGCCCAGCCAGGACACACACACCTGGGTTGTGGGCGAGGTCCCCGGTGAGTGGGCGCTTTAGAGGCAACCACGCATGGATGTTTCTCTCCTTCTCTTCCTCTCTCCCTTCCCCTCTGTCTATAAATAAATAAATTTTAAAAAATTTAGCCAAATAAAAAAAGTATTTATTTATTTATAGACAGAGGGGAAGGGAGAGAGGAAGAGAGGGAGAGAAACACCAGTGTGTGGTTGCCTCTCGCATGCTCCCCACCAGAGACCTGGCCCGCAACCCAGGCCTGTGCCCCGACTGGGAATTTAACTGGTGACCCCTTGGTTCGCAAGCAGTACTCAATCCACTGAGCCACATCAGCGAAGGCTAAATAAATAAATTCCTTAAAAATAGACATTTTAAAAAGGAAGCCAAGACTTATCCAGGCAGGGCGTTCACACTTCCTGGACCATGGACTCCTTCTCACAATGATGTTTCCAACATAAAAGATTACAAAGGAGATCAATCATATTAAAATTCAGCTACACTGTGTTAAATAGATTTAGGCCTTAAAAAGGTGTATTTCACATAAAGAATAACAAGCTCCAGCAGCAGCCCCATGAATGACTGCAATTTCAAAGCAGAGCTGAGTGCAGATGCTATTTGCTGTATCTGCAAAAGCCGCCTGTGACATGCAAACGGCTGTGGTTTCCACTGGTAAGAAAGTCACGATCTGTTACTGCTGTGATTGGGTGCCTGCAGTCACAACTGGAGGACACGTTAAAGTTCAATTAGAGGTTATAAAATAAAGATGTGAGACCTTTCTCCCCGTCTAGACTGACATCCCCCCAAATTCTATTCAGATTAAGAAGGCCTAATAAGTGAGTATTGCTGAAAACACCAGATGCCATCTGCACATCTCACCACTGGGCTGCGGGCACCGCAGGCCAGGGACCGAGTCTGACCTGTCTCCGGGTCTGCAAGTCCAACACACGCTAGCTGAACAAGCCAGTGGTTATTCCACCAGACCTCGAACCCCCACCGCAGAGCTTCTGTCTCAACAATACAGAGCAGGCGGTCCCTCAACCCTGATGGAATGAAGGGGTGTGTGACTGTCTTGTCTCCTTGGCTGGATGAAAATCCTCTCAAGGGCAGGCCTCGTGTCTCACAGTCTGACTTCCTGGTCCGGCACACTGCTTCCCACGAGCCACTGGATGCCTGCTAAATGAGACACGGAGACAGGACAGGGCCTCTGGAACGCAATCACCGTGAGGAGGAGGACTGTGGTCAGGGAAGCAGAGCACAGCAGGGAGCCGCCGAGCCCGCTCCAGGCCACGCGGAGCCTGCAGTGCGGTTAGCTGAGGATATGTTAAATTGTTCCTATTCTCACTTCTAAAATATAAAAACCTAAATTCATTCCTCATGAACGATTGTTGCTTCTTTCTTATAAAATCTGTAGTTTCAATTCCATTTTCTGACTGCTACAAACCAAGATAAAGTGTAGCACGGACTAATTTGGCATGCTTTTAGTACAATCTACCCAACTTTTTAAAAATCCATATTACAAAATACAATTGACAATGCAAAACATTACTCAAGTTGCAACTGACTGAGAAGCTACGAAGTTGAAAAAATGCTAAACGGTAAGAGCAACGGCCAACTAAAGCTCAATCAGAAGTGAAGATAAAGCATTTCTCAACTTAGAAACATAAGGCTGCAAGTTCTAAAACTCACAAATATGTGACCTGCACACGTCATTTCAGGGCAAGTCACCTGCCTGAAATCCAGCCCAACAGTCTTCTCCACGGGGTGGAGAAACACTTCACCTCTGCTCCTAATTCCACTTGATGCCTGCATTGTTTATGCCACATGCAGCGCACACGCCTTCTACTTTCACAACCACCAGCACAAACACGCAAGCTCCTTATGGACCTGCGACGTCTCCACTCGCCTTCAAGTTACCCACAGCAGACGGCAGTACCCTGTACCTAACAACAGACACTTGATGAAGGAGGGTTTTCTTTAAAAGCAAGACATTCCTTCTACTTTATTACTGAAAACATGCCCTGGCTGGTGTGGCTCAGGGGATTGAGTGCAGGCCTGCGGACTAAAAGGTCTCTAGTTCCACTCCCAGTCAGGGCACACGCCGGGGTTGTGGGCCAGGTCCCCAGTAGGGGGCGCATGAGAGGCAGCCACACACTGATGTTTCTCTCCCTCTCTTTCTCCCTCCCTTCCCCTCTAAAAATGAATAAATAAAATATTTAGGAAAAAAGAAAACAGATGCCAAGTGTTTAGACTCTTAGAGGATAAGGGAACTTGTCACTAACATTCTCAGACAATTTAAAAATGTCCTAAAAATTAACACTGAGAATTAAAGTTATTTCTATATTTGATGTGTACTCCTAAATAACCAAACAGGGCCACACTTCATATTTCTGCACAAACTAACATCATTAAATATAAATAAAGTTGTTCTCTAAGACATCAAATACCAGACTACAAAAGTCTTCACATTTATTTTTGAAACAAGGCATTTGTTTTAGGCATTCGGCCGAACTCGTCCGTGACCACACCCACTCTGTTCTGACCCTTGCTGACGTTCCCCACCAGCGCACAACCAACACTCACAGTCAGTCACCAGACGGACTCATCGACAACGAATACGGGCAGCAGGTTTCTGGAGGTGGGGACTTTGTCTACACCCAGCATCTAGAACAGGGACTTGTATGTGGGAGGCGTGCCCCACAAATATCTGCTTACTGAAGAATGACATTCATGACTAGCTCACGGATTTCACTGACATATTCTGGGAGGTCCTTGCCATTGCTGATATCCACCCAAGCAGCCTTTCAAAATCTCATCACCACTCTCTGCGTCCAGGTCAACGGAACCAAGGTATCACATGCATCTCTCAAGCCTGCTGTAAGTGTGAAATTAAGATGCTTTCCCCAGTATATGAGATTCTACAGTCAAATAATTAAATTTTTATTAATATTTCAAAACTCAATAAGCAGTCCTTAATGGGAAAAAAGTGTAGGTTTCCACTCAATTTCCCACATATCACACTAAAGTACAAAATTTCTCCATGTAAATTTGATATAAAAAGTCCTACACTTCTAAGCCTCTTTCGGAACGATAAATGGGGAGCAGAGAGGTGTGAAAATTACAAATGGGGAGGAAGGTGCGAAGAACATGGCCTTCTCTGGAGCAGTCCAGCATCTAAAGCTAGCCAGCGGGCGGGGTGGAGGGGAGGAACCTTCAGAAGCCATGCGGTGCACCCTCCCCTCCGGTGCACCCTCCCGCACACAGCAGTGATTCTTCAGTTCCCACCAGGTGGTCCCGCAGCCCTCCTCAAACAGAGTATCTTCAACACAGAAGGATCACCACCTCTCTCCCACGTCAAACCACTACCTTCTTAGATAACGCTGGGTCTAAAAACAGTTTCGCTGTTATTAACGGACTCTTCTGGCCCCAACTCCACCTCAGTACGGGGAGTGCAAAGCTTTCTCCAGCACAAAGACCACCTAGAATCACGACGTGTTCAACTCGCTTTCACAGCACTCCACGCTCCCCAATTCCCACTCAGTAGGCAATGAATACAAGACAGGAAGACATCTTTCCAATAGAAAAATGAATTACTTTCATTTAAAAATTACTGAGCTGGGCCCTGGCTGGTGTAGCTCAGTGGATTGAGCGCAGGCCTGCGAACCAAAAAATCGCGGTTCGATTCCCAGTCAGGGCACATGCCTGGGTTGCAGGCCAGTTCCCAGCAGAGGACCCATGAAAGGCAACCACACATTGATATTTCTCTCCTTTCTCTCCTCTCCTTCCCTTCCCCCTCTAAAGATAAATAAATAAAATCTTAAAAAAAATAAAAAAAATAAAAATAAAAATAAAAAAATAAAAATTACTGAGCTGGTGTGACTCGGTGTTCTGACTGCCAGCCTGTGAACCAAAGGGTCGACAGTTCGATTCCCAGTCATGGCACGGGCCTGAGTTGCAGACCAGGTCCCCGGTGGGGGGCATGTGACAAGCTACCAGTCGATGTTTCCCTCCTGCATCGATGTTTCTCTCCCTCTCTTTCTCCCTTCCTTCCCCTCTGCCTCAAGATGAATAAATAAACAGTCCAAAAATCACTGAGCACAGAATCAGACGTTCAGAGCTGAAAAGGCCGTGCAAGCCATCTAATCTTGTGCCCCACCTACTGCAGCGACCGTTCCAAGACCACCTCCGGGCGGCACACCTGCGGCCTGAAGTCCAGACGAAAGGTGGGAAGGAAGGCTCTCTGATTTGAACGTCAAATAATTCTGAGTATGTATAGCTTTAAAAAGGTGTTTGTACTAGAAAGATCTGGTAGGTAACATTGTTTGACAGAAGGAGATGAAAAGTAATCCTAGCGATTTGGTCCCTCTCCATTATTTCACTGTCACTTGCTACACAATTTCCCAGTTACAAGAAAGTTAAATTTATAACCCATTAACAGTAATTTTCAATGTCTTTAAAAAGATGAGAGCTACTAAAAACACATGTTACTTTTGGGCCCAAAACTGAATAGGTTTTTCAGCTTCTAAAGATCTTTTTAAAGTAGGACATAGATGGACATGAACATTTTATTCAGTCATTTACTCAGGAAGTAAACAGTAGGGGCCTACTCTGTGCTGGACACTCTGCTGGGCACTAGGAAGACACAGAAGGCAGAAAAGACATGGTCTCTTCTAGGGGAGCTGTGTTTATGGAGGAGACAGTCAGATCATCACCCAAAGAATCAGAAATTGTAAAAAGTGCTAGGAAGGCAAAGTCCAGGATGCGCTGAGAACAGGTAACAGGGTAAACAGCTGAGCCAGCCTGGGCATGCGGATAAGGGTTTGCTGTGGACACGACGGGGTGATGACGGAAGTGATGTTCAGGCTGAGATTGAGCTGGCAGCCATTCATATTTATGTAAAACACACCTCCATAAAATGGAAGGGCTGGTCCAATGAGCCCAGCCACCTTCGGCATCTCTACCCTAACACAACCTCTTTCTCAAAGAGGAAAGCAAAGTAGGCTACACAGAGGCCCGAAAGGCAGTGCTGGGAGTTCTCTGGGAGAGACACAGGGTTCTGCTGATTCGGGGTACCCCACATCACCTGACCTACTATAAATATTACCGTAGTAGTTACGCAAATCTTTGTGAAAACGATTCCTGTCAGTATTAAATCAGTGTTTAGCCCTGGCTGGTGTGGCTCAGTGGACTGAGTGCCAGCCTGAGAACCAAAGGGTCGCCGGTTCGATTCCCAGTCAGGGCACAGGCCTGGGGTACAGGCCAGGTCCCTGGGAGGGGGTGCATGAGAGGCAACCACACATTGATGTTTCTTTTCCTTTTTCTACCTCCCTCCCCATCTCTAAAAATAAATTAATTTTTTTAAAAAATCAGTGTTCATATTATCTTTAGTTAAGCAACATAAATTCACAAAAACTACATCTCCTCCCATCGGAAACCCCATTTTGAACTTCAGCTGTGAAAAGATGCTGTCACCTCCTCACAGGACCGCTATCAAGATTCAGTGAGGCGCCATGTGGCAAAACACCGGGGCAAGTTCTGTTGGAGCATATGGCATCCGTGTGACGAAAACGCTTGCTCGGTCTCTTCTCACTACGACGGTTCTTTAGATTCATTTCTGGGCCCCATTCCCCCCGCCACGCGAAAACCCGGGGCCCAGGTCAGCGTGTGCCCGGCCTTGCTGTTCTGACGGGTGAGACTGAGCGACCTCTGAGTCCTGCCGAGCTCTAGAACCTGACCTACACGTGTTTTAAAAGGACTGAGATTGCGCTTCCTGGCTCCTCATCCATTCCATTCCACGTGACTCCATACCTCCTTTCGTGAAGTTTTTTAAGAGACTTTTTAAAAAAAAATCCTCATCAGAGGATATGTACGTTTTTCTTGATTTTTAGAGAGAGAAAAACATAAATCACGCGCCTCCCATACATGGCCCAACTGGGGATCGAACCTGCAATCAAGGCATGTGCCCCAACCAGGAATTGAGCCCACAACCTTTTGGGGTACAGGACAACACTCCAACCAAATGAGCCACCCGGCCAGGGCTTAAGAGACCTGTGTTCACTTATTTTACACATAGATTTAAGTATTCATGCAAATTTGAATTTCTAAATGATCTAAAAAATTGTTGTAAAACTTTTATGCTCCAAAGGAAAAAAATGGAAAAAAAACAGTCAAAATGACCAACTTTTAACCCCAAAAAGTTTAGTTTCTAATTAAGGAACACTATCTCCTCTATTTTAAAATAAGAAAATAGAGTCACATAAACATCATTTATACTCAGAAATAGTAAGTGCAAATTCATTCATGGGGAAAAAATCTTTTAATTATAATGCCTAGATGAGAGTTGAAATGTCTACCACTTAATGCAAATGTATGACAAGATATTACCATATCAAAATGAAATTTTATGAAAAAATTAAAGTGCTTAAACAAATTATTGAACTAGAGGCAAATTTATGTGTTTAAGATTGTCTTGTTTAAAATAGTTTTGAGTGTAGTTTTGAAAAGCCTTCTTAGTCTTACCCTGTACTGAGTAGCATCCCACTAAAAGAAAACACCACGTTAATACTTCGAGGCCAGAGACCTGCTTTCATGATGCAAACCAGAGCCATCAGATTCAAGTGAGGTTTCCCACTAGAATGCTTCAGAAACAGTATACTTTCCAAGGAAACTTTTTTAAAAAAGTAATACCCACACTAACAACAGCTAATAAATTTTCTTTTTATGCACTTATTTGTTTTACATAAATAGATTTTAATAACTTAAAATTCTAAAATATTTCCGGAAAAAAGCTGGCCCATTCAGTCCTAGCATCAGTGTCAGGACAGCAGCTTCCTGTTCGACAGTTTCCCTCACTGCTCAGTTTAACTGTACTTTATACCCACTGAGTGTTTCAGGGCTTCAACGTTCATCACAGCCCTCGTGTTACAGATTACAATGTGTGCACTGCAACGTTCTCTTTTTAAAGAGGTGCAGATGGGAGTTAAATAACTCCTCCAAGGTCACCCGACAAGTCCGTGACAAAGTTGGGACTAGGTTAAAACTTCTGCGCCTACACTACCAATGACTTCACACTCTTCCAGTTCCGAAAGAGAGAAAATAAAGTCAAGCGAGTTACCGTCGGTAACTCAGAACAGCACACCTCAGACACAGTGGTACACCTACAAGCACCAACCACAAAGATTCCCCTTGACCACAGGAGACGACCTGCTGCTGGTAGGTACCACTGTCTTTCTCGCCCGTTCTAGATATGTTAGATCTTGGAGAATGCTCACGCTTCCATGCCTGCCCTTTATGGGCACACTGGCCAAGCAGGTAAGAATCCGTTCCCACCCTTCCCCACGCCTCAGTGCTGCAGGCGCGTCCACTCCCTCACTCTCCCGGGAGTCGAGTCGAAGACCACAGATCTCAAAGAGAACCAAGTCACGTTGCTAATGAAAGAAGAGCTCTAATAAGCGCTTATTTCAAAGAGATATGTTTAAAGGATGAATACGTGCTTCGCAGAATCACCGAGAAGTCGTCCGTCTCGACCGGTTCCCCGCACCGGGCGTGGAAGGCCCGCCCGCCGCGTCCGGAACCAGGGGCCTGGGCGCGCTCCCAAGGAACCCTCAGGACCAGCCTTGTGCCCGGAGCGCGTCCCTTCGACCTCACGCCGCAGGAACTAGCCGTCCGGGACTCGGGGACGAGAGGGAGGCACCCCAGCGGAGACAGTGACAGCAGCCGCCTTCGGTGTTTTCGCCAAGAGCGAGTGTCAACGCCAACAGAGCGGCTCCCGGGAAGTGTCAGAGCGGCGGCAGGGGAAGCGGCCTGGGTGCCGGGCAGGTCCTTTCCGACCTAGTCTCACGCCCTCCGCTTCCTTCCTCGGCCGCCCGTTCTCTAACCCAGAGCGAGACTCCCGACCCTCCCGGGAGGCGAGGCGGCCTCAGCGACCAGACGGCCACCCTACCTCTTCCGGGGACTCGCAGGCCCGCTCCCTGGCCGTGTCAGAGTCCGACGGACCCGCCAGATAGGGACGCGGACCGCCCGGGCGCCTCCCGGACCGACCCCGGCTCCCCACGGCCCCCCGCACCGCCCCCACCCCGTTCTCCGGAATCCCCCTTCCTCAGCAGCGCCCCAGCGGAGTTACCGGCCCACTCCAAAGTAAGCGCGACGGCCGCCCCGATCGGTCAAACCAGGTCCCTGCTGTCACCGCCCTACTCCCGGCCTCTGCCCACGCCGCCGGCGGCCCCGGGGACGCCCGGGTCGATACCTTGCGGACCCCCTTGTAGATATAGAAGTAGAGCTCCCGGCCCACATTGAAGCAGAGGCGGTCGCCGTTGCCAGACTGGTCGTTGAGGTTTACGAAGGAGACGCGGACAGGGTTGGATCCCTGCGAGTTGAAGGGCACCCGGTTGGGCCGGCTGTATTCCGAGTGCGGCAGCAGCTTGTACAGACCTTCCCGGGTGGTGAATTGGGTCTTAATCTCGTTCATCTCCTTCCCTCCTCCCTCCGTCGCCATCTTGGAAAGCAGCGTTCATCCTGCCCTGAGTGCCCGGATCACGCCCACCGCGCAGGCGCCGTCTCGGGCTGGCATTCTCCCCCCGCCTCTTCGTCGTGGCCCCTCCCACCAGCGAGCCCGCCCGGCAGAGGCGGGCCGAAGGGAAGGGGCGGGCTTGTTTACGGCCCGACTGCGCAGGCGTGCTCACCTGCGCTCCACGCGGCGGGGCGTCCGCAGGCTCCTCCCCTGGGCGCGGCCTGAGTCTGTCCCCAGGCGGTGCAGGTAAGGCCGGCTCCGCCCCGGGGCGGAGTAGTGGTGCTAGGACATCTACCGCTCCCGGCCTGGTTAGAGTAACGTGGGGGAAGGCGCTACGGGGCTGCGGTCGGGATCGCAGAGGTAGGCTCGGTGCGGCTCTTCCCCGAGGGGCCCGGAGACCCGGAGGATCTGGGGAACGAAGCAGCCTCTGCCGCCGCCCCCTTCTGC
Source organism: Trachops cirrhosus (assembly GCA_028533065.1). NCBI lineage: Eukaryota > Metazoa > Chordata > Mammalia > Chiroptera > Phyllostomidae > Trachops > Trachops cirrhosus. Next base: position 192,915,318 of record CM052538.1, on the reverse strand, counting down.
TGAGGGGGGAGCGCTGGAGCCCCAATGTTCTGCCATGGGCGGGGGGGTGAGGGCGGTCCCCCGGCCTTGGGGCCACTCTTCGGCACTCAGGGCGACGGTCGGGATACCCTCGGCACCGACCTGTGTCAGTTTCCGAGAAGGTACCTTGGGGACCCGAGTTTTGCGCTTCACCATGCTTTTCAGACGAGGTAGCCGGGGAGTAGTGTGTATGGGCACACAGCACATATGTTTGCAATGTAGATACCTGAATACCTGTAATCGTGAGCGTTGGCTGATTTTAAGAAAGGTAGGTTGTGTCGGCACTTCTGTTAAGTTTGTCTTCACCAGGTGTTGAAACGGGGAGGGTACGGGAACCAGAGGAAATCTAAGCAGGATTCACTTCTCTTGCTCGGTCGTTTATTAAGAGCCCTTAATAAATTTAGAGACCACTGATTTTTTAAAGGCTCAAGAGGAATCCGCAAAATTGTTTCCCAGACATAGTTTTGTGAATGTACTGTACTGTACTATGTCTAGGTATGTAAGGACAAGCACACTTGGTGAAGGTGAAACAGTAATTTATACCTGAGCTTCTTGGCATGCTGCAGTAGAATAAGCAAGTTTCTGAAGTGGCAGAAACATTCTGATAGAATTCCGGGACAGGGGCGGGGCAACATTTGTTATCGCTAGAACGAACTATTCCTTTAAGGTCACATCAGAGCTGGAGGGTCACAGAAGAAGGGGAGGGAGGTAAGTTCTAAACTAAGAGGAGTCTAAATTATAATCACCTTATGTATCACAAAGCAGGTAGATGCCAGTGGAAACTGCCGATGATGTAATAATGCATTTGACACTAATGCCCCTTATCCTTCCTACATGTTGGCAAAACACTAAAATTCTACTTAATTAACAGATCTCTAAAATAAATGTTTTTGTTTTTACTGTTTTGATGTTATCTGCATTTACCTAAGAGTCAAATAGACATCAGGAGTCTTTTAAAATACCAGAATGTCTTCTGTGGTCACCATGGATTTATCCCAATTCATGTAACTGTGTTGTTTTACATTGAAAACATGTATTTATAATGATCACTTTGCGGGATAGTGACATCCTGAGTCATCTAAAACTAATTCAACTGTGTTCCCATATTATCAAATGGGAAAAAAGCATCATAATACTTTTTGGAGGAAAAAATAACTCAGCAAGCAAACATTAAAACAAAAAAATTTATTAGCCTTCAACCACAACTTTCAATTACCCATAATACTTATATTCTATTGGAGTTTTATTCTAAATAACTTTAACATATTTTACTTTGATCACAATTAAAATAGATGGTTCACTTTGTCCCATCCAAGGCTTTTGAACAATCTCTCATCTTCACACTTTTTTCCTTGGACTTTTTCACCGCTCCACACTCAACGATTCAGTGAATAGCACCCGAATTTGTATAATTGGACTTCACCCAAAGTTCATTTCTGATTTTTAGTTTCATATTGGGAGTTTCCAACTGGATTTGTGCCTCAAATTCATTCCTTTCTAAACTTTATCAGTTTCCCTTCCTATTCTTTGAACTTGAAGCATTATATAATGACTTTACGAATGATTTCCTTAATTGCACTTTTTCTCTCGACTTTGCTCTCATAAACAACTTCCAAATTAATTTTATTTTTTTAAAGATTTTATGTATTTATTTTTAGAGAGGGAGGGAGAGAGAAAGAGGAGCAATACATCAGTTGCCTCTCACACACCCCCCACTGGGGACCCGGCCCACAACCCAGGCACGTGCCCTGAGTGGGAATAGAACCAACAACCTTTCGGTTCACAGGCCAGCACTCAATCAACTGAGCCACACTAGCCAGAGCCCAAAATAATTTTCTTAAAACAATACTTCAGACACTGTGCTCGTGCACCTGGAAACTGTCGGGGACCCGCGATAGCCATGTGGTTTAAGCCACGCACCCAGCAGCTGTCAGCCGCGCTCACAAGTTGCAGAGCCCTGCACGCCAGTCACTGTGCTCCACCCTCGCCCTCGGCTTCCTCTTGCTTGAACAGAGCCTCCTTCCCTTTCTTCAGAGCCCGTGTAAGTGCCGTCTCCACCAAGCCGTTCCCCAGCCCTAGGTCCCAGGCGGCAAACAGGGCCCGGGGGCCGAATCCAGCCCCCCACCTTGCTTTATCCGGCCTGGCACCCTGTTTCTACCCGGCGGCAGCCCTGAGCTCTTGCCTAACTGTTGAGGAATAGTTACATTACACAGTCCTAAAATTACATTCGGCCCTTTGAAGGCAACCGTGAGGCTGATGTGGCCCCTGGTGAAAATGAGTTTGACACCCCTCCCCTAGGTGATAAAACCATGTTTGAAACAGGATTCTCAATTCAGGACACATGGCTGGCTTCAAAAAATGTTTAAATTCTTTGTAATGATATTCAAAAGTTTGTGTATCTGTTCATTACCGTATTTTTCAGATTATGAGACCCACTGAACCATAAGACGCACCTAGGTTTTAGAGGAGGAAAATATGAAAAAAATTTTGAAGCAAAAAATGTGGTAACATATTTAATAACATAAATAACATAGGCCACCCACCCCCAGCAAGCCACATGAGCTACTTTCGGACTGTAAGACACACTCCCATTTTCCTCCCAAATTTGGGGGGCAAATGTGTCTTATAGTCCAAAGAATATGGTATATTTTTGCAGTCTAGAGCTTTCATCAAATTTTCAAAGAGGTGTGACCACCTTCTCCCCAAATTTAAAAATCACCTCTCTAGACTTCTGTGGCACTTCCTGGAGCTTTCACGTGTCATGCGTAAATGTCCTAAACCATTACCTTCTCTTGGTATTAATCAGTGTATGCTGATTGTCACGTACTGATACTTATCTCTTCGTGTGTACACGCTGCCTTTCAACCAGATTGCAGGCACACTCAAAGACATGAGGGACCCTGATCACGTTCTTTGTATCTTCAAATATTCGAGTGCCCACGTGCGCCACTCTTACATAACGATTATTGAAGAAGGAATAAGATGCCTCGTACATGATCCATCTGTGCTCTTATTTCGTGAACAACCTTCTAGCCTGTGGGAGACGTCAGTGAACAAATCCCTCACTCGTGGAGTTTGTATTCGTGCAAGAAGCTAGAGGATAAGGATAAACACAAGTAAGTAACCCAGGCAGAGATCATGCTAGGAAAAGAGGGGGTGCAAGGTAAGGGGGCTCGGGAGTGTTTGGGTAGTTTGCAGTTTAAATTACGGTGATCAAGATAAGCCTCAGTGGGAAGGGGACATTTCAGCAAAGACTGGAAAGAGGCGAGGGTGTGGCCCTGGCCCACCTGGGGAAAGAGCTGCGGCAGGGCCTGCCTAGGACGTGAGGTGCCAGCCCGTGCGTGTTCCAGGAGCGGCAGGCGAGTCTGCTGGTGCCACTGCAGCCGAGCGGGCAGGGAGGCCACTGCAGGGTTTAACATCTACTTGTGTGCTGATCTGAGGGAGGCCAGGACAGAAGGGCCACCGGGGAGGCTCACGGCAGTAGCCCAGGCCAGAGGCGACAGAGGCTCGGACTCAGGGTGGTAGCAGTGGGGACTGAGAGAGGTTGGGGAACCCTAGATGTATTCTGAAGGTAAAGCCAAGAGGATTTCCCAACAGAGTGGACGTGATGTGTGAGAGAAAGGGAGGCATCAGGAATGAGCCAGAGCCCTGACTGGTGTGGCTCAGTGGGTTGAGCGTCATCCCTGCAAACTGCGAGGTCACCGGTTTGATTCCCACCAGGTCCCTGGTTGGGGGCGTGCAAGAGGTAACTGATTGATGATTCTCTCCCTCTCTTTCTCTGTCCCTTCCCCTCTCTCTAAAACTAAATAAATAGCCCTGGCTGGTGTGGCTCAGTGGGTTGCGTGCTGGCCTGCGAACCAAAGGGTCGCCGGTTTCATTCCCAGCCAGGGCACGTGCCCGGGTTGTGGGCCGGGTCCCCAGTTGGAGGAGCGTGAGGGGCAAGCAGACACTGATGTTTCTCTCCATTTCTCCTTCCCTTCCCCTCTCAAAAATAAATAAATAAAAATCTTAAAATATATATAAATAAATAAATAAAATCTTTAAAAAAAAAAAAGAGTGACTCCAGAGTAGGCACAAGCAGCTGCAGGGTGGAAATGTCCTGCCTGGGACGTGAAGCCCGGGGAGGAGCAAGTTTTGAAAGCAAGATCCGGAGTGCGTTTTTGGACATGCTGGGCATTGAGAGGAAACGTCCGGGAGACTGCTGAACAGTCACGTCCAGAGAGAAGCCTGGGCTGCCGGCACGTCTGGCAATCTTGGCTGAGAGGCGGTACTGAGAGCCGGGGTACCATCCCCAAGGGAATGAGTAGGCACCGTGGGACCCTCCAGGAGGTTGGCTAGAAAAGCATTCAGTTTTTTTGCAACTTGATACATATAAAATATTCACTTCAGGTTGAATTTATTGTTTTTCATATTAAGAGAGTAATCCATTAAGACGCTGAAAAGCGTGTGTGTTTGTTTTTAACTCTCAGGAGGAGAAGTGTTTGCCACAACGACCTTACGAGAACTAGGCAGAGGTGGGTGTCTTTAGGAGCCGCGCTGAAGTCTTGGTTGACTCCTGCATGAACTAACCACCCCCAGTTTATCTGGCGGGATGGGCATATTACAATGCGACCGTAATTGCATTACGATTCAGTGCTTCCTCACCAGACCACTGTGGGACTTGGAAACAAACTTGGGAAACATCCCAAAACATCACGTCCTTAACACGCCATTCCTGCCTTCTGCCTCAGATTTGCAGAACAGTAAAGCTGACACACCACCAGGATTGCCAAATTATATGTTTTTAGAAAAAATTGATCATGTGCAAAACATCTTATTCCTTCTTAAATAATCATTATTAAGTGGATACAATACTCAATGTCTCACACATACCTTGAAATACAGGTGCTTCTTAAAGATCTCTCAAGGTGTTGAACTACAGCACATCTCGTGAGAGCCCACTGTGTGAGCATCATGCTAAGTGCTTATGTGTGCTCTTATTTTGTGAACAACCTTGTGAAGTTGAAACCGTCATCCCCTCTTCAGAAATGAGAAAGGTAAGTGTCAGAGCAATGAAATGATTCATGGAAGTTACTATCCAGAGCTAGGTGTTAGAGAAACAAAATTTGGATTTAGGTCTCAAAAGAGAAACATCTTGGAGCAAAATTTCAGAAATACTCATTTTTATACTATAAACTACTAAAAGGGAAAGAATACCAACTTAAGTGAAGCAAACATTTTTTCAAAGGTTGTTTTTTTTTAAACTCAGAAGAGGAAACCCACAGAATGGGGTAAAATATTTGTAAATCACATACCTGATAAAGCGCTTGTGTGTAGAATATATGAAGAACTACAACTCCAAAAAGAAATAATCTAATTTTAAAATGGGCAAGGTCTACACGGACACTTCTCCAAAGAGCACACGCAAATGGCCAGTGAGCCCGAGAAGACGCTCAGCGTGTCAGTCACCAGGGCAATGCCCATCGCCCGCCAGGCCAGCGACCGGGGAACCTCGCGCCCTGGCTCACACCACCCTGGGCTCACCACCGTCGGGATGCGAGGCAGTGCCTGCACTCTGGATGGAGCCTGGCGCTCCTCCGAGGTTCAACAGTCACCGGGGACACAGCCGTTCCCCTCCTAGGTGTGCGCCGAAGAGCAGCGCAAACACGTGTCCGCACAGGCACGCGCACGTGAACGTCTGCGGCAGCGTCTGTCGCAACAGCCGCGAAGTCGAAGCCGACAGGGTGTCCGCTGAGCGGCGGACGCACCGAGTGCGGTCTCCGCACACACCCGGACGTCATTCGGCCGCGAAGAGGAGCGCAGCCCGGCGCAGGGGCCGGCGGCATGGGTCACCCTTGAGAGCTCGGTGCCGAGTGGAGGGAGGCAGACACAGCAGACCACGGACTGTGTGACTCCATTCACGTGCAATGTCAAGGGCAGGCGTGTCTTTAGAGACAGAAGACAGGTGAGTGGTTGCCTGGAGGTGGTAGGGGAAGGGAGGGCTGGCTGACCGCTGGGGTGCAGGGTTTCTTTTTCAGGGTGACGGAAACGTTCTGTCGATTGTGTGGATAGTTGCACAATTCTGAATGCACTAAAACCACTGAACTACACGCTTTAAATGGGTGTGTGCTGTTGAATCCAAACCGGAGCGCATTCTGTTCGTGCCCAACTTGGGTCTCAAACAGCCACTAAACTATTAGGAATAAATACGTATTAGGTGGTTTTGCCTCACCTAGTAAACGGACCTGCCAGTGTTCTGTTGGTCTAGGGGTGACCCAAAAAAGTTACCAAGACACTCGGGGCTCTGGGAACCGGTCTGGGGGTCTCCGACCTCAGACATGAACCTCCTCAGTTTCCAAGTTGTGCCTGCATTTCTGTCTCGTCTGAACCTGTTTGAACACTCTTCTAGCATCAAAGGAAAGAACCTCTTGTTTTGAAAACGAATTTCTCCACCATGTCCTTGTAATAGTCCCTCTTGTCTCCCCTGGGCAACCAGGCTCCAGAGTGACTTGCCCACCCTGCACCGCCCCCATACCCTGTAAACATGCCGACAGGGAGTAGACGCAGCGGAGAGGACACGGTGGGCGGTCGTGCCGGGAGTCTGCCGTGGTGCTGGCGGCTGTTGACAGAATTGCTCTCGTTCCACATTAAAAACAAAACCTCTGTCACCCCACCTCCAGGGTCCCAGCCTCGAAAACGCCGACTCCGCCCCATCGTTCCAACACAGCTCCATGAGTGTCCTCTCGCTTTCCTGAGACCGCAGAGAGAAGGCGGGAATGGGGCCTCCAACCCACAGTGACGAAGGAGAAAATGCAGGGAGAAAGGGACTCGGTTGTCCCAAGGCCGGGACACTCTGTCCCTCACGGATGCAGAACCGGCTGGATGATTAGAGTGCCCTTAGAGCCGCACCCTCAGCGGGGCACGCCTTTTTGTAGCCAGAACTTGGGCCGGCTTTGTTTTTGGTGGTTAAGCTCCGCCAGTTACCGGTTCAATGCCAGCCTGTCCAAGCAGCCCAGTAAATACTGTGGTTTTGTCTCTTCAGAGACAGAGCACAGGCGTTCAAGCTGAGGGGCGTCTGGGTGGAAGTCGCCCGGCTGTATCCGAGAACCGTAAGCAGGGGAGAGAGGCGATTGGAGAGGAGTGCTGGTGCTCCGCACGCAGCGGGGACCAGACCCGGCCTCGGCCATGGTGCTGGGAGCCGCCAGAGAGCTGCGTGGTCTCCGGCCCCGGGCCCCTGTGGGTCGAGTCTGGGGGCCTGCGACTGGAAGTAAGATGCATTTGTTCTTTAAAAGTCCGTTTTATGAGTTCACATTTGGGAAGATAAAAATGCAGTTGGCGACGTCAAACAGATCTAGTCTGGGAGAGCACAGGGTGCTCTCTGGGGGGACCCTGGCTCTCCAGGAGACGGACTGTTGATGGCATTCACCCAGCAAGGCTCTGGGCTCGCCGAGGAGGACCCGCGCCGCCTCTGTCCTTAGAGCGGGGAGCCCCGAGTAGAGCGAAGACAGGTCACAGGCACAGCACATACTGGAAGTATTTCGAATCTTCTCCTTTTCCAGCTTCGTCATAGTTTTATCTTTCTGTTTCTCCCCTCCCCTTTCTGGTGTTTCCATTCCTGCATGTCCCCTTACTGAGCTGTGACACTGGTTCCTCATACCTGTCACACCTGTGCTTTCGTGCCTTGGCATAAGCTAGGCTTCCCTCCACCATCCCCAGGTCATCATAGGGGACAGAAAGAGGCCTTGTCCTCTGAACTGGAACCAGAAGTCCCCGCGGCCCGGCCTGGGGCTCTCTTTCCTATGCCCGTTCATCCTGCAGGTCTCGCCCCCAGGCCGTTTCCTCGGGGGTCTTCCCCTGGCCCCCCCAGTCTGAATTACGTCACTTGTTTGCTTCCTGTAGCGCTCAGCGCAGCTTCTAATGATGTATCATTACGTTCCCACGCGTCTTCATCCACCTCCCCCGTGGACCGATGGATTGCAAGCTCTCTGAGAACAGGGACCGGTCCTCTCCGTGCAGCGTTCTGTGTCTGTTCAGTAGACGGGGCCTGACCAGCGGGTGCTCAGCATGTGTCTGCCGAAGGACCGGCTCACGCCCTTTGAGACACGGCCTCTAGCTGCTAGGACTTGGCGTTAATGCTTAACCGTGCCATGGACCGTGCCTGCTGGACTGTCTGCTCCGCGTGACCGCAGCGCACGTGCCCAACACACGTGCTTCGTGCTCTCCTCATCCCTCACCCCCGAGCTTCCGCTCCGCCCGCGGCCCCCACCGCTGGGCCTTCACTCGGCTCTGCTTCCAGTGTATGTGGGTGGGGGGGCTCAGCCCCTTCTTTATTTTATGTATTTGGTTTTCGAGTAAATATTTAGCATGCCCACTGTTCAGTCATTTCCTTAGTCTCAGCTCATTCCAATTCCCTCTCCCCAAAAAGCAAAACACTGTCTTAATTATCCTTTGGGGTCACGTTTCAATTGAATAGGGTAGGATATTGGATTTGTTGGAAAGATTTTAACAGCATAAAAATTTTTAACTGGAGGTCCTGGCCGGGTAGCTGAGCTGGTTAGAGCATTGTCCCGATACACCGAGGTTGCGGGTTTGATCCCTGGTCAGGGCACACACAAGAATCAACCAATGATGCATCAGTAAACAGAATAACAAATCTGTGTTTTCCCCTCTCTCTAAAATCAATAATAAAAAAAGAATTACCAACTGGATATTTGTTGTGGATCTAGATCTGGGAAAAAATATTATGAATTTGGATGGTGAACAATTTATTTTCCTTTTTACCATGTCTTATATAGAGCAGTGCTTTGTAGGTAATTGGTGCTCAGCAGCTGTTTAATGGATTGAACATGCACCTAAAAAGAGCATTGGATTGTCCTGGCTGGTTGGGTCACTGGTTCGATTCCCAGTCAGGGCACATGCCTGGGTTGTGGGCCAGGTCCCCAGTAGGGAACGCGTGAGAAGCAACCACACATGGATGTTTCTCTCCCTCTTTCTCCTTCCCTTCCCTCTCTCTAAAAATAAATAAATAAAATCTTTTTAAAAAAAGAGCACTGGATTTAAGGTTAAAAGGCATGCCATGAGTTCTACCCATAATCCCGTTCTTCATGCTGTGTTAGAAGTGCTAGGCAGTGCGGTCAGTGAAAGTTCAAAAGGACACTATCGTTATTTATGACTGTTCAAGTGATGTTGGAAAACCTAAGAGGGTCAACTAAAAAACTCTTACTAAGACAATGTCACAGGGTAGCAGGTTATAAAGCTAATACTCAGCCCCGCCCAGTGTGGCTCAGTTCATCGGGTATTGTCCCACAAAGCAAAAGGCGACCTGTGTGATTCCTGGTCAGGCCACATGCCTGGGCTGTGGGATCAGTCCCAGATTGGGGCTCAAAGAAGAGGCATCCGATTGATGTTTCCCTCCCTCTTTTTATCCCTGCCTTACCCTCTCTCTAAAAATAAATGAATACAATCTTTCAAAAAATAACATTCTAATGTCAGTAACCTCATGTCAAAATAGTAACTAATTTGAGTATAACGAAAGAAAATATCACCATGGATGGAGTATGAAATAAGCCAGAGAAAGACAGACATCATATGATTCTGCGTGGAATCTAATGAACAAAATAAACAAACAAAACAATCCCATAGGGATACAGAAACTAGACAGCTGTCAGAGGGGAGGCGGGTGGGGGAGCTGAGGGAAAACGGTGAAGGGATTAAGCAAAAAGCAAACTCACATGCCCCATGAGTGTAGCTCAGTGGATTGAGTGCGGGCCTGTGAACCAAAGGGTCATTGGTTCGATTCCCACTCAAGGCAGGCCAGGTCCCCAGGAGAGGGCACATGAGAGGCAACCACACATTGATTCTTCTCTCTCCCTCTCTTCCCCTCTCTAAATATAAGTAAATAAAATCTTTAAAAAAAAAAAAACCTCACAGACACAGACAACAGTGTGGTGATCGCCGGAGGGAAGGGGTCCAGGTGGGATACATGGGCACAGGAGGCTTGACTTCGGGTGGTGAACACACAATACAACATACAGATGACGCATTATAGACCTGTACACTTGAAACGTATGTAATTTTATCAACCAACACCTCCCCAGTAAATTCAATTAAAGCTTTTTTAAGAAGAAAGTATCATACAACAACAAAACGGTACGGACTACACCCGAAGGGTGCCAGGGCCCCAACCCGGGGCAGTGGGGCCTCGAGCCGCACCGGCTGCGGTGCGGGCAGCACCTCTGGGGTCGAGCTGCGAGGCGTCTCAGAACGTGCGGAGCCAGTGCTCAGAAACCACGTGAAGCACACTGTAAACTCTACAAAGAAACTAAAATACGTGAAAAGACCCTCCTCCTCGAGAAGGAAGACTCAACATTGTAAAACGCCAGTTCCTTCTGAAACACTGTATAAACTGAATGCAATCCGAATCCAGATCAACAGGGTTTTCCTAGAGCTTGTGGAACTAGTGAGATAAGTGAGACCGAGAAAGACAAGTACTGTGTGCTGTCTCTTTAAGCGCGAGGATGAGAAGGGCTGAACTGAAAGAGAACACACCCGAGTGGAGTGGCGGTCACCGGGGCTTGGGGTGGGGAGAGGTGTTATTTAGGGCAGCACACTTGTGACTCCCGGATGAGTGAGTCCAGCGCTGGAGATCGAATGTGCAGTACAGGGGTTATAGACAACACAACTCTTACCGTAAACATCAAACTTGCTAAGAGGATAGATCTTAACTGTTCTTTCCACTAGATAAAAAAATAATTATGTGAGGAAACAGATGTTAGATACTGCTACAGTGGCAATCATATGGCAATATAAATGTATCAAAAAAAAACACCCAAAACAAGACACAAACCCCATGTTGATGACCTGGCTGGTGTGGCTCAGTGGATTGAGCACCAGCCTGTGAACCAAAAGGTTGACAGTTCGATTCCCAGTCAGGGCACAGGCCTGGGCTGCGGGCCAGGTCCCCAGTTGGGGGCGAGTGGGAGGCAACCACATATTAATGTTTCTGTCCCTTTCTTTCTCCTTCCCTTCCCCCCTCTCTAAAAATAAATAAAATCTTTAAGAAAATATTTTGGAATACAAGGGTACAGATTAGACCCCAGTAAAAATGGACATGTGATAAAAATGGCCATGGGTTGATTTAATAAAAGGCATTGAAACAACTAGCCATTTATAATAAAGTAAATATAGATTCCTACTTCCCTCCTCACTCCAAAATAAACTCCAGATGGAGCAAAGATTTCAATATGAAAGTTAACCATAAGAGTGCAAAAAGAAACTACTTGAATAAATCTATTTTTGTTCTTGAAATGGGGAAGGCTTTTCTAAATATAGGCCAAAACTCACAAGCCATAGGATACTTTTATTCTGCATTTTGCATGATACAAAATATCGTTTAAAAGACAACAAACTTGGCAAAAATATTTGTAACACATATAGCAAGGGAGTAACATCCCTAAAAATAAAAATGCCTCTTTGAATCAGTTATGAGGAAAAATAGCCCAGTGGGAGAAAAAATGGGCCAGGGACACAGGGACAAGCAATTCGTGCTGGAAGCTCCCTGCTCCGCTGTCCCTTCCCGCCTTCCTACAAATTCTCCGAATCACCTTTGCATAGAAAGTAAGTGTTTGCTGTGTTCAGAAAAAAATGTTTCCTGACAAACCACTATTTGAGTGGTTTAATTTGAGTGGTTAGCAAAAGCAGCAAACGAGAAACTGGACGCAGGAGTGAGCACCCAGCAATCAAAGGCGGACCAACAACCCAGAGGGCCCGGGCCGCCCGCAAAGGCTGACGAGGAAGCGAACGGAAACGTCTCTCAGCCAGGAAAAGATGCTCGGTCTCAGACTTAAGAACAATGCAATTAAAGTAGATAGATAAACCGTTTGCCCCCTTTCTCCCACCTGGAAAGGTTGACGGCTGTTTACAGCGTATGAGGAAACAGATACTCCCACCTGTCGCCGGGGGTGGTGTGAACTGGTGTGAGCTCAACAGAGAATAGCGAACACAAGTCTCAAATGTGCCTTTCTGCCCACAGTCCCGCTCCTTGGAGTTCGCCCCGCACACGTCCTGGCCAGTCTAGGCTCCTATCCCGGCAGAGGACCGAAAGGTCATTCTCTGGAAAACAAAGAGCGTCTGTATACAGGGGGTACGGACCAAATTAAGGGCACACGTAGTCTCTTAAGAATGGGATTAAGTGAGCACGTGGTCACTGAATGCTGGGCCCCCAGAACACTAAACCTTGCTCTCCACGCAGAAATTATTTTTTTTAAATATGACTTTCTTTTCTTATTTTTAAATATTTTATTTATTTATTTATTTTTAGAGAGAGTGGAAGGGAAGGAGAAAGAGACAGAAATATCAGTTTGTGGTTGTCTCTCATGCACCCCCCACTGGGGACCTGGCCCGCAACCAGGCCTGTGCCCTGACTAGGAATTGAACTGGCGACCCTTTGGTTCTCAGCCTGCACTCAGTCCACTGAGCCACACCTGCCAGGGCTCCATGCAGAAATTTTAAAAGATTCTTTTCTGGAGAAACTATAACAGGATGCAGCCGGGGGGGGGGGGGGCAAATAGGGATTTGTAATGGGGTACACAATTCAGTGTCCAGGAAATATTAGAAAAATACATATATATCAGATGTCCTCACCCCCACAAGTCTGAGCTGGAGGATGGGATGCTTGGAGCAGGGCCATTGAGAGTTGGTTTTGAATAGCAACAGGTTTGCAGATAACCTCTAGAACAGTCATTTAACATATCTATAACCTTTAACTGGTTTCATGGATATGCTAAACAGCTGTGGCCAGGCTTTGACCCAGGGGGATGGGAGTGACTTCAACCCATGATGTAACTGGGAGGCAACTCCCCCTGATTACAGAGCCTGGGTAAGAGCTTGGAGATGATTGGCTCCACACCACAGGGCCTCACCTGCCCAGACGTACTGTGGCAGCGCAGGAAAGCTGGAAAAATACGGGAATGCTGGCAGTTGTGGCCAATTGTGGAAGGAGTCAGAAATGGTGCGGCAGAGGAAGATTGGCGCTGGGATTTAAACCCAGGCTAGGCAGCCACGTGGGGTCTTTTTGGGACCATGGGGCATGGGAAGATAAGAACCATGGACTTCTATTCCTTTTTCTGAGATACGGTACCCTGGACTGGGCAGAGGGGGAAGGAAGGACTGTGCGTTTGTGGGTATTCTAAAGGACTTTGGGATCTCAATGAAGACATTAAGTCATTACTCTTAAGTTTGTATGACTCTTTAAATAAATAATCCCTTTCCTTTTCACCAATCTCTGGCATTGAGAGATGTCTTCCCCTGGTGGCAGGCAAGGCAAACCCAGTACAGGGTGGGGGACCCCTGGAGCACAAGGGTGGGTCCATACGGTAATAGTGTATCATTCACCCCCCCAGGTCTGTTCTGTAACAAAACTGACAATTCCCAAGATGTGAGCGTAAGAGTTTCCCCAACAAATGGCCCATGATGTTTACCCTACAATGAACCCCAAAGTCTAGAAGTCCTAAAATCCATGTGCCCAGATCTTCCAAAGAGGTTTTCTTTTTTCTCTTTTTTTTCTTGCCCCCAACTCTTAATCACAAGCAGACAACCAAAGGTCGTGCGTGCATCTGAGAAAAGCCTCTGCCTGTTATGTTTTGAGGCCAAAACAAATGGACAAGAAAAAAGCCATGTTGGGGAAAAACACTGTGCAAGGAGGTGGAAGTTTTAAAACAAACGCCAGTCTCAGGTACGTAGCGACTGCATCCATGAAACAAACCAGTATGACATCTTTGTAAGAAACTTCAGAAAATTAAAAAGAATTCTTGGATAGTAAAAACGATCCAAGGAAGACTTCTGACCAAGATGGAGGCATAGGTAGACACACTGTGCCTCTTCCAACAACCAAAAGAAGGACAACAACAAATTTAAAAATTAAAAAAAACCCAGAGCTGCCAGAAAATCGAACTGTGTGGAAGTCCAACAATCAAGGAGTTAAGAAACATTCATCCAGACCAGAAGGAGGGGTGGAGACGGGAGCCAGGGCAGAGAGGACACACGGCAAGGCGGGCTGGGCGAGGTGGCGGCTGGTGGACCTAGTGTCCCCACATTCATGTGCAGGTAAACCAGGAGGAACAACTGGGGAGCGAGACAGACCACTCAGCCCTGGGATCCAGCGCGGGGAAATAAAGCCTCAGAACCTCGGACTGTAAAAATATTTGGGGGTTGCGGCAGCAGGAGAAACTCCCAGTCACACAGGAGAGTTCATTAGAGAGACCCACAGGATTCTAGAACGTACACAAGCCCACTCACCCAGGAATCAGCACCAGAAGGGCCCAACTTGCTTGTGGACAGTGGAGGAAGTGACTGAAAGCCAGCAGAGAGCTGAGCAAGTGGCATTGTTCTCCTTTGTACCCTCCCCCACATACAACGCTACAACACAGCAACGCGGGTTGCCCCGCCCTGGCAAGTACCCAAGGCTCCAACCCTTACTCCGTAACAGGCACAATGAGACAAAAACAAACAAACAAACAAAAAGTCCAAATGAAAGAACATATCAAAGCTCCAGAAAAAATACAGCTAAGTGACGAAGAGATAGTCAACCTATCCGATGTAAAGTTCAAACCACTGGTAATCAGGATGCTCACAGAAATGGTTGAGTATGGTTGGAAAATAGAGGAAAAAGTGAAGGTTATAAGGAGAGAATCTTAAGAGCAGCAAGAGAAAAGGAGACAGTTACCTACAGAGGAGTTTCCATAAGACTGTCAGCTGATTTCTCAAAAGAAATCTTGCAAGCAAAAGGGGCTGGAAAGAAGTATTCCAAGTCATGAGAAGCAAGGACCTACACCCAAGATTACTCTACCCAGCAAAGCTTCCATTTAGAATAGAAGGGCAGATCAAGCGCTTCTCAGATAAGGTCAAGTTAAAGGAGTTCATCATCACCAAGCCCTTATTTTATGAAATGTTAAAGGGACTTACCTAAGAAAAAGAAGAAGTTCAAAAATATGGACAGTAAAATGACAACAAACAGAACTATCAACAACCGAACCTAAACAGAAAAACAAAAACAAACTAAGCAAACAACTAGAACAGGAACAGAACCACAGAAATGGAGATCACACGGAGGATTATCAACGGGGAGGGGGAGAGGGAGAATGGGCGAAAAGGTACAGAGGATAAATAGCAATGAAGGTAGATAGAGAATAGGCAGGGGGAGGGCAAGAATAGTGTGGGAAATGGAGAAGGCAAAGAACTTTTATGTAGGACCCACGGACATGAACTGGGGGGAATGCAGGTGGGAGGGGTGTGCAGGGCAGAGGGGAATAAAGGGTGGGGGAGGGGACAACCGTAATGCATAATGAATAAAACACATTTTTTAAAAGCTATCCAAGGGGTAAAAAGACTGGAAGGGTTGGTTGGAAAAGACACTGGAGAAAACCTCCCGGCAGGAGCAGCATGACCAGGAGGAACCGGAGGAGGACGAGACCAGAAAGAGGGGGGCCCTGAGAGGCCCCGCCCCGGCGTCCCCAGACACGCGGCAGACGCCCAGAACCGCAGGGCGTGAGTTCACCGAGCAGCGGAGCGACCACGGACCCAGCGACAGGGGTGAGAATAAACCCAGACTGGGCACAACATCGTGAAACCTCAACACTCAGGATAAAGACAAGGCCCCGCGAGCCCGGGGTCGGAGAGGAAGCCACCCAGACGGTCCGGGTCGGCAGCTGCGCCCCACGCCCGGCGCAGGGGGTGGTGCAGGGTCGGGCCCTAGTCTCCGCCTTCGCCCACGCGGCTCCAGTGCTGGGGGCGCTGCCAGGCACGCGTGGGGGTCTCAGTAAAAATGCGTTGAATGAAAGAACAATGCTTTCAAAATTCTGAGGAAAATTTCTCCCTGCCTCTAACTAAACACGTGTGGACTATCAGTCAAGTACGGGGGTGAAGGAAAGGCATTTTGAAGATTTTATTTATTTATTTTTAGAGAGAGGGGAAGGGAGGGAGAGAGAGAAAGGGAGAGAAACATTGATCAGCGGCCTCTCGGTGACCCCTAAAAGGGACCCGGCCCACAACCCAGGCGTGTGCCCTGACTGGGAATCGAACCAGCAACACAGGCCCACAGGCCGGTGCTCAGTCCACTGAGCCGCACCCGCCAGGGCAGGAAAGGCATTTTCGGACCAGTAAGGTCTCGAGCAGGCACCGTTTCTCGGGAAGCTATGAGAGGCCACGCTCCACCCAGACAGAGAGAACCAGAGAAAGGCCGGCAGCACAGGACGTGGGAGAGCCAGTCCCGGGGGGATCTAGGGAACCCCTGGGAAGGCGGAGAGACCCCAGGATAACGGTTCTGCACGGAACGTGACGTCGCCAGCGGCCGCCGCCTGTGGCGCCGTCTTTCCCGAGAGCCGATGGCCCCGGGGAGCCTGGCGCAGATTCCCGCCTGCACTCGCTCACTGTGCCTGGGCCGTGTGCCCTCCCTCCCACCCCCGCCGCCGGAACTGACAGAGAGCCTTTCACTGCGGGGAACACTCTGGCCTAGTCCCGGGCGCGGGAGGCCGGGCAAGACAGCCAGGGAGGCGAGGACACAGCGAACCCGGGCACCCTGTCACCATCCCTGAGAGACAGGCTGACCCTCCCCGCCGGCCAGCCGAGCGCTCCGGCTGGGCCGACCCCAGCTGGGCCGACCCTGTTTCCCGGCATGACCGGGCCGGGTGGGCACCGGGGACCACCCCAGGTGTGCTGACTGGCCGGGAGGTCTCCCACCTGGGCCGGGGCTGTACTCTAGGCTTTGCTTTGTCACAATGCAGGGGCGCCCAGAAAACCAGCGGAGGAGAAAGGTGGCGGGCAACGTCTAGAGGAAACCAGGCTCGAGCAAGGAGTCCTCTCCACTCCGCAGCCACATAGGACACGTGTCACTCGTCCCCCACGGGGTCTGTGACAGCGCACCGGTGGGTCCGCCGGGGAAGCTCCGCAGAGACCAGGCACCCAGGGTTTTCGCTGGAGGCTGGTCACACAGCCACCCTCCGCCCAGCACCTACCCAAGGCCCAGCTCCCAGACAGACAGCAGGCGTCCGGCGTGGACCATCCTGTGTGCACGGCCCACGCAGATCAGGCCCCTGGTCCTCCAGCGACCGGCGGGAGCCCTCCTCCCGGGCAGGCTCCCACATGCCCCCCAGGAAACTTGCCAAGCAAGTCCCAGGCGCTGCTGGTTTTCATGGGGAGCCTTTTAGGACAACGTCATTCTTTTATTTTTCGGCAGTTCCGGTTTACTTTCTTCATTTTAACAAACAGTGAAGAGCCCCTCCCTCCAGCAACGGGGACACTGTGGAGTGGAGCTTGCCGCAGGGCAGTACCCGCAGACAGGCCCGGAGTCAGGGTCGGGCGGCAGCTCGCACGGGGATGACGCTGATGCGCTGGTGGAGGAAGCGCTGCGGGAGGGGCCCTCCCCGCCTTGGCTCCTTTTCCCCGAGTGGGCTCAAGGAGCAAACATGGGGCACACCCAGCGGGAAAGCTGGTCAGACAGCAGGCGATCGAGTTTCAGATTTGGACAGGGGCTTCACCAGGCAGTCAGACAGTGACAGGACCGCTACCCCCTGGAGCTCCTTCCCGTGCTACCCTCCCTGGGGCCCAGCATGTGGGGCTGGGGGCCTAGGGGTGGCTGTGCCCCCACGGCCGATGGGGGGCGCTGTGAGGAGGACCTGGAGCTGCCGGCTCCCTGGCCTTGGCCAGGCGTATCCGCCCGGCCCGGGGGCATGGAGTACTCACGGACTGCACTGGCTGTGGCTCCGGCCTCTCCTGGGGCCTCACGGCCTCCAGGGCAGTGGGAGAGGCCAGGGTCTCAGCCAGGGCCAGGGACAGCCCTGGCCTGGGGCATCCTGAGCCACACCGCCTGCGCCGCGGCCTGTGTCCCACAGCCTTTCCTTCTGACTGCCCAGCGCGGGCTGCGCTGCAGAGGGACTCAGTTTTACCTTTAAACTACATATTACTGGGGAAAAGGCTTCAAAACTAATTTTATTTTATTTTATTTTTACATATAACTGGCAAAGTTTATCATCAAGAACTTGAGTAGGTTTTTTAAAAGACTATTTTAAAGTGTACTGAAAGATGACAGTCCACGATAAGAAATATACAACAGGGATAATTAAAATATTAAATACGGGAGAGGGGCAAAGGGGGACTAAATGGTAATGGAAAATATAAGAAAGATCGAATTCAAAAATAAAAGTAAACCACATAAGAAACACTACCTAAAGGGCGTCGCTCAGGCGGTGCACTGCGTCTTCGCGTGCTGTTAGCAGCGGCCGCACAGCCGCCCCTCGGAAGGTTCAGCCTGTCCACTCCGCCGACGACCGAGCCTCGCTGCAAACGCAACTGTATAACTTGCAGCGACCGACGCTGCGTTTTTCGTGCCGAGGCATGCATTACCAGGGAAAGCACAGAATCCTATCGAAAGGGAGTTTTTGTTTCTTTAAAGTGCGAGCTACGGACTCGCTGTATCCTTAAGGCAAAAGGCTCCTAGCGAGAGCTGGCCGACCCGACACCGCGGAGGGCGGACCCAGAGCTCAGCCGCGAGCGCCGGCCGCGCTCTGCCCTGCAGCGAGCAGCCTCCTCCGCCGCCGCGGACGGGTTCTTCGCGCTTTCCGTGCCGCCAGCCAAACACGCGATCCGTGGTCCTGGATACAAGCCTTACGTCTTTTTCTGGCGTCTGTCTGCCGGTCGGAAATGCCCTGATTGATGGGCATTTAGATCGATGGTCACTAGTAGAAGCTTCGCATGCTGCGGCAAGAGGCCTCCGGGTGGAAATCCTCGGAGTGTTCCGGGTCAGGTCGGCGGGCCTGTGGTTTTGGTCGGTGGTGTAAAGGCTAGAGGCGAACAAAGCACACCTGCTACTGTTTTCCGTAGCACTTTTATCTGCACACGGTTTTACACAGATCCCGAAGGACTCTCCGAAACTCCTCCCATCTTTGCTAAAGGCTTTCCAGGCCTGCAGTTGGGACTGATAACATATATGCACCCCATTTCCTGTGTTAGATATCACCTGTTTGAAGATATTCACATATTGTGCAAATTGTAATAATCTATAGGAAGCAGACATTTGAGGAAAACAAACACACTTACCCATGTGCCATCTAGGTGATCTTCAGAAGTCAGAGAATCTCCTAGAGTATAAAAAAGACCCACCCCTGGCTGGCGTGGCTCAGTGGATGGAGTGCCAGCCTGAGAACCAAAGGGTCGCCGGTTCAATTCCCAGTCAGGGCACATGCCTGGGTTGCAGGCCAGGTCCCCAGTTGGGGGTGTGCAAGAGGCAGCCACACACTAGTGTTTCTCTTCCTCTCTTTCTCCCTCCTTTACCCTCTCTCTTTTAAAAGAAATAAATAAATTTATTTTTTTAAAAGGAACCCACTGGGCGGGAGGTCAGGTCTTTTGTGGCTGACCAACGTTGCTGGACGAAACCTACTGTGCCCTGTCCCAGGGGTAGTTGTCATACCCCCCCAAGAGGACTCCGCATCCCCAGCATGCTGGGCTGTCTTCTCCAAGTGAAAGGTGTGGGCCCCAGGCCGGGCTGGGAATGTCGTCACACATGCCGCTCACGGGCGCAGCTCTGCTTTCATCTTTAGGAGCTGGCTCAACTGGCTGCGTGGTGGCCGGCCTACGAGTAAAGGGGACCTCACTTCCATTACTCCTGCGGGAGGGCCGCTGGTCGATCGAGGTTGTGGAGTCACTGGAGCCGGCCAATGCCCTTTAAAGCTCCAGGTAAGAACTGGTTCTGGAGACGCGGGAGAACCCAGCATCGTTGGTTCAGACCCCAGCGCGGGCTCCCGGCTCCACAGCAAAGGCTGCCATCGCGGCAGCGGGGGCGGTGGCGGTGGCGGCGGGGGCGGCGGCGATCCTTAGCTCCAGACCCTCGAAACTAACTTTACACTGGATGAGAACGATGAAAGCAATAACAAGTTCTGGAAGTTCTGCTACATTTCCTGACCCTTCAAATTTGGAGACCGAGGGCCCCAGGGCTCGGGAAAGCGAGAAGACGACGTTGTTGGAGTCCCACGGTTTTCGCACGCACCGCCGGTCGAGCCGGCCCCGGGAGACCGCGCACTGGTCCCCTGAAGCAGACTGGCCGGGTCGCCACGTCTGCAGGTCCAGTCAGCGTCCTGCAGTCTCACGCACCTCCGCGGAGTGGCTTCCATGCTCGGAAGCAGCCGTTTAAGGACAACACGGATTCACGCGAGGCACTCCGCCAAAGGTGCCGGCCAGACTTCAGTGCACTGAGAAGCATTTTGACCTTCACATGACATTGGATGTTGCCTTTGCACATCCAGAAAATATTTTTTAAAAATATATTTTATTGGTTATGCTTACAGTTGTCCCAATTTTCCCCCTTTGCCCCCTCCACCCAGTACCTTCCTCCTTCCAGCACCCTCCCCCTGCCCACCTTAGTTCATGTCCATGGGTCGTACATGTAAGTTTGGCTTCTCCATTTCCTCTACCATTCTTACCCTCCCCCGTCTATTCTGTACCTACCAATTATGCTTCTTATTCCCTGTACCTTTTCTCCCATTACCCCCTCCCCCTCCCCGCTGATAACCCTCCATGTGATCTCCATTTCCGTGTTTCTGTTCCTGTTCTGCTTGTTGACTCCTTGTCTTAGTAACGTGGGGCCTGTTGCAGAAAAGGGTCCTGTAAATTGTGTGGGGCGGAGCCTTAGGTACTCACCAGGGCAGGGCAACCACTTCACCACTTTGTGGCTCTGTGTGGGGGGAGGGCTCGGAGAGGGGACAGTGCTGCTGCCTGGCTTCTGGAGGTTTGCCTGGCACTCGTCCTGTTTCCAGTCACTTCATTCCCCTCGGACCCCCCTCCCCACCCCCACCATGTGACTGGCGCCCTTCAAGCCGCTGCCCTGGTGCTGAATACGAGTGGGTGTGTTCACGTAATTCTAAGACCACGTGGGCCCTTTAAGTGGAATCTCCTGAAAATCCAACGGTCTCTCCTGCCGCCCCAACTCCCACTGGTTTTTATAGCCAGAAGTCATGGGGACTTCTCTGCCCTGTGCTGGAACCCGGGCTATGGGGTGTGGTCTGGGGCTGGGGTCGCGCACCCAAGGTGTCCCTCCTGAGTTTTACCCACCACTTGTGAATGTGGGACCGCCTGTTCCACTGTTTCCACTGCTCGCCACCACCTCCCACCTCTCCACCTGTTGCCGCGTCTCTGCTCCTCCGACCTGTCTGGATGGATGTGGCTTCTTTGATCCTTGGCTGCCGGCCTTCCACACAGTTCGATTTTCTGACCGTTCTGGGTGTTGTTTGTTTCCAGGTTTAGCTGCAGTTCTCTCTGGGGCTGTGTGAGGAGGTGAAACGTGTCTACCTACACCTCCATCCTGACCGGAAGTCCCCAGAAAACTGAGTCAGAATAGCCTCAGGGCTGCCCCAGAGATCTCCAGGTATCCAGGTGTCCCCATGTGCGCCTGAAACCCGGAGAAAACCCTGCAGGTGGACACAGACAATCTTCCAGAACGGACGTGGAGCCTGGAAGTATGAGCTGACCAAGTCTTACTCCAACTCGCGAGAACTGTCACCGGCAGCAGGTGAATTATCAGTCCCGATGGTGAACACCCACAGCCTCTGCCACGGCCTCGAGGTGGTCAAGCTTGGCTTTCCCCTCCATTTTCGGCTGGGCCATGTGGCTTTGCTCACTGCTGGTGGCCATGATGGGAGCAGAGGCTTGACGTGTGCTCCTGTGAAAGCGTCTGGGCTTGCTCTCCCACACTCCGGGGACCTGCCCCCTGGGACAGCTGCAGCCCAGGTCCCAGCGGGAGACACGCAGATGGAGCGGTCCCGCAGCTCCGCGGCCTGAGCAGAGCTGCCCCAGCTGGCTCTCCCATGCCTGGGCAAAAGATAAACGCTCGCAGCCGTAAACTTCTGCGCGTCTGTGCTTGGCTGTGCCCCCGCGTGACTGGCAGCTAACGAATGCTTACTCCAAGTGACTCTTTCCCGTCATCTTACCAATACACGGCACAGAGCTGCAATCCGAGGTGGTGTTTTGGGCTCTGAGAGACAGCGTCACCGGTTGGGTCCTCCAGGAAGCAGATGCTGAGATGTAGTTGAGTATAAGAGGCATAGTAAAGAACAGCCCTGGCTAGTGTGGCTCAGTGAATTGAGTGCCAGCCTGTGAACCAAAGGGTTGCCGGTTCGATTCCCAGTCAGGGCACATTCCTGGGTTGCGGGCCAGGTCCCCAGTGGGGGTTGTGGGAGAGGCAACCACACATTGATGCTTCTCTCCTTTTCTCCCTCCCTTCTAAAACTAAATAAATAAAATCTTAAAAAAGAAAAGAAACTAGAAATTGTTACAATAAAAAGTCCATTATTTAACTTTTTCATTTTTTTATTTTTTAAAAGGTTTTATTTATTTTTAGAGAGAGGTGAAGGGAGAGAGAAAGAGAGAGAGAAACATCAATGTGTGGTTGCCTCTCACATGGCCCCCACTGGGGACCTGACCTGCAACCCAGGCATGTGCCCTGACTGGGGATGGAACCAGCGACCCTTTGGTTCACAGCCCATGCTCAATCCTCTGAGCTATACCAGCCAGGGCTAACTTTTTCATTATTTTTATACCTCTACTAACTTTTAAGTATTATTTGAGGCAACTTAACAATAAAAGGAAAACCATCAAACCATTAATCATGTCCCCCCACGCCCACTGGTGACAGGCTCCCATCTCATTGGCCAGGACTGGGTCACATGCCCCTCTGCTGAGGGCCTGGGGGAGCCAAGACTTGTCTGTTCAGCTTCCCAGCCTCATGGCGGGCTGTCCAGGGGGAGGCTGTGGGGATGACGGGAGAGACAACCAAGAGCGTCCACACTGAACACAAGGAGCGTGGAACAGCCCTCAGTTCTTTCCTCACAGGACCCAGGAGTCCTGCTCAGCAGCAAAGAAGGTTCCTTCTCTTCAGTGTGCAAGACACTGGGCTCTGCTTAGGACAGGAAGTTCATTATCCCTCCGAGGTCGACCCACCCACCCACAAATTCCTGCAGGCACTGAAGGACACTCTCATGGAGTGACACTCACATCTCTGGCTGCCCGTGGCGGGGCCCAGCTCTCAGCAGCCTAAGGACAAAGGCATTATTGGCCCCAGAGCCAAACCAGGAGGTGTGGGGCGGGGCGGGGCGGGGGCGGAGCTTGGCTTCCCTTGTGGCTCTTGAAAGCTTCTCCCTGTCCATCTCTTCTCCCGGATTCTCCCTGGTGGCCTCAACAGCCCCAGACCCTCATCCTAACCTTGAATCTGAACAGGAAAGGAAGCTGTTCCCCAACAGGGAAGGACTCTGATTGGTCCCCTGTCCTGAACAGGAGGCAGTGATGCACCCCACAGGGGTAGGTGCCCCACCTGCTCGGGGTGAGGCGCTACTGGTCAGCCCCCAAAGAGACGAGGGCACTGACACTGCAGGGAGAGGGGGAGGAGCCAGTGCAGGGCCCACGCCGGTGGGTGACCATCCTCCAGGTTGCTGGCCCTCAGAGGCCTCCCTCCCTGCTGCCTCACCACTGCTACCGAAACCCGAGGGACTGGGGGGCCGAGGTCCATGTGCCCAAGCTACTGCAGAAGCGGACACAGCATGCGGCAGGCTCCCAGCTGAGCGGGCTCTGTCCTCACAGCTCTCCGAGCGGTGAGTCCCGGCTGAGGCACCCGGCACCACCACAGTGAGACCTGGCCCCCTAGGGAACGCGCTCAGCCCGGCATGCTCACACCCGCCCAGCCTTCCCAGGCCCCGAAGAACCGCTCTGTGGGCCCTTGCACGTGCCTGCCTTTCCCCAAGATGTGCCCCATCGCCACCAGCCTCACCGGGATCCAGCCTTCGCCCAGGGTCCCCTCCTCGGACCCCCGACACGCCTGCGTGCACACACACACATTTTTCCATTTAAAAATGTGCCTCCTCCTGCTCTTAGAGTCAGTTTCAGTGAAAGGTCAGAAGCTTTGCACGAACGCGCCAGGGTGAGACATGGGGGATGCACCTCACATAATTATCGCTTTCCTGATTCTGTTCAGAAGGAAGGAAACCATGGAATCCCCAGCCTCAAAGCCTTTTCGCAGATGGAGGCCCCAAGCACAACCCACCAACTGGCCACCAGATGGCGCCAACGGCTCGCCACGGCCTTTGGGCTGAAGGGTTCCGACCTGCAGCTCCACACTCAGCGGGTCCTTGGTTCCGTCTTTTTCTCCAAGACGTTTCTTTTATTGATTTTTTTTAAATGAATGCTTGTGTTTATTTTTAAATGATTGTATTTTGCTTTCTGGTTCACTTTTTTAAGCTTTTATTTATTTTTAGACAGAGGGGAAGGGAGAGAAAGAGAGGGAGAGAAACATCAATGTGTGGTGCCTCTCATGTGCCCCCCAACTGGGGACCTGGCCTGTAACCCAGGCACGTGCCCTGACTGGGAATCGAACCAGCAACCCTTTGGTTCCCAGGCAAGCACCCAATCCACTGAGCCATGCCAGCCTGGGCCAAGATGTTTCTTTTAATATGATGAGGAAAAAATGTTGCTTCCTGGCCGGGGCCCCTGTCCGTGGAGTGTGCCTGGTGTCCCTGTGCCTGCGTGGCCTTTCTCTGGGGGCTCCAGTCTGCTCCGTCATCACGGAGCCATGCACAGGAGGTGAACGTAGTGTCTACACTGTTCAGTGTGAGTGTGCGAGTGTGTGTGTGTGTGTGCGCGCACGCTCGAGTAGCCCAGCTTGGGGAGGGCACCCGGTCCAGGGTGATCCCGCCCTGCACCCTGAGCAGCCGGGAGAGGATCCAGCCACCTGTGACCCTGAACTGGAATCAGCAGGCTAGAAAATCATGTTTTTATTCTTCTTTCTTAGATGTCTCTATAGCTCACATTTATTTCAATGTTGAGTATTAGAAATGTTTCAGGTCTTCACCCAGAAGTTCGGTGCTGTTTTTGTGACGAGAAACGGGCTGTCGGAACTCCACTCTTTTCACATCAACTAGCCTAGGGTAACACTGGTCCGTTATGTGGTTTCGCTTCATGTCGCACTTTCCAAGAACCTGTCGCCGATGTCAGGTGAAGGCTTTCTGCACTCAGTTATTCAGCCCCACGATGTGGCCGAATGTGCCGGGGCTGAGCCGGGCCTGGGCCAAAGAGGTGAGAGAGACGAAGTCTAATTTCAGGTCGGCCCCCGGGCTA
This sequence comes from Trachops cirrhosus, assembly GCA_028533065.1. Taxonomy (NCBI): domain Eukaryota; kingdom Metazoa; phylum Chordata; class Mammalia; order Chiroptera; family Phyllostomidae; genus Trachops; species Trachops cirrhosus. The sequence continues at coordinate 192,890,175 of CM052538.1, read as the reverse complement.
GGAGCTACGCAAGAGGCATCCAGTGAGTTTGTCCTCAGGAGGGGGTTCCGAGCCTAGAGGAGCTCAGCAGACAGGGGTCGACCTGCGGAAGAGGTGACAGGGGTTGGAGGTGGAGCAAGCCCTGGGCTTCTGAAACCGGAGGTCCACCCAGCCGGGGCTCGTGCTGCCTGTCACCACCCAGCCAAAAAAGCACAGACAGGGACTGGATTATAAGTGCACACCTAACAACGTGATACAACAACGCTAACAGCCTCCTTCCCCGAAGTGTCAGGGGCAAGGTTCCCAGGGGAAGCCGGGGGAGGGAGGGTGTGTGGGAGGGGCAGGGGGGTCCTGGCCGTGGGCAGTCTTTGGAGCCCGAGTCCCTGGGCAGTTCCGATCTTGGTGAGTGTGTGTCACTGATTTCGGGAACAGGAAGGCCCGCATTCTGATAAGGATCTCAGAGCCAGTCAAGCGGTGGGCAGGCAGGCTGACGCTGTCCCGGTGGCTGTCCCCGTGTTCCTGGGTTGCAGTGGGTCAGTGTCTGCACTCCTGGTGACCAGGCGCGTGGGGCCAGAGCTCGGTTAAAAGCCCCTTTGTTCCTTCCTGGGCAACCAACTACAACAAAATCTCAACCAGAACATAAGATTAAACATACCCATTTGATTAACTTTGTACACATTCTGCTAGTAATCCATAAGGCTACAATGGAAGAGAAGGAAGAGAAAGGGAAAGAAACCTTGTTTTGTATTCTACGCCTGACACACCTCTGAGCTCCAGGCACGTCTGGGGAGCAGCTGCGAGTGGACAGGGAAGGGTCCGGGGAGCTGTCAGGGCCAGACCAGCGTCCTGGCCCTGCCGCAGTCGTCCGTCCATCAGTCCGTCTGTCCAGTGAAGGGCTGCAGGGCGTGGGGGAAACGCTGCCCTGAGGGCAGCTGAGTCCTATTCCTGCTGCTGGGGTCTGGGTGGGGCCGAGAGAACAGACCAGGAAACAACGTCAGGTGTTCCCGGTGCACCGTCCCGCCCATCCCCCCGCCCCCTCTTCACGTGCTGTTCTCTCTGTCCTCCCTCCCTCCCTGTCGATTTCTCTGCTAGATTCTTAAATTCCAGGCCACCAGGTCTGGCCAGCAGGGGTGCCTCCTCCTCAGGACAGCCTGGGGGCCGGGGGCAGGGCCTGTGGGGTCCGCAGCCGTTGTTCCAGATCTGGGAGCGCCCAGGCCGGCCTGCAGACGGGAGCATGAGGCTGGAGCAACGAGGGGCCGAGGGGAAGGAGGAGCTGGGCAGCTGGGCCCTGGGCCTTCCCACCTCGAGAGGGACTGCTGGCCCCGTGTCCCCGGAGCCCTGGCATGTCTGTGCCGGGAAGGGGGCAGATGAGAACAGGAACATAGAAAGAATAGAGCCGGTGAGAGCCAGCCGAAGGTGGCCAGGAGGGGCCAGGGGGCATGAGTTAGGGCGTGAGCGTAAAGAGACAGGAAAAATCCACCAGACTGGGCAGCTGTCAGAATGTGGAGGTTGGAGGATGAGTCAGATGACTCAGAAGGTTTGAAGGTCAGTTCAAGGGGAAACGAGGGGCTTCCGGAAGAAGTCGGCTGCATGGCTGGTTCCTGCGGGACTGAAGAACCACCGACTGGCCTTACTGCTTGTTCCCGCGTGTAAAGACCTCACCCTCCCCCCACCATCACGGAAGCTCCTGAGCGGACAGCCTGAGCTGCCTCGGGCTGGGTGGGGGTGGGGGTGGGGTTCCGTGCACACCAGTCCCTGCCTGACCCAGAGCAGGGCGGAGACACAGGTGGGGCTTCTGCAAGAGACTGCGGGGGCGGGGAGGGAGAGCCCCGACCCCGCTGCCCCCACACTGCATCCCCCTCCAAGGCCAGCCTCCGGTCCCCAGCCCCCTCTCCCTCCCAGCTCCCAGCTCGTGGGCTTTCCAGAGATGCTGTCCTTGGGCCACCCCGCACCTGTCCAAGCACAGGCAGGTCCCTTCCTCCCCACCCAGCCCTGCCACCAGTCCTTGCTAGCATCCCCAACACCCGTTTCCTGGACACCCATGCACTCAGATGCTCCACAGACATCTGGGCCCGACACAGATGACATGGAGCCGGTCACCTGCAACCCCAAGGTGACCACAGCCCTCCCAGTGAGGACCCTGCAGACTCCATGGCCTCAGCCGGCCTGCTATCTCCTTGGTCTCTCTACACCACCAGCTCCAAAGGTGCAGGCCCTCCCCGTGTCTCACTGGTCTGTCCCCAGGCCACCCACCCCACGACCAGAGTGGCCGCAGGTCTGACTGGGATGCCCCGGAAGGGCCCCCACGTCTCCTGGGGTCCTCGGCCACACGGGGAGCCCCTGGCCGGGGGCACCGTGCCTCAGCTGCCACCATCCTCCAAGTCAACGGCACCTCTTTCCGAAGAGTGGGCCACCGAACGTCCCCACAGAACTTGATTCTGAACACAGGTCTTTGCTAAACATCGGTTTTTCAAAATCAGCTTGAAGAGGTGTGGCTGAGATACACTGTAACCTGGACAGGTTTCAGGTGTGGTTGATACGTTTCGGCACAGGCGTGCACCTGGGGATCCGTCAGCACAAACCAGCCAGTGGAGAGATTCGGCACCCAAAGCGTCCTCCTGCCCGCTGCACCCCTCCCTCCCCGTCTCCGCAGCCCTGCCCACCGCCCCCCCCACACACTGATCTGCCTTCTGACGCTGCGGGTTAGTCTGTGTTTTGGAAAACTTTCTGTAAATGACCGGCATCTTTCCCTCAACGTGATTGTGTACAGAACATTTAGCAAGACAACTCTCCACAAATCTGAAAGAATTTAAATCACGCAAAGTGATCTCTGGTGACAGTGGGACTAAGTATTAGAACCCAACACCAAAAAGGTACCTGAAAAACCTCCAGATACTCGGAAACTAACACACCTGTAAACGACCCACGAGCCAAAGAGGAAATCCCAGGGGGACCAGACAGTGGCTCACAAGCGCGCACCAGCGGCTGCCGCGCCGGCCGCGGTCCTGGCCGTCTCCAAACCACAGGCAGTTCATTTCGGCCTCAGAACCACCCTGGGAGGGAGCCGTTTCCACACCCATTTCACAGACGCTGAGCTGGGGGCACAGAGGCCAAGTGGCCTGCCTGGGCCACACAGGCAGGCAGTGGCAGAGCTGGGACTTGAACCCAGGGCACCTGGATCCAGAGTCTGTGCCTCATGTCCCAGCTTAACAGAGCGACACCGAAGGTGTCAAATGGAGGGAGAAAACAGCTCCCCCTGACAGCATATCACTTCGGGACAAGTTCAGCAAAGAATTTGGAGCTGATTCTGCAGGACTCGGAGATGAGTCAGAAATACTAGATGAGTTGGGCCCTGGCTGGTGTGGCTCAGTGGGCTGAGTGCCGGCCTGCGAACCGTCAAGTCGCTGGTTTGATCCCCAGTCAGGGCACACGCTTGGGTTGCCAGCCAGGTCCCTGGTGGGGGGCATGTGAAAGGCAAGCAACTGACCTTTCCCTCTCTCTCCCCCTCCCTTCTCCGCTCTCTAAAAATAAATAAACAAGATCCTTAAAAAAAAAGAAATACCGAGTTAAGGAAGCTGAATGAAAAAGGAGATGAGGTGGGGGCGCTGAGCCCTGTGGTTCACGCTGGGAAGGAGGCACCCGAGTCTCACATCCGGGGCCTGGCCGGCCTGCGAGGCGGGGGTGGGCTGTCAGGGCACAGGCCTGGGTTGCAGGTTCTGTCTCCTATTGGGGCGCACAGGAGGCAACTAATTGATGTTTCCCTCCCCGCTCCCTCTTTCTTTGAAATCAATAAACATATCCTCAGGTGAAGATTTAAAAAGAAAAAACGAGAGGGACAGGAAACAGCATGGGAGCTCAGCCAGACAAGCAGGTGGGTGCCCGGCAGGGGTCCGCCCACCTGGCTAAGGAGCCGTGTTTCTCCCAGAGTTGGTGGGAGTTGGGTTGCCAGCGAGGGTTCGGACAGGGTCAGTCTGCGTTCTCAAAGCTCAGCCTGGCTCTAGGGTAGAGAGGGGGCTGAGAAGAGGCAAGGAGCAGTGAGGTGGCTCACGTGGACAGCGGTGAGGGACCTAGGCAGGTGGGTGGGGAATGACAGCGGGGAAAGCGGGAATTCCAGAGGCACGTGGAGACCATAAATGGCAGAACTCACCCAGATCCCCCGTGGGGTGCTTGGGGTTCTAGAAGATGGTGGGCTCATCACCTGCTAGGGAGCCCTAGAAGGCGGCCAGGTGGGGCTGGGGGCGGGCAGGGGCGACCCCAGCACCCGGTGTGGCCTGGCCTTTTCCCTGACTCATCTGCACACAGGTCCTGTTCCAGCAGCTCAGGCTACAGGCCAAGGAGAGGAGGCGAGTGCGCAGAGGAGACGGGCAGAGCCTCCACTCGGCAGGAGGTGGGGAGGAGTTGTCACTGCGACCCTAAAGAGAGTAGGGTGGTTCCCGAGGGGTCAGAGGGCAGGCCTGAAACCATCCTTCGATTCAGTAACCGAGGCGCGGGCAGGCCGGGGTTAGCTGGAGGGCCGGAGGATCTGGAAGGAGGGCGGGACAATAAAGTAGGGGCTTGCTGGGAGACACAGGTCCGGGGTGGCCAGGGGCTGGCTCATCTTGAACCCCCTGGGCCGCTGCAGAAGTGAGGCAGAAAGAAGGCAGCGGGCCAGGCCTCTAGGCCAGCTGGTGGCGGCAGCTGGTGGCGCCAGCCGCCGCAGCCACGTGGTGACCTTTCACCGCCTGCAGGGGCGACAGGAAACCTGCAGTTTCAATCGCCCCTCCTTCCTCTTCCTCCCTGCTCGAGCCCAGGCCGCTGGGAAAACCCGGGCTGAGCACCTCCGACCCCGCTGGGGACGGAAACACACTGTGCAATGTGCCCCGCAGACGCCTGACGACCCACCACGTGGGCGCTGGGCGCCATCCTGTTTCCAGTTTTAAAGGGAGTCAGGACGTCCCGCGCCGCTGTCGTTCTCTCCCGACCGGTCTCCCGCCCCAGTTGGAGAATCCCGTTCCTGGAGAAGCCGGGTAACCCTGGAGATAAGCCAGGGGAGGGATGTTCAGTCAAGTTTGTTTACATCCTAAGGAGCTTCTAGATTGTTCCCAAAGGCCCGGAGCCTGAGGAGGAGGCCCGCAGCAGGAAGAACTAGAGACAAAGGAGCCACCGGTGGGGGGTGACCCCTGGCAGGGTCTGGAAGGGTCTCGGGCGGGGCGGAGGCGCTCGGGTCCCCACGCTGAGACACCCAGTTGGAGCCAGCAGTCTAAAGCCCCTTCCCCGTCCGACACCTGTCACCTGGAGTGCCTCAAAACGCTCGGCAGATTCCCCTTGAGAAACTGGCTCTTGGCGCAAGTTAATCGCCCCAGCCACGAATTCCATACTTGACGTGGAGACCTCACATTACGAAAAATAAGTGAAAAAAACCCAGCCTTACCACGATGGGTGTAGCTGGGGGCGCAAGTATTTGTTTCTCAAATGCCGGAATTTCAGCCTAAGGGGTCCGAAGTGTGAAGGGTGTGGCTTTACAGAAATCCAGAGGTCTGGAGAATTCGGGACAGCGCACTCGCCGCGGGGAACGTCCCGGGCGCACAGTGGGGCGTCCGCACGGGGCAGCGGCCTGCGACCGCGGACTCCGGGGAGGACCCTCGCACGACCGCCGACGCCTGGCGCCTCTCGAGGTCCCAGGGACCCCCTTCTAGTGCAAGCGGACAACGGGGGTCTGATGGCCACCCAGGCCCCCACCCTCTCACGGGCTGGCCCCGTACAGCAGCCTCACGCAGGCACGTAGCGCCCGAATTCCGGGCACCTGTACCCACAGCCCGGCCGAAGAGATGCCGTCCCGTCCTCCAACCCCGGGCCTGGACTCCACGTGACTGCCCCGTCCCCCAAGCTCCCAAACGCGGCAGGAACCTCGGCCCATTGCCCCCCGCCCCTACCCACGGGCTCAAGATCCTGACCCTGACAGCGGCCCCCCGACGCCGGGCGCCCCGGTTCTGAGGCCACGAGCGAGGCCAGCAGGAATGTGAGGGTCTGCCCTCCACTTAATTCACCAGCGGCCCCACCATGGGGGCGCTCCCAGAACTACAGGTTCGCTCTGCGGACTTCGCCGGAGCGCGGGCCCCCACAGCCGGCCCCGCAGGGCGGCTAAAGGGCACCGGAGCGCCGTCCGCCCGCGCGCCGAGCCGGGGGCGCGTGAGCCGAGCGCTGGACGGAGGGACCCGGCCGAGGATGGGGCGGCGGCCGAAAGCGCGACACCTTCCCGAGACTTCCAGGCCGCGCAGGCGCGCTGAGGCGGCGGTTGGGGGAGGCGCGGGCGGCGGCCAGTGCGCAGGCGCGGGCGCGCGGCCGCGGCGGCGGTTGGGGAGGGTTCTTCCGGAAGGTTCCGGAGCCTTCTGGAAAAGGCGTCGCGCGCGCAGGGCGGGCCCGCGTCTATATAAGGGAGGAGCGAGCGCTGCGCGCCAGTTGCCTCTGCGTCGCCCTGCTGCTTCGTGGTTGCGGAGCCCGTGCGGTTCATTAGCCAAGGTGAGGGGGCGGTTGGGGGTCGGGGTCGCGGGGAACAGGGGACTCAAGGGGCAAGCGGGCGTCTGTAGAGCGGCGGGGGACTGTGGGCCAGCCGGCGTGGGGCGGCCGCGCTCCGCCCGGAGGCCTCGGGCCTGCTGCGGGCCCACCTCCCCCACCCCCTTCGGGCCTTCCCGCGCGGCCCGGCCGGCGGCGTGGGGCCCACCCGGGAAAGGGGCCGCTCCGGGGTCGGTCCCGGCGGGGCCGCCGGTCGGGGCCGCAGCGGGGCAGCGCGCGCTGCTTGTCGGTGACTGGTTCGGCGGCTTTGGGGCGCGCTCCCGGCCGCCGCGCGGACGCAGGAATGAGGTCATCGCTTTGTCGGCGGCTTTCGGTCGATCTGGCTGTACCTTAAACGGGGTTTTAGGAGCTGGGGGGGCCGCGCCGCGGGGTCTCGAGCGCTCGTGTCGCCGCAGATGCCGGAGGAAGCCCAGAACCACGACCAGCCCATGGAGGAGGAGGAGGTGGAGACGTTCGCCTTCCAGGCGGAGATCGCGCAGCTTATGTCGCTGATCATCAACACGTTCTACTCGAACAAGGAGATTTTCTTGCGGGAGCTCATCTCCAACTCGTCCGACGTAAGTGTCCGCCTGCCGCGTCGGCTTTCGGTTTCTCATTCCCCGACCCCCAGGGGCTCTCGGGCCTGACCGGGTGTGCTTTGCCAGGCCCTGGACAAGATCAGGTACGAGAGCCTGACGGACCCCAGCAAGCTGGACTCCGGGAAAGAGCTGCACATCAACCTCATTCCCAACAAGCAAGAGCGCACCCTCACCATTGTGGACACTGGGATTGGGATGACCAAGGCCGACCTGATCAACAACCTGGGTACCATAGCCAAGTCTGGAACCAAAGCGTTCATGGAAGCTTTGCAGGCCGGCGCAGATATCTCGATGATCGGCCAGTTCGGTGTCGGGTTTTACTCGGCCTATCTGGTTGCTGAGAAGGTGACCGTGATCACCAAACACAACGACGACGAGCAGTACGCCTGGGAGTCCTCCGCGGGAGGCTCGTTCACGGTCCGGACCGACACAGGTAGGCGCCTGGTGCGGGAATGGGCTCTGTGCCCAGGAGGTGGGGGTCTGTGAGCCCCCTGGAGTTGGGGTACGGGCTGGTGAGCAGTGAGCAGTGATCGTGTGACTGACTGCCTGATCCCGTGGTGTGTCTCAGGGGAGGCCATCAGCAGTGGGGCTAATGCTGGGCGGTAACAGCGAGCCCCGCAGTGCGCACTGGCTTCAGAAGGGCTAGGGGTGGCATGGAGGCGTTGTAGGGGCTTTTTCTTTTTTTTTTTTCTTTTCAATTTAATGGGGGGTGTGTGTGTGTGTTATTTTAGAAGTGGTGGCAAAGTGAACTGGTTGCCTCTCCTCGCATGCCCCCACCTGGGGGCCTGGTTAGCAACCCAGGCATGTGCCCTAATGGGGAATCAAACCAGTAATCTTTCGGTTCACAGGCCAGCTCTCAGTTCTGGGCCACACCAGCCAGAGCAAGGTTGTAACTTTATGATCCTGATTTGGTTGGTAGTGGAGATTGAAATTGAGCTGGTTTCCATCCTCCTTTTCAGGGGAGCCCATGGGACGTGGAACGAAGGTCATCCTGCACCTGAAAGAGGACCAGACCGAGTACTTGGAGGAGAGGAGGATAAAGGAGATTGTGAAGAAGCACTCGCAGTTCATTGGCTACCCCATTACGCTCTTCGTAAGTTTCTGTGTAACGTGTGCACAGGTGACTAAAGTGACCAACCAGCCCACCCTGAGTCCGAGGCCTGGTGAGGGGGCAGAGCCCAGACTGCTGTGGTTACTGGGCCAGTCCGAGGTGGGCGCTCACTGTGTCCGTGGCCCGGTCGAGTGTCCCAAACACATCGAGTGCTGATGAGAAGTTGGTTGGTTAATGTTTGTCAACTGCTTTGAATTTGCTGTACGGTCTGGACCGCTCCAGTCAGTTTGCTTCTTGGTGTAAAACGAGGTTTTTGCGTTTCGCAGGTGGAGAAGGAACGAGACAAAGAAGTCAGTGACGACGAAGCAGAGGAGAAGGAGGAGAAGGAGGAGGAAAAGGAGAAGGAAGAGAAGGAGTCGGACGACAAGCCTGAAATCGAAGACGTGGGCTCCGATGAGGAGGAGGAGGAGAAGAAGGACGGCGACAAGAAGAAGAAGAAGAAGATCAAGGAGAAGTACATCGACCGGGAGGAGCTAAACAAGACGAAGCCCATTTGGACCAGGAACCCCGATGACATCACCAACGAGGAGTACGGGGAGTTCTACAAGAGCCTCACTAACGACTGGGAGGACCACTTGGCCGTGAAGGTGAGTGACTGCCAGCGGCTTCGAGGCCGGCCCGCCCGCCCCTGCAGGTCCCGTCGTTGGGTCGCTTTGTCTCTTAGGTCGCTTTGTCCCGACCCCTCTCCAACCTGCTCTGAGTCGGGGACAGCATGCGCCGGCCCGCTGACTCGGTGACTCAGCGCGTGTGTCTCGTTCCAGCATTTCTCAGTTGAGGGACAGTTGGAGTTCCGGGCCCTGCTCTTCGTGCCGAGACGCGCTCCCTTCGACCTGTTCGAAAACCGGAAGAAAAAGAACAACATCAAGCTGTACGTCCGCAGGGTGTTCATCATGGACAACTGCGAGGAGCTGATCCCGGAGTACCTGAGTGAGTGGGGTCGGGCACGGGGACGGCCGCGCACCAGGTGCGGTCCTGCCGCCAGCCTCCGGTGGTTAGGGCCCGTGGGGAGGGGCTGCCCGTGGGGGGGGGTGTCTGCGTTTGAGTGCCCTCGGCCCTTGGAGTGACTTTGGTCCATGTGTGCTCCCAGACTTCATTAGAGGCGTGGTGGACTCTGAGGATCTTCCTCTGAATATTTCCCGGGAGATGTTGCAGCAAAGCAAGATTTTGAAGGTCATCAGGAAGAATTTGGTCAAAAAATGCCTGGAACTCTTCACCGAACTGGCGGAAGACAAGGAGAACTACAAGAAGTTCTATGAGCAGTTCTCCAAGAACATCAAGGTCGGTGCAGACCCGTAAGCGTGGGTGGCGGTGATGAGACTGGCTTCTCTAACTCAGGAGTGTCCTGATGCGGGAAAAGGCTTTCTGAAGCCGTGTTGTTTTACAGCTTGGGATACACGAAGACTCTCAGAACCGGAAGAAGCTCTCGGAGCTGTTGAGGTACTACACCTCTGCCTCCGGTGACGAGATGGTCTCCCTCAAGGACTACTGCACGAGAATGAAGGAGAACCAGAAACACATCTACTACATCACAGGTACCTGGCAGGGAGCGCGCGAGGCGTGTTTCCGCCCGTGGCTCTGCGTGCACGGTGGGTGTCGGCCTCGGCGGGGGTGTTCGCATGAGCAGCCGTGTCTGTGCTGGTGGGACCTGACTGGACAGTAAGCGAAAGCCGTTCCCGTGAAAGGTCTAAAAAGACCCCTTCGGCACCAGGTGAGACCAAGGACCAGGTGGCCAACTCGGCCTTCGTGGAGCGCCTGCGGAAGCATGGCCTGGAGGTGATCTACATGATTGAGCCCATCGACGAGTACTGCGTGCAGCAGCTGAAGGAGTTCGAGGGGAAGACGCTGGTGTCCGTCACCAAAGAGGGCTTGGAGCTTCCGGAGGACGAAGAGGAGAAGAAGAAGCAGGAAGAGAAGAGAACCAAGTTCGAAAACCTCTGCAAAATCATGAAGGACATCTTGGAGAAAAAAGTAGAAAAGGTGTGTACGTGTGTTCTCTCCTACCTGCATTTCCTAACTTCGGACACTTAGAAACAGCATGAGGTTTTCTTTTTTTTAAATTTTATTTATCTTCAGAGGGGAAGGGAAGGAGAGAGGGAGAGAAATATCAATGTATGGTTGCTTCCTGTGCATTCCCTGCTGGGAACTGGCCTGCAACCCAGGCATGTGCCCTGACTGGGAATCGAACCGTGATCTCTTGGTTCACAGGCCCGCGCTTAATCCACTAAGCTACACCAGCCAGGGCAAAACAGCACGAGGTTTTCAAAGTTGAAGGCACACGTGGCTCTTTCACATTGTCTTCAGTTAGTGATCAAAGCCGCCAGTCTCTCGGTTCAGTGGTCGGTGCGGCTCCTGTGATCCTTGGGCCTGAGCCACACAGGACGGCGCACAGAGCGAGGGTTAGGGCCCCTGAGGTTGCAGGTGCATGGTGTTCTGGTCCATCCCTACTCGGGCCCCTTACGCATTGCTTCACAGTAAACACTTTGACTACGCACAGGTGGTGGTGTCCAACCGACTGGTGACGTCCCCGTGCTGCATCGTCACGAGCACGTACGGCTGGACGGCAAACATGGAGAGGATCATGAAGGCGCAGGCCCTGAGGGACAACTCCACGATGGGCTACATGGCGGCGAAGAAGCACCTGGAGATCAACCCGGACCACTCCATCATCGAGACCCTGCGGCAGAAGGCGGAGGCCGACAAGAACGACAAGTCGGTGAAGGACCTGGTCATCCTGCTGTACGAGACGGCGCTGCTGTCCTCCGGCTTCAGCCTGGAGGACCCCCAGACGCACGCCAACAGGATCTACAGGATGATCAAGCTGGGCCTCGGTGAGTCGCAGCCTCTGGCCGGACAGGAGCCTTCCCGACTGTGGAGAGGGGTGAGGGGTTGCTGGAGCAGCTTGGGGCACGTTGTCCGATCACGGGGTGAAGGGGGGGTGGGGTGGGCCTCCCACCCCATGAGCACTGAAAAGCGGAGCCGGAATCATACGCCCGTGTCTGCTGAGCCTTGAGTGGCTGGGAGCCAGCAGCACTGGGCTGAGGAGCGGTTTTAGGGAAGCTGATCCAGGGCTTTTGTCTCCAAAAAGGCATCGACGAGGACGACCCGACGGCAGACGAGAGCAGTGCCGCGGTGACGGAGGAGATGCCGCCCCTGGAGGGGGACGACGACACGTCGCGCATGGAGGAGGTGGACTAGGCCCGCCCGGAGGCGGCCGCCCACCCTCGCGTCCCGCCCCTTACCTTCGTTCCCTTGGATGATATATTTTCAAGGACTGTTTTATTTTTGTTAACATTTAAAAAACCCGTATGGCATGACAGTAACTACTTAAGGAAAGACGAGGCTTCTTTCCACTCAGTGTGCGACGCTGTTCAGTGCAGACCCTGAGCGCCAGTTCTCGGCGCCACGCCGGGCTTGTTTCAGCAGGACGCGGTGCTGTTCGCTGTGCAGTGTGTGTGGTCTTAGCCGTCTCAGCTTCGTGGTCCCTGCTCTTTGGTTGTTGACGTGTTGAGGTAAACAGCTTCTGTCCCCTAGGATCGACTTCACAGACCCGCCGTCCCCTGTAGTTGCCAGCTGCATGTACAGCCTCCAGACGTCAGTGTGCCGCGCCGGCCGCCCCCGCCGGGAGGGGCCGGTGCCTCTCCGCGGGGCCCACACCGCAGACGGACGGGTCGGCGGTGCTGTCGGCCGACCGGCATGCTGTGGAGCCGTCTGGAAGTAGCTCCAAGTTTTGTGAATGGAAACGTAGTGCTCAACTCACATTCTGCTTCAAAAGGTTGTGACAAATACACACGAATTAAAAAGAGAAGCTATGTGAAGATGTCTTCTGTGGGGAGGCCGTGGGGGTGGGGGGCTGTTGCCGATGGCGGGTGGTCTCGGTGTGAAAGCCTGAGGGTGCGCACGCTGCCTGGGAGAAGATTCAAGGGAGAAAAAAGTTCCTGGTGACCGCTTGAAGTCTTCCAATTTTTTTTTTAATTTATTTTTAGAGGGGGAGGGAGGAAGAAGAGAGAAACATCCATGTGGGGTGGTTCTTTGCATGCCCCAACAGGGACCTGGCCCACGACCCAGGCGAGTGCCCTGACTGGAAATCGAACCGGTGCTCTTCAGTTCATAGGTGCACACTGGGAATCCACTTGGAGCCGCCACAGCCAGGGCCGCCCAAAGTCTTAACAGAACCTGCCCAGGTGGCCGGTGGGGGTGGAGTCCGTGTCAGACACTATGCATCCCTTAGTCTGTGTGACGCCTAGAGCCCCTGATACCTTGTCCTCCGAAATGCCTCCAAGTTCTTCACCAAATCCACTCACTGCTCCCCTGACTCAGTCACCTTGGCTGCTTCTGTCTTGTTCCTGAGTGACAGGCAGGATGCCCTGGAGACAGCAGCCGCTGCTGGCTGCACAGGTGGGAGGGCGAAGAGGGTGAATGCGGGACTGGGAGTGGCAATGGTGCCTTCGTGTGTCCCTGTCCTAAAGTTGCCTGGAACGTGGGGAGCAGGTCTAAGGCCACCTGTGAGAGGTGGTAGTGACTGATGGCAGAGGCAGCGTGGGGTCCCACGCTGGGGAAGGCCTGCAGCTGGCGCTCGGTGGGGACCGAGGGCCTGCCGAACACTGACTCCCTCAGTTCCCCGAGCAGAAGTGCTCAGGAAGGACTCCAGGGCCGGGTCGGTGGCAGCCCACAGGTAACCCCACTGCCCGTAGTCTTTCTGCTGCTGTGCCGATGGGTTACCAGCTGGAGGAGGAGCGGGGGCACATCTCCAGTGGGGGAGGGGATTGAAGGGCAAGGGCAACAGGGAGGCCTCCAAGGGGATCGGCAAACGGCCTCAGTGAACAACTCGTCCTCCCTGCATCACCAGAAGTACGCTCAGGGGAGCATCTGTGACTGCCCCAGTAAGCCTGCGCAGGAGATGGGACTGCCCAGAAGGGGGCTGGAGGCCCCGCCCAGGGGGTGAGGCTCGCACACCAGGTTGGCGTCCCGGAAGACCTCGGAGGAGACCGCCGGCGGGAGCCCCTCAGTGGCTGCCGCAAGGCCCAGTGCGGCCTCTCACCTGTCCTTGAGGTCACGAGTGCCAGCAGAGCCCAGACAGGCTTGGCCTGGGGAAGAGAGTTGTTCCGATCACTGGGCTGTCTGTGGGCGCCTGGTTAGGGAACCTACAAGAAACGGTCTGAGAAACTAGCACGTGAATTCCACAAAGACCAATATACAAAAACCAATTGAATTGCTTAGCAACAAACAAAGGTTCATTACATCTTCAAGATTCACAGTAGCATTGTTTTACAAAAGGCTTTGCAACACCTGGACACAGGACCGAGTAGCGACCTAGGGAGCCAGAGGTCCAGGCTGGGCCCCAACAGTGCTCGGAGGTGGGTTCTCCGAGCATTCCTCTGTCGGGTGTCAAACTCATCCTCCCCGGGGCCATGTCAGCCTGGCGGTGGACACAAGGGGTCGGGCTGGAGAAAACAAGGTGGAGGGCTGGGTGGGGCGCGCGGGCCTCGTGCTTGTCCCCCGTGCTCTGCGGTGAAAGGAGCCAGACGGAAAGCTACTGTCTGATTCTGTTTGCATAAAATACTAGGAAGGGCAAAGCCACGTCGGAAAGCGGCTGAGTGGGAGGGATCGGTGTCCGACAGGAGGGAGCCTTTGGAAGTGTCCCAGCACTAGAGGCGGTAGTTGTGCAGGCGTATGTATGTATTAAGATCCACTGAGCTTAAAATGGGTGAATTTAATGGTGTGCTATCCCTCCATAGCGAAAAAAAGATGTAGGAAGCAGTCTCCTGCCTTGGGGTGAGCATTCCCTCTCCTCTGGCAGGGACAGACCCCCAAGGCTGGCTGCCATTTTCTAGGTAAGCGGCTTAACGGGCATTAGCAAGTGCTCAAAACTGACAGCTGTTACTTCCAAACATGCATCTACTCAGGTGGGACCTTTCCTCCCTGTTCTACGAGGTCACCTTAGGTTCATTTCCACCACAGATAGTGTCCTGCTGTGTAATGTCCTGCAAGCCCCAGTCTAAGCCACACCTCCTCCAGGAAGTCTCCCCAGACTACTCCCATTCACCACCTCTCGTCCTCCGAACTCCCAGCTATCCCTACCAGGCACCCACGCATCAAGTTTTTATTAAACCCCAGCTAAGAACCAGCCCAGCCCTGGCTGGTGTGGCTCAACGGATTGAATGCCAGCCTGCAAACCGAAAGGCTGCTGGTTCGATCCCCAGTCAGGACACATGCCTGGGTTGCAGGCTGGGTCCCCAATCGGGGGCGCATGACAGACAACCACACATCGATGTTCTCTCCTTCTCCCTTCCTTCCTCTCTCTAAAAATAAATAAAAATCTTAAAAAGGGGAAAAAAAAAAGAATTAGCCCAGTACTGCATGAAACTGGTGTCATGGGGGAAGGTGGGCAGAGGGAAACAGCAATGACAGTTATGGTGCAGGCCCTCAGGCGCCCAGCGGAGGTGTGAGGACAGCCAGGAGGGCAAGGTTTGGGGGAGCTCCTGGAAGGGGGTGACTGCTGATGTGAGCAGACCTCCTCTCAACGAAGAGCGAGTGGGAGCCTTCCCGGGACCCTGCTGGAGCGCCTGGGTGGGTCCCAGTTGGATGGACTGAATGGCGAAAGAGCCGAGGGTGGGGATCACTTGAACATTAATTAGCCCAGGCTGCAGGCCCGCCCGGAGTGGGACAGAGTGGTGGCAACTCCCCTGGAGGGCGGGCCTGTGGCTGGTGCTGGTGGCCTCTTCAAAATAGTGGAGCAGCCCTGGCTAGTGTGGCTCAGTGGATTGAGTGCCCGCCTGCAAACCAAAGGGTCGCTGGTTCGATTCCCAGTCAGGGTACATGCCTGGGTTGTGGGCCAGGTCCCCAGCAGGGGGCACGTGAGAGGCAACCACACACTGTTTCTCTCCCTCCCTTCCCCTCGCTCTAAAAGTAAATAAAATCTTTAAAAAAAATAGTGGGGCCTGTGTCCACCTGGAAAATGTCTTTGATGCCAGGAATATGGAGGTGGTTCGGCAAGTCAGTGCCGCCACCGTGCTGGGGGGCCCTCCCTCCATCTCTCACCCCTCGTGTCATCTCACAGACGGGAAATGGCATCTGGTTGACGGGGACCCATCCAAGGGTGCAGACTCGTGCCCTGGTTTCCTCGGCGGCCTCCCTGCCTCTGAGCGCGGGTCGGCACTGGGTGAGTGTCTGAGGCTTGGCTCTGCGTCCGAAGGCACGCCCCGGCCAGTCCTGGGTCTTGAGAACAGACCTGTGGGCCTGTCCCAAGCACTTGGATCGGTGACCGGCACAGGGCACACACTCAAATATTTGTTCGGGAATCAGCCTAAGTGTGCCCACTTCCGAACACTTTATCGTTCAGTCTCTGATTTCTGCTTCTATCCTTTTCACTTCCATTCTGGGGGTTTCTGGACCCCTCCACCTCCCATGGGCCTCCTGAGGTTGGGGGTCCCAGGACGCAGGTCGGCCACTCAGCCCCGAGAGGCCCCTCTCTCAGGCCTCCGTGCACCGGTCCGGGCGACCCATCCAGAGATGGTCTTTTGGTGGAGAGATGTCCAAGGCAGGCAATTTAACCCTTTGCGTGTGCAGTCCGGTGGGTGAACTACATTTAAAACAAAGTGTGGCCTTCGGCAGTGTCTGTTCCCAGAACTGCTCTGTGTCCCAGAGACCCCACCGCTTGGCAGGGACTTGCCCACCACGGTCTTCCCGCCGAGGGACCGGCCTCAGTGTCCGGTCCTTTTCTTCAGAAAAGCCCCTGATATCCTCTCCCTTTTTGGGGGGGCATTTCCCACAAGCGTCCTGCAATGACAGAGTTTGTGGTCAGTCCTCCTGCCCCCTGCTGCCGGTCCCCAGAAGGCATGTGGCATTTGTCACCTCCAGCCCAGTGCGCCCGGTACACACTTGTGGAGTCACAGGGGGAACTGGTGCAGGTAATGCTGTTTCCCGCTCCTGTGGGGGTGGCGATTTGTTCAAGTAATTTGGTAATATTGAGGAAGCTTTTGTTCCCTTTTCTAAGCCCTCGAGGTCCACTGCAGCCTTTGACACTGTGACGGCAGATTGCCCTTCTGCAGGGAGGAACATTGCCTCGCCGCCCGGGAGGAGCGGTCCGGGAAGTAGGGCTTTCAGGGGGTCTCGGCGTATTAACAGCACCATTGAACTCCCAGTGCAGAGTCACGATGGCTGCGGAGCCGAGGAGCCGAGCGATCGTCCGCCCAGAGCGTCAGTCTGCCTGGACCACACACGTCTTCTTCTGAGAGTAGCTTAGGGCCTCAGCACTTGGCCAGTGAGTGTTTCAGAGCTGGAAGCGGGGTCCAAATCAAGCACTGATCATTTCTAAATTCCAGATTAAAGAAAACCAAAAAACCAAAATCCTAACAAATCAGAAGGAACGAGAATTGACGGATCAGCTTTCCGCTCGTTAAATGGCGGAATGGGCAGAGCCACAGCCCCCAAAACACCCCCACCCACCGCAGCTTCTCGAGGTGGGTCCTGGATTTCACCACACCGCTTCATCTGTGAGCACTTCTGCGTCCCTCGCCGTCTCGGTAACTCAGACACACTCCAGGTACTTGGCGCCACCATTAAATGCCCGAGTCAGAACGAGACAGAGACAGGATGTCTCGTTCCTGCCAGTTCCGTTCAGCAGGGCACTGGAGGTCGGAGCCGGCGCCCTTTGTCAAGAGAAAGAAAGAGACGGGGCCCTGACGGGACGGGAAGGAGCAGGAACCATGTCTCTCTGCGGATGGCAGGGTCTTGGACTACGAGGTTGCGGCTCCCTCCAGAGCACGCCCACGCCTTCCCTCCCTCTCAGGTGTGCGACTTCTTGTCCCTCCCAGACTCTACGGGTCCCCAAGACACTGGCAGCCAGGGGAGCAGCAGGCGGCGGCGGCTTGTCCCCGGCTCACCCCCGATCCTGTCTCCAGGGCCCCCTGGTCTCTGACTCCCCAGGGAGCCAAAGCAGCCCCACCGGGCTCTCCCGTTGCTTCCACCCCAAGCCCTTCCTTTGTTTCCGGGTCCCCAGCTTTAATAACCATTCTCACAAAAGAAAAAGAAAAAACAAAGAAAGAAAATTGTAAGGAACACCCCCTCCCCTTAGAACACTTTCAGCAAGGTTGCAGGATACAAGATCAGTATTCGAATTCAGTTGTATTTCTATACACTGACAGTGAATAATTCAACAATAAAATTAAGAAAACAGTTGTATTTTTATGGTGCAATTTTGTGTATTGATTTTTAGAGAGAGAGAGGAAGGGGGAGAGAGAGAAAGAAAAGCATTGACTTGTTGTTCCACTTATTTATGTATTTACTGGTTGATGCTTGTATGTGCCCTGACTGGGGATTGAACCTGCAACCTTGGTGCACTGGCATGATGCTCTCACCACCTAAGCCACTCTGCCAGGGCAAAAACAGTTCTGTTTTTACAATAGCATCAAACATACTTAAAAATAGCCCTGGCTGGGTGGCTCAGTTGGTTGGAACATTGTCCCATACACAAAAGTGCTGTGGGTTCGGTCCCTGGTGGGGGCATATGCAAGAGGCAACTGATTGACGTTTCTCTCCCACATCCATGTCTCTCTCTCCCTTCTTCTTTCTCTAAAACCCATAAACATATTCTCAGGTGAGGAATAAAAGATACTTATCCTTAGAAATAAATTTAACAAAATAAATGTGTCACTCACATTCCAAAAGCGACACAACTTGGTTCTAACAAGAAGATCTATTAAAAGAAAAGACACCCCACGCTCCTAGGCTGGAAGACTTAAAATCGACCAGGGAGTGAGTGACACTCCCCGAGTTGATCTGCAGATTCAACACAATCCTTATCGGAATCCCCCCGGCATTTTTCTCTAGAAATTGACAAGCTGAATCTCAAATTCACATGGAAACTCTAGGGACCCAGAAGAGCCAAATAATCTTGAAAAGGGACAAAGTAGGAGGATCTACTCTTTCTGACTGCAAAACATTGCTTTAAAAATAGCTCAGTGGATTGAGCTGTGAACCGAAGGGTCACCAGTTCCATTCCCAGTCAGGGCACTGGCCTGGGTTGTGGGCCAGTTCCCAGTGGGGGCCACGTGACAGGCAACCACACACTGATGGTTTCTTCCTTTCTCCCTCCCTTCCCCTCTAAAAATAAATAGAATCTTAAAAAGTAATAACAATAAATAAGTGACTGAGCAGCTGAGTTCATCATCCATTCAAAATTGGTGCATTTGCGGAAGAAACTGAAAGTCCTTCAGCGAGGAGGGGATCCTAACTGGGATGTCCGCGGTCAAGGAGGGCTTCACGGAGGGCTTCACGGAGGAGGTGCCAAACTAGGCCGCCAAGGGTAGCCGGGTAGGGGCGGGGTGACGGGCCTCTCCCGCCAAGGTCAGAGCCGTGGGCGGTGTGCAGAGGGGCCTTGGCGGCGGAGTCGGAGGAGGCGGCCGCCCTGGGGCAGGGGCAGGGGCGGTTGCAGGGGGGCAGCGCGGACCTCATGAAAGGGCTCGGATGCTCCAGGCCCAGGGGAGTCCCTCAAGGTTCTATGGCAGCTTTAGGCACTGGAAAAGGCCTCCCGGGTCACGCGTGGAGCACTGACCAAGGGCCCGGCAGGAGGAAGGATCCGCAGTTTTGGGAGGGCGACGCGAGCTGTGTTGCCGTGGAAATGCCTGTGACGTCACACCGCGCAGGTCTGGCCCGCGAGACCTTCTTTCTGGACTGGGGACGATCACGTGGGCGCAGAACGGACGCGCCTTTCAGAAGGTGAGCGCAGGGAGTCCGCCCCGGGCACCCGCATTCAGACGCAGCCATGCGGGGCCGGCCTCACCGAGTGGACTCCGGCGGCCCCAACTTAGTGACAACACCCCTACTCGGAGTCACCCTCACGCCCCAGTTCCTGCCCCGCGGGAGGTAGAATAGGGGCCGGGGAAACTTCGGCCCCGCCCGACTCTCGGGCGGGTGGGCGCCGCCGTTCAGGCCAGGTGCACTGGCCAGGTGCGCCGGCCAGGTGTGCCGGCCAGGGGAGAGGCTCGGCCACCTGTGGCGCCTTGCCGGCGGCGGCTGTCCTCGCGGGGGTGGGGGGAGGGGAGAGCGCTTGTTAAAGCCACGTGGGCGGGGATAGGAGGGGGTGTCTCCTGCAGAAAGAAGGGGCTCTGAGGCCGCACAGCCTAGCTCCTGCGTGGTCCCTGCCCCATAGGGGTGAGGACATTGCCCCCCAAGAGAGTAGGCGGTGTCCTTACACTTCGGGAAAACATCACCCCCCCACCCTGTGAGGGTGCCCCACCCTCTGATGCGGAGGTCCTAGCTTGGGAGACCCTGGTGGGGGGTGATGGGGTGATTTCCTCCAGATATGGGGGGAACTGAGAAAGGGCACCCCCAGGGCGGCAGTGAGAGGGTGGCCTGGGGGCACCCCCGCTTTGCCCTCAGACAGCAACCAGCCTGTGCTGGGGCAGTGTGGGTCCCCGCCCCTTCCCCCAGGCCCACGGGAGAATTCTAGGGCACCTGGGACGAGCCTGCGGTTAATTAGCATCTGCTGGCAAAGCTCCCCAGCGTTTCTCCAAAATGTTACTTGAACCTGTGGTTTCCTCTAAAGCAGAGGCGTCCAGGCTTTTGGCGTCTCAGGGCCGCACGTTAAATACATTGCAACACGTAATCCCCAAAATACCTCGTTTTCAGTAAAATCACGATGTTGTGTTGGGGCACACTCTCAGCCGTCCACGGGCCGTGGGTTGGACACCCCTGCAAAGCAAAGCAATGGAGAAAACGAGCGATAAAACCCGCAGGGCGCTGCGCTCGCGCTGTGCGGTGGGACCCCGCAGCCTGACGGCCCCCCCTTTCTTGGGCGTAGAACTGCGTAATCGAATGGACTCCGCGGGGACCGGGCGCTCTGGACAGGCCCGCCCTCCACGACCAGGTAAAAGGAGGAGGGGCCGCGTCCGAACCGCGTTTTCCCTTTAAAGCTGGGTCCACTTGGTCTTGAACGAGTTACAAGTTTGGCCTTGTTTCAGGTGACATAGGGACAGGAGATTGCGGAATGGAAAAAAATCCACTGTCGTTCCTTTTTAATTTATGTCAGAAAAATTGTACAAAAAAGTGTCTTGTCAAAACAATGCCTAGTACGGTATGAAGGCTTTCGCCTTAAATACTAACATGGGGGAGAAGGGAGGAGAGAGAAGATGCGCTTTGCGCACCAAAACACAGGCCTGGCTGCCTCCCCGAGGGGCGACCTCACCCCGTGAGTTTGGGGGCGCGCACTTACCCGGAGCGGCCACCCGCGGCCGGGACCAGGGGTCCGGTCAGTCCCCCGACCTCCCCTCGGTGGGCCGCGCGAGCCGTCGCACCGCCCCCGGGCCGGGCGGCGGAGGCGAGGAAGCCGCTCGGGTCGGGGGGTTCTTGTTGGAGACGTGCGCGCACACGCGTGTCTCTGGAAAAGAGGCGCCTCGCGCTGTCGTCCCCTCCTGTCCCCCGTCCTCCAGGCCTGCGGCTCTGCCCGACTCCTCCGCTCTCCGCAGCCGGCCCTCTGGACTTCGCCGGCCGCTGCCCTGGGTGCCCCCGACTCCGGGTGGGAGCCGGCGTGTCCCCCCAGGGCCACTCCTCCCGGGCGCGGACGCAGGAGGAGCCGCGGGTGCTCGGGCCGGGACGTTCGCCCGGCACGGAGGGGCCGCCCTGTGGGCTGTTTGGGGAAGCCCTGGCCCATCAGTTTCCTCTTCCTGCCTCGTAGGCAGGCGCTCAGTTTGTAGTATTTTTAAAAACAGTTTTGCTATTATCCAGAGTTTTTCTAATACGTTAATTAAACAGTGTATTTACAAAGTGAACTTTTTAAAGCTTCATTAGAAAAATGTGCCAAATGTTCACCTTTTAACAAATGTCAGATGCACACTCCTGTCCTCCATTTCTGTTTTGCTTTTGGGCTTCTCATCCCTGCCTCACAATCACAGCTGTGTGAAGTTGGGGGTCAGGATGGGCAGGGGGTGGGGCCAGGATGGACAAGAGGTGGGGCCAGGATGGACAAGAGGTGGGGCCAGGATGGGCAGGGGGTGGGGCCAGGATGGGCAAGG
>CM052538.1:192815995-192868445 GCA_028533065.1 Trachops cirrhosus | reverse complement strand
CCCTGAGTTGCATGCAGTGCCTTGCTTCACAATGGCCGCCTCGCTGGGTCTGCCAGTCGCCACCCCCTGGCCAGGGCCCACTAGCCACCGCTGCTTGTGTGCCCAGGGTCTGCTAGGTCTGCCGGTCACCACACCCTGGCTGGCGCCCACCAGCCACTGCTGATTGTGCACCCAGGGTCTGCCTGCTGCAGACTTGCGCGCCGCCCCGGGTGCTCAGCTCTCCGCTCTGCGTCCCTCACCCGGCCGAACTCCGCCCCTCCTACCGGCCTGGATGAAAGTGTCTATTTTTAAATCCTTGGTTGTCCGACTTCCATAAACTTCAATTTTCTGTCAGTTCTGGTTGTTATTTTGTTTCTATATCTTTGTTGTCCCTATCTTGGTTGTGCGAGGAGGCACAGTGCGTCTACCTATGTCTCCATCTTGGCCGGAAGTGAACCCCTCATTAGGAACATTTCAAACGCAGGGCATGAGAGAATCGCTCTCCCAGCCTCCAGGCCTGGCAGTGCACAGCTGTCCGTTTCTTGCCCCCTGTGTCCCCCTCAGCCTGCGTGCTCAGTTGGAATTCCAGCTCCTGGGCTGTGGCCGGGCTGAACTGTCCTCCGGGTGGGGTGGGGTGGGGAGGGCAGAGGTCAAGGACTCCCAGGGGGAGCAGGAGGGGAGGGGTGGCTGTGAAGAGGCCAAATGAGACACCGTTCAAAGCAGATGGGATTCTGGGAGCAGAAAGCCAACTTGCAGCCGGCTTTGACCTTGGCACAAAGAATTACAGAGGTTGGTAAAACCAGGTGACCGCAGGGTGACTGACTCTGAGACAGTGTTTGTCTCAGAGAATTCTCCCACATGTCTGCTTAACGAGAGCGTTTTTCTGCAATTTTCGAGGCAGGAGGAGCTGGGGGCGCTGAGTCCCGGAGAGTCCCCGCAGGAGAGTCCGGAGGGGTTTGGCTTTGTGGTTCTGCTCTGCCTGAGCACCTGCTGCACTGCTGGTGCCTTGGGGCAGGAGGTCCCTGGGGGGCGCGCTGCGTGCGGCTGAATAGCTTTTATTTTTTATTATTTGAGAGAGAGAGAAGCATTGACTCTGTTGTTCTACTCACTGATACACTCATTGGTCTCATTGTATGAGCCCTGGCCGGGGACCGAACTCCCAACCTTGGTGCATCCGACGGCACTCCGACCCCGAGCCACCCGGGCGGGGCCGAGCCATTTGTCCTCACCAGGTGCGTGAAGAGAGCGGGTCAGAGGCCCTTTAACCTGGTGCCGACGCTCCGCTCTAGAAGGCAGAGGCTGGCGCAGGCCTGGGCCCACACCTGGTGGGGGGGGAGGGGGTCCCTCTCCCCTGCTGGTTGTAGTCTCACCGTTTTGGTTTTGGTACTTTTGTCTGAACTCAGCCTCGGAGAGTACCAAGCCCTCCCAGGGTGTGGTCCCTTGGAGATCACACTTGTCGCTTGGGCTCGTCAAAGGGACGCAGGTGCCAACGGAGCCCGCCCTGGCCACGGCGGAAGGAAATAAAAATGCTGTGCAGGTGGTAGCCCCGGTGTAGGTGACGAGCGGCGACAGAGCCCTCGGGGGCCAGGCCGTTCTCTGCTTCTGCGTGTGGGCTGGGCAGGGTGACGTGTTCCCAGAGGACGGCTGGGGAGGGGGAGGGCACAGGCCCTCACTGCCCTGTGACCAGAGAGCCCTGCCCCTCTGTGACCGTCCCCCTAACACCCGGAGCCCCCATCAGATCCAGGGGCATCTTACAAAGTCCTTCTCAAACCGAGAAGGCCGAGCGACAGACACAGCCAGGAGGAGCCTCAGGAGACGAGGGGACTGCATGCAATGGGGTGTCCTGGGAGGGGTCCTGGGACAGCAAAGGGACTTGAGGGGAAAACTAGAGAAATCTCAATGAACTGTAGTACAGACTTCAGTTGATACTAAAAAAAGTAGGTTGTGTTTCTCTGGGAGCCTTTCTGACTTTAAAATGCTGATGTGCGTTGTGCACAGTGAGGGTGGCTTAGGGTCTGGTTTGCTTTCCAGGCCTGAGAACTGGGGTTCCCAGGACCCCCTTTGGGAAGCCTGAGTTCGTCGGGCAGAGCCACGGCAGGCGGTGCGTCTTGTGACGGGCACTTTCCCACAGGGCTGGCGGAGCGCGCCCTGGGTTCTCGGACACCGAGGGCCATGAAGCTGCACAGAGGTCGGTAGTCTCTTGTTCTTAGCTTTGTTTTTTTCTAACTTAATTTTTATTGAGAGAGACACAGAGAGAGAGACAGAGACACATCAGTCTGTTCTTCCACGTACTGAGGCACTCATCGGTCGAGTCTTGTCTGTGCTCTGACTGGGGCTTGAACCCGCAACCTGGGCGAAGCAGGACAGCGCTGTAACCAACTGAGTGACCCGGCTAGGGCTTGCTTGTTTGTTTTCAGGGTGGATGTTCTCTCTGCTCTGTGCGTGTATAGTTGTTTTTTTTTTTTTAAGATTTTATTTATTCATTTTTAGAGGAGAGAAATATCAGTGTGTGGTTGTCTCTCATGCGCCCCCTACTGGGAGCCTGGCCCACAATCCAGGCGTGTGCCCTGACTGGGAATCCAACTGGTGACCCTTTGGTTTGCAGCCTGGGTGTTCGTCCCCAGCCTGGGCTTAAATGTCTTCATCTGCTAAAAAACAAAGAGCTTTTTGTTTTTTACAAAACAAAGGCAGGAGGACATCTGAGCTGGATGCACTCCCCTCTGCGCTGGAATGTTCTAGAACTCTGGATGAATGTGGAGCCTTGCCTGGTGAGGGGTTTTCCCCACACAGAGGCATCACTGTGGCTGTTGCCTGTGGGTTTTCGTTGAACTGAAAAAGTGTTGGAAGGTCCCTGGACCTGTCTTACTGGTGTGGACACGGTCACGGTCCCCCTCGGCGCCCAGCTCTGACCTCTGACGAATGTGCCCTGTGGAGCCACCGCCAGTCAGGACTGGACGGGGCCACGCTTCCAGAAAGCTTCCTCCTGCCTTCTGTGGTCAGCCCTGCCCCCCACCCTTTGTGACCGCTGACCTGTGCTGTGTCCCCGCAGCCTGGATGTGTTTCAGTGCAGTGACGAGTGCACCCCCGGCCCCGAGCCATGGCTAGTCCGAGGGGCGGCCGACCCTGCTGCATCCGGGCGGCGCTCAGTGCCACCAGCACCAGGGCCCGCTTCTGGAAGAGGCGGAGAAACGCGCTCCATCGCCTCAAGGTGCTTCCTGCTCAGAGGATGGAGGGCGGGGTGGGGGGAGTGCCCTGTGTGCCGGAGCCCAGGAACCCCGCCTGGCCGGACCCTCCTTGGATAAATAAGCACCCGTGGTTCTTGGTATCATCCTTACAGCGTTTTTGGTGTTCAGATCCCTGTCCTCGGGAGTCTGTCTTCTGGTTAAGAAAACATGGAAGGAAGAGTTGCTTTTCCTAGCAGCCTGGGCTTCCTGGGGAGGGTTCTAGAACATCCAGTGCCTGGCCGTCCTGGCCCTGCGCCTTTGCACCACGAGGAAGGGGCGAGACAGAGGACCTGGCTCTCCACGGCCTTCTGGCTCTGGGTCCAGAACAAGGGCCAGGTTGCCATGTGGGGCCAAAGAGTCCTTCCTGTCACTTCCCAAGGATGCACTGGGGACGACAGGCTGCCGACCCCGGCTCCTGCCTGCTGCTCCTGTTCCCAGTGGCCCAGCTGTGCATTTTCGCGCCTCAACCAAAGCTCTGTGGGGTCTGCTCCTGCTCGGGCTCTGAGAATCGTGTCCTTGCCACCCTGCACCCCGCCGGGGCCGCTGTGCTCCCAGGGTTGGGGGTGGCGGGGACCGCTGCGCGGGCAGTGGGCACCCTGGCATCTGCCTCCCTGGCGAGAGAGGGTTCTTCAAGCCTGTTTCCCCCCAGGCCAGTCCCAAGAGGGGCCACGTGGACTTGGCTGAAGGCGTCTGGAGAGAGGTGGGTGACAACGAGCCAGCGGCCACTCTTGTGTAGGGGGTGGCGGGCCCTCCCGAAACCCGAGTCCCCGGGGCCGGCCGAGGGCCTGCCTTGTCAGCTGTCCTCGCCCCGCCGGCTCAGGGGCACTCTGCCTGTCAGTTCCTAGATCCTCACACTGGTTTGGAGGACACCCCCGCGGCTCTGGCCTGCAGCCTCAAGGACTGGTCTCCGGGGGACCTGGCCTGTCACCGGCCTTCACACGCGCTGAAGCCCAGGAGTCAAGTCCGCCTAGAAGACTCTCTCTGGTCGGACGTGCCTGGCCTCCTCGTGCGAGCTGCCGGCGGGGCCCTGGCGCGCCCGGGGGCCGATGACGTGGACATGCAGCCCGTGGAGGCCGGCAGCCCCAGGGCTGCGTCTCCGGACGGCCCAGGAGTGATGGAGGGAGACTGGGGGCCCCTCCTCCCTGCCGTGGAGCCCCCCGAGCCTGGCCGAGGCGCACAGGGCAGAGCCCGCGTGTCACGGCCGCCACCCAGACTCGGGAGTGAGAGGGACAAGGGGCCCAGGCTCTCCCTGTCCAAGAGGAAACTGGAGCTCTTTCTTTCAGAGCCTGAGAAGAGGAAGAAGAGGCGGCAGCACGCAGCCTAGACCCAGGTGAGCGGGCGGCCGGGCGAGGCGTGGCCGCGGGACGGACCCCTGCGCCGCGGCTGCCTGAACACGATGGGGCGCGGCTTCGGTGCTCTCCCGTTTCACGGTGCGTTTCCCCTCCTCGCAGGCCCACAGCGTGAGCGCCACCCGGCCCTGCCCCCCACTCGGCCGCTGTCCGCAGCCCCGGCCCTCGCTGGTCCTGGTACCAATAAAAGGGAGTCCTCCTGAACACGGCCACTGGTCCCTCCGGTGGCCGGGGGTGTGCGGTGGAGCTGGTCCCTCGGGCCAGTGCTCTGGTGCTGTGTCCCCATCCCTGTCCCCTTGGGTCCCCCTTTCTGCAGCTCTGCCAGTGAGGACGGGTAGGGCTGTGGCCACTGTCCAACTTCACCCTCCAGCTGTGGGGCGAGTGGTGGTCCCAGCAGAGGGGTCCCCCTCAGACCCCACGGATGGAGTCAGGGAGGGGCCGGACCTGGGTGTGGTCCTCTCGGGTGTGAAGGCAAGTGGCACCTTGGGGCTCCTCGTTGGGTCCCATGTGGCAGCTCCGGGTGGGGGAGCTGCCATCCTGGTCCTGGTGGCCGGCACCCAGGGGGCGGGCAGGGGTCTCTGAGGCAGCCTGCTGCCTCTGCTTGGGCCCTGGCCCCAGGGGCACCCCTCCATGTCCCTCCCGGCAACTGGGACCCCCACCCCTAGTGGGGTGGGCTTGAGGGGGCCGGGCGGACTCTCGCCTCCGCGGGGACGAGCCTGCCACACCGCCAGGACTCCCGCTGCACAGATGCCAAGAATCACCCTAGGTTGGGTCAGAAATGGAAAACGGGCAGCAGTTTTCAACAGAACACAGCTGTGTGTCAGCAGTCAGGCTGCCCGGCATCTCTGAAGGAACGTTCCAGAAGGGAGCGAGGTGGGGCCCTGGCTCTAGTCTTGGCCCCGGGGACGTCAGGCCTGGCGACTCCACGGAAGCCGGGGTTGGGGTCAGGGCTTGCGCATCCAGGCAGGACTTGGCGCACGGGTCCCAGGCTCACGGGGCCCCGCCGCATGAGTTTTGTCGCAGAGCTTGCGCCCGCGCCTCCCCCGCAACCTGGGCGTTAACGCTCACGAGTCGCAGCGGCCACGCCCGCCATGTCCTGTGAAGGCGAACAGCACTCGGTGCGCCAACCGCCTCCATCGCCGCCCCTCCAGGGTCTGCAGGAACCGGGCGCCGGGCGAGGGCACCCGAACCGGGCGCAGCCCCACCAGGCCCCAACACCATGGGCTGCGGGCCGGGCCCGCAGCCGAGCTCACCCGGCGCCGAGACGGAGGAGGGAGAAGCGGATCATGCTTAGTGTTTTATTTCATAAAACAAGCCACGCCCTCGCCCCTCCAAACACGTGCTGGGTCCTTCCACGCCCAGCGGTCCCAGCCGTCCGGCCTCTCGCTCCACCAGCCTCCAGCCGGCGGCCGCGCTGGCACGAGCCCACACCTCCCCGCGGCGGTGAGACTGAAGGAAGTTCGCGTCGCCTCCTCCCCACAGAAGGGGAGCCACGACCTGCGGTCTCACTCCGTGCACAGGACTGCGACACCGCGCTCGTAGAAACTGCGAGGGTCCTCCTTGGTGGCGATTTCAAAGTCCACCGTGAAGATGAGGTCTGCCCGGGTGAAGTTCAGGTAGACGGGTAACGTCACCTGCGAGGGAGGGCGGAGGGACGGCTGAGGGCGGCCGTGGAGGACGGGGCGCCACGCCCCAGGGGCACGGGTGGTGTGGGGAGGTCGCTCCCGGGACGGGGTAACTCTAGTTGCAGGCACAAGTCCCCTTTGCCCCGGTCACACACGCAGACCCCCAGGTCTCCCTGACCACAGAGGACAGGGAGGCGCCACCTACCACGTTAGCCTTCTTCTCCGCGTTGGTCTGCTTGACCCAGCGCAGCTGCGTGAGCGGCAGGGCGGTGGAGATGGCGTGGGACAGTGAGAGCTTGTTGTTGCTGCACGTGGCGCCCTGCAGCTTCAGGCCTGCACGGGGGGGGGGGGGGGGGCACCGTCAGGTGAGCCTGCCGCGCACTCCAGGGCCCGCTGCCGGGCCGCAGCCCCACTCACCCGTGACTCCGAAGCTGCAGGCGTCGAGGGCGGCGTTCTGCAGGGTGGTGACGCTGACCTCCAGGCAGAGCTCCTCCAGGGACCAGCTGTTGGCCTGGGCCACGTACTGCCTGGTGGCAGTGATGTAGGCCTCGGGCACGAAGAGGCCACCCAGGCACACGTGGATGTTCTGCGGGGAGGCGGGCTGGTGAGCGGTGCGCCCCACGCGCTCTCCTGGGTCGGCCCCCGGCCCGGCTGCCCCCCCCCCGCCCGGCGCAGCCGCCGGCCCTTCCCCGGGCACCACCTTCAGCTCCTTGGCGCCACCCGACGCAGCTGCCAGTGAGATGTTCTGCAACTGTTTGATCCTCTCGCTGAAGTCGGACACCCACTGGATGACGGTCATGCCCGCGGGCACCGTGTAGTGGGACCAGCTCCGTGGCAAGATGCCTGCAGGGGAGACCCCAGGCCAGCGTCAGCCCCCGGACCGCGGCGCAGGCCGGGCACTGCTGGCACTCAGCCGCAGCCCAGAGGTGCGCCCTGCACCCTCAGTCCGTCCGGTGCGACCGGCGGGCGTGTCGGGAGCACACGGCCACCCCAGGGGACACCTCAGTGACAGCCTCTCGTCACGCGTCTCTGCGGCAGCAACTCCGTGTCACTGTGCCTCGCGCTCTCGCCGTTGGTGAGAGACACCTGGGGCCGCCCTGCGCCTGTGGACTCAAGTCCCCTCCCCACCCCTGAACACTCCAGGAGCTGCATAAAGGGGTCAGCGCGTGTCTCCGAGCAGCACCACAGGAACACAGGGACGCGGGGCCGGGAGGAGCGGGCACCTTTCACCAGCTCGTTGATGAGCGTGCGCAGGTAGTTGGTCTGCTTCTTCTTCCCTTCGCACACTTGGACGACGTCAGCGAGGTCCTGGCGGACGTCCTGCAGCAGCTTGGCGCCCATCTTCACTTCCCTCTCGAAGAAGCGGAACAGGGGGTCCTGCGGGTGGTTCGAAGGGGAGGCCGGGGTCATGGGCGGAGGGCTGAGCCGAGGCCCCTTCTCCGGAGCAGCCCGACCACGGGTCCCTGGAGCCCAGGACCCACAGCGCTGTCCAGGGCTCCCGGTTGCCCTGAGCACCGCCTGGGACCCGACCGCCACGAGGCTGGTCGGACCGGCCGAGCGACAGCAGCCCGGACGGCGCGTGAAGAGGGCCGGAGGGCCATTTCCACGCTCAGGCAGGCAGGTGGACAGCGTCCCAGACACTTCTGGGCCGGTTCACGGGGCCAGTCCTCCCGCTGGGCGTGGGCATGTGCCTGCGCAGCGCTCCCCACCCGCTTCTTGCTAAGAGCCCGGGGCTCTGGGACGGCCTGCCCAGCCACCTTGATGTTCTCCACCGTCCGTCGGAGGTGGCTCAGCGTCTGGGGGACGAGGTGCAGCCAGTTGGAGGCGGTGGTGTGCAGCGTCCGCATCCAGGCTGGGCGCCCGTCGGACGTGGAGTCCGTCCTCGCCTTCTTCTCGGTCTCGGCGTAGGCCAGGTCGTCCTCGTCCTCCAGCATCTGCATCTTCAGCATCTTGCTGATCATGTCCACGCCTGGGCGGAGAGGGAGGTGAGGGATCAGAGGCAGAGAGGACTCAGACGCGAAGGCCGCAGAACGCGTCACCCTCGAGGCACCGACTGGGCCCGAGTTTCTAAAGCACCAAGTGGCAGACGTGGGAAACCAAGTGCCACCAGACGAAGTCATGCCTGCTGGGACTGGGCCCGCCTGACAGTGCAGGACTGGAGGGGCTCCCGGGAGACCCCGAGCTGAGTGTGAAGCCAGGAGCAGCCGAGGGGTGGGTGGCTGGATGGGCTCAACGCCCCGGGCCGGGAGGCCGTCTGCCCTGGAGATGCGTGGCCACTTCCAGCTGGGGCCGCACTGAACAGTGTCCCCGCCCTGTGCCTGTCTCAGGGCTGGAGGACTGAGAGCCTAGCTCATTTTTTATTTACTTTTAGAGAGAGGGGAAGGGCAGGAGAAAGGGAGAAAGAAAAACATCAATGTGTGTTTGCCTCGCACGTGCCCCAACTAGGCGGGGGGACCTGGCCCACAACCCAGGCATGTGCGCTGACTGGGAATTGAACCAGTGACCCTTTGGTTCAAAGTCTGGCGCTCAATCTACTGAGCCACACCAGCCAGGGCCAGTTCTTCTCCTGACCCCGCCCCCCACATCCTCACTCAGGATGCTTTTTCATTGCTTTTAAAGAGAAATGGATTGGTTGCTTCCCATGTGTGCCCCGACTGGGAATCAAACCCGCAACCGTTCAGCTATGAGACGTCTCTCCAACCCACTGACCCACCCGCCAGGGTGATGGCTGGGTTCTTGAGCAGTGTTGCCGCATGGAAGCAGGAGCGGGGCTGGGAGGGCAGCTCCCCACAGCCAGACCCACGTGGGCTCCAGCCTCAGGGCCTCCCCGTTGGTGCCAGGCCACCTGTGCTGCTTGGAACGGCTGGGTGTGGTGCCCGGAACCTCACGTGCGCAACGGGGCTCGGACAACAATCACTGCCATGCTGCGGGGCGTCCACAGGGACCCAGATGCTAGCACCGCACAGCGAGCGGCAGACCCTGACCACGCCCCTGGCATGGGGCAGGGCGGGGACGCCGCGGGCGGCACCCCACGTAAATACCCTAAATGACCACGGTACGCCCTGGGCTGCACAACAGGCCGCACCCACGACGGAGCCCCGCAGAGTATGATGGAGCCGAAAACTTCCGGCGCCCAGCGACGCGGCAGGGGCTGAGACGCAGCGCCTGTGCGAGACGAGGCTGGGGCGGCGGACGCACTGCGCGGCCCGCGGCGGGGCGGCGTCACGTACGGCGTCACGTATAGCGTCATGTAGGGCTCTGCGGCACATGCGGGCTCACCGCGCTGCGCTGCCTGCAGCCGTTCACAGGCACTCTTCCTACTTCAGGTCCCTTAGCCCGTGGGCCCACCAGGCCAGCAGCAGCCCCTACGCCTGCGTCCGCCCCGTCTCCCAGTGGCAGCGCTTCTCTCGTGCCGTCTGCGCAGCAGCCGGGGGAGCAGCCGGCCAGACCACCCGGCGCCGCGCAGGGGCGCACAAGATCCGCAGGAGGAAGCTCCCGGTGCCCCATCTCCTGGCACACAGCCCTGTCCCCGAGCGGCCGTGACGGCACGTGAGGCCGCTCTTACCCACCCCCAGACCTGCTCAGCACGCAGGCCTCACTCTCTTCATCGTGGTGGTCTGCGGGGCCGCTGCCACCCACGGTGGGGCCCCAGCGGGCCTGCCTGCAGGCCCCCTGGGTCAAGGAGCAGCCCCCCAGGGGTCGCACGTCGCAGAGCCGAGGGCCAGCCTGATGGGGCCCTCCAGGCCCAGTCCTGTTGGCCAGTGCACGAGTCCAGCCGGCCCCAGTCTCTCCTGTGCCTCTTTCCCAGCAAGAGCAGTCGGGCTCGACCAGCGGTTCTCACACCTGGGTATCAGCCACCAGGTGGCCTCACTAAACCAGATGGCCGAGCCCCCCGCACCCCAGGCCTGAGACGGGCGCTTTGGGGTGGGATGTGAGAACCTGCCTTTCTGAGAGTTTCCTGGTGAGGCTAATGCTGCAGCTCTGGGGGTCACCTCCTGAGAACCACTGGATTAGGTGGCTTATTGATAAAAACACCTTCTTACTAGCAGGTAAAAAGAAAAAAAGTTCTAAAAAAACATTCCAGCCCTGGCTGGTGTGGCTCAGTGCGTTGACCACTGGTCTGCAAATTGAAATGTCGCTGGTTCGATTCCTGGTCAGGGCACAGGTCTGGCTTGGGGGCCAGGTCCCTGGTTGGGGGCTTGTGAGAGCCAACAATCAATGTCTCTCTCCTCTTCTTTCCCCGTTCCTTCCCCTCTCTCTAAAATAAAGTCTTAAGAAAAAAAAACAAAACAAACAGAAAAAACCACCCAGATCCTGGCTGGGTAGCTCACTTGGTTAGAGCGTCTGGATACACCGCCATTGAGGGTTCGATCCCCTGTCAGGGCACATGTAAGAACCAACCAATGACACATCAGTAACTAGAACAACAAATCCATGTCTCTCTCTCTCCCCTCTTGCCCTCTCTCTGTACAGGCAAGTAACAATTGAAAAAAAAAAAAGTCCCAACGAGACTAATTTTAAAACATCACTTAATAACCACGCACTTTCCAATGCTAAAAAGACCAAATTCTTTCTGAACGTAAGACAAGCTCTCCTGCAAAAACATCAAGCCTCGTGCCCAGCGCTGGGCATACACTGCAGAAGAGATACAACCAAGGATGCAGTTTCTCGGCTGACCCTGGGAGCAGAGTTGGGACAGGAGGGTCGGCTGTGGCCGGAGGGGCCAGGCGTGTGGGGCACTCACCCTGGGTGGTGAGGAGGACCCTCTCCGCGTTGTTGGGCAGGCCCAGCCAGGAGGGCGTCTGGGTGTCGGGCAGCAGCTCCACCCACTGCACGAACTCCTCTCGCCTGGAAAACCAGCCCGTGGGGAAGGGCCGTCAGTGTGAAGGCAGGAACGCCCGGCATCTGGGCATGTCCAGTGGGCGGGGGGTGGGCTCCTACCTGATGCCGTCCGGCATCTGAATGTCTTTGTGCCCGTCGACCTTGCAGGCCAGCTTGAACTCACTGTCGAAGCTCTTGGTCGTGAACAGGCGCTCCAGGAAAGTGTTGAGCAGACGCTGGTCGAACTCGTTGTCCACGCGCCCGCCGTAGATGGACTGGGCCATCAGGGTCTTCAGCGCGGACCACGGGATCTTGTCCGGCGAGATGTTCTGCCTGCCCTGGGGGGGGAGGGCTGGTTCGTGGGCGGGGTGGGGGCCGGCACTTCCGCCCCACAGGTCAGTCCCACCGTCACCTGTGTAAGCTGCTACCACACCCACGACGGTGTCTAAGGGCCCCCCATCTCTGACAAGGCACAGCCTACACCTGCCTTTGCTGTGTCGTCCAGCCACGTGTCCACCGTGTCGCAGGCTGACCGCAGGTCAGACTCCCCGAACTCGTACTTCTTCGACCAGCCCAGGGGTGCGTACCGCAGGCGCTCCTGGATGACGGCGTGGAACCAGGCCAGCAGGAAGTACAAGCGGGCGCGCTCGTTGGGCGACTGTGGGGAGAGCCAGCAGGCACAGTCACCCGAGGGCAGCGCCCTCTGTCTGAGACCGCGGGGCAGAGCCGCCGGAGTCTCAGAGCCGCTGTGGCGCGAGCTCACGCGGCTGCTGGCACTGCTGAGAGCCATCCAGCCGACAGGAAATCCTCCAGGAGGCAACTTCCTCCGACTGCCAGGAAGGCGCCTCCTACAACACAGCTGACCCTCGGCAACGCGAGTGTGGGCTGCACAGGGCTCCTCACACGTGGGCGTTTCCTTTTGTAGTGTGTGTGCTGTTCCAGTTGCCCCGGTTTCCCCTTTCACTGGTTTCTTACTGTGACTTTTCCCAGCAATCACCGCCAGCCCTCCATACCGCGGGGTTTTGTACTGCGGATTGGAGGGCCAGCTGTGCACACCGTTCTGCGCCCTTCTAAACAGGGGGTGTGAGCGCCGAGGATTCTGGTGTCCACGGGGGACCGGGACCAGTCTCCTGCAGACACCGAGGGTCGGCAGGAAAGTTTCTGGGGAGTCAAAGTCACACGTGGATTTCGGATGGCAGCACGGAGGTCGTGCTGCTGAGGGTCAACCGCGGCAGTTAAGAAGCGCCCCCCTGCCCACATGGCTCGGTCTCTGCTCGGTGCCCAGGCTGCCTGGAGGGTCCCAGACGTCTGGGACGCCAGCCTGGAGCTGAGCTTTGCGGCAGGCACATCACAGCCCCGTGCCAAAGCCACGTGCACGAGCTTTCCAACCTCTCGCGGGAAGGACGCCCTGCCGGCCGTCGGCACAGCGGGCCGCCCCGAGTGCAGCCGTACCTTGCAGATCCGCGAGACGGGGATGCTGCTGAACGTCCTCAGCATGTTGGCCTTCACGCCCGGGGGCGGCTCAAACACGAAGATGCGGCCGGCTCGGAGCAGGTTCACGGGCACCTGCGGAGACGGGGCGCCCGTCACCGCCCGGGGTCTGGGTGCCGCTGCTCAGCGCCACCCCCCACCTGAGCAGAGAAGGACGCCCAACCAGCACAGAACCCAGCGCCCCGCCCGGCCGCCCACCTTGGGGTTGATCTCCATGGTGAGGAAGAGTCGGAAGCAGGCGTGTGGCTGCAGCGAGTGCAGCTTCTTCTCCAGCTGCATCAGCCACCCCGGGGCCAGGTGCACGTTCTTCAGCATCACCCACCTGCAGGCACAGCGAGACCACTGCCCGCTCAAGTCCCTGTCGGGGCTCCCGGGAGCCACGCTTCCCAAGCAGACGAGACAGGCCTACCTGCCCGACTTCACCGCTGTGTTTATCGCCTTATCTGCTTGGTTGAAGCCTTCTGCCGAGCCTGGTGCCAGAAAGCTGAGAGTCAGCACGGCAGGCCTGACCCCGTGAGCTCCGTGGGGCTCAG
The DNA here is from genome assembly GCA_028533065.1 of Trachops cirrhosus. NCBI lineage: Eukaryota > Metazoa > Chordata > Mammalia > Chiroptera > Phyllostomidae > Trachops > Trachops cirrhosus. The sequence goes on along the minus strand of CM052538.1, from coordinate 192,855,423 downwards.
CCCAAGGCGGCCAGCGCCCTTACCGATTGCGATGGACGTGATCTGCGTGTTCTGCTCGGCCGCGAGGTCCTCCACGTGCCCACTGGCATCGTACCCAGGCACCGAGCACATGAGGACGGGCGTGTTCGGCTTCACCTGCAGAGGAACAAGTGGGGGCTCAGCCAGGGCATCCCAGCCGACAGCGGGGCCGCGTGTGGAAGGAGCGAGGCCAGCCCCGCGGCTGGAGCTGGCGCACCTCCGTGTCCACGATGTGCGTGAGGTCCAGCGGCTGCTCCATGATGGACATGAACGACTCCCCGAGGTTGGTGGAGACGAACGTGTGGGCCATGGCCAGCAGGCGGTCGGGGCGGAAGGCCTGGATCAGCAGCAGGCGGTGGACGGCTTGCCCGATGGGCGCTGCAAAGAGGCCGCGGGGGGGTGGGGGTTGGCGACGGCACAGGCTGGGCGCTGTCCCCCACAGCCTCTGGTCCGTTCTGCCCCCAGAGAGCTGCCCGCCCCCCGCTGTCCTCAGTGGACCCCAGACACACCCATGATGAGGTGTTTGCAGGTGCTGGGCCATTATGATCGTAAATGACACACTGATACCCACTCTGTGCACAGAGCACCCGCACTCTCCGAGATGTTCGCAGAGGACAACGGGTGTCCCCAGCCCCTCCGGTGGCCTGTGGCGGGGGGGGAGCATCCCCGCCCCAACCTGACTGGCCTGAGGCCTCAGGTCACACACTCCACAGCAGCCCGCGTGCCCCCGGATGCTGGGCGAGGGTCTCCCTATCGCTGCTCTTTCCATCTTTAAGCCCAAGTCGCGGCAGGAATTGGCAAGTGTTTGCTCTCCCACTTCTAAGCCACCTCCCGAAGGTGGCTGCAGCGTGGACATGCCCCCTCAGGGACAGTGACTGTGTGGCAGCGTCCCTTTCCCCAGCAGCACCGCCCAGAACGGAAACCACAGGGAGGCCTGACGGACGCTCACTCGAGGGGGTTTCTTCACTCCAGAGGTAGGGCACCGTCTGCTCCGGGGAGCTGCTGTCCAGCCAGATGCCGAATTGCTGCGGAGGCGACAGTGGAGCGTCACTGCGGGGCAGGGCCGTGTCCGCAGGCCCAGGGCGGCCCGGGAAGCGGCCGTTCGGCGCGGGCGCGCGGACCGGAGGCTCGGGGTTCACGCGACACGCACGGCCCCGCGGCCGCCCTCCTGGAGAGGGACGCTCGGGAGGGCGCCCACCTCGTCGGCCTGCACCTTCGCGATCAGGTCCTTGAACGCGGGGAGACAGCTCAGCCTCACGACCGCTTCGGCCTGCTCCACGGTCAGGCCCTGGATGGTGGGCGTCGAGCCGGCTGTGAGGACGATCTCCTTCCCTCTCAGGAAGTGCTGGAACTCGGCATCGTAGGTGGGCTCCCTGGGGAGGGGCAAGGGGCCAGGAGGGTCTCTTAGACTCGTTCCACTGTCATGAGAAGAGCAGCCAGGACTTACAGGGAAAAAAAGAGAATTTATCCTGCCCTGGCTGGCGTGGCTCAGTGGTTGAGCGCTGGCCTGTGAACCAAAGGGTCAAGGGCTCGATTCGCAGTCAAGGCACATACCTGGGTTGCGGACCAGTTCCCCAGTAGGGGGTGCGTGAGAGGCAACCACACATTGGTGATTCTCTCCTTCCCTTCCCCTCTCTCTAAAAATAAGCAAAATCTTGAAAAAAAAAAACAACCCCAGGAGTTCACCCTAACCTGAAACACTCCGGTGCACCTACAGAACGCCCCGCCCCAGGATGGGGCGGGCAGGGCACCCAACCTTACCCGACTGCACCCTTCAGCTTGATCCTCGCCAGCAGCATGGCGAAGGTGATGTGGTCCTGGTGCAGCATGCCCCTGGCCACCCGGTTAAACGCCACCTGGGGACCAAAGCAGGAGACACTGCTGCTCCGGAGAAACAGCTCCGCACCGCCGCCCCGCCGAGGGCCCGCAGCTGGTGAGGGCCGCGCGTACCTGGAAGAGGTCCTTCGTGATGACGGACAGGCGCTGCGTGTGGTCCGTGACGCCCTTCAGGTTCGGGTTCTCGTACAAGACGTTGTGGTAGATGTCCAGGAAAAACTGGAGCGAGTACTGGTACAGGAAGTGGATCTGCCGGGGCAGCGACGCGGCCGTGAGCACCTGCCTGTGGGCGCCTGTCCGGCCCGGCGCTGCCCCCGCCCGCCCACGGCCCCCAGCACGCGGTCACCTGCTTCAGGGACTCCATGGTGAAGTAGATGCTGCTGCAGGCGGTGGACAGCGGCAGGTACTGCTGGGACACCGTCTCCACTTCCTGCATGACGACGTCGGTCTCCTCCACCTTGCGCGTCACCTCGGCGGCCTCGCGCTTCAGGTTCTCCAGCGTCGTTATGATGGTGTCGTCGTCCAGGATGCGCCCTTTCACCTCGTTCAGGGCTTGCAGCAGAGACTTCTCCAGCTGTCGCAGGCGCAGCTGGAACTCCCCTGCAGCGGCCGGGGGCCCGGGGTCAGGGGTCAGCTGCGGCGTGCGCCTCCGCTCGCGAGGGACGCGCCTGGAGGAGCTGACGCAGCCCCTCGCCTGCTCGCAGCACCTGGACCCACAGCCCCGGCCACGCACCTTGAAGTTTAAGGAGGTCGGACCGCTTCTCGTCCACGTCGGGCCTTTCTGCCTTAAGCACTTCGTTCAGACACTGGCTCTGCAAACTGCTGCGGGTGACCGTGAAGTTGACGAAGGTGACCCGGGAGCAGAGGTCTGGCGGGAACTCCACCTGCCGGGAGGGGACAGGACGGCCTGCTCTGTCACATCAGCCCGCCACCCAACTCCGCCACGCTGGCACACGCGAAGGGCCTCGTTCTCACCGTCGGGTCGCGGGTGGACAGGAAGATGACGAACGACGGGGACAAGTCGATGTCCTGGTCACCGAGGGTGATCAGCACTCTCCCCCCTGTGCGCCGCACCTCACGGTTCAGCACTGGGTTCAAGACGGGATCGTAGCTTTCCACGTCCTGCAGACGCACACGGGGTTTGGGGGAGGTTCACGCTGTGTGCACCCTGGTGACCAGCGGGGCCTCGCCGGGCCCCCCGCTCCACGGGGACCCCCTGTCCAGGAGCCCTGGCCACTTAGGCATCCGTGAGCTTTCATCGAAAATTAGTAAAAAATTCCGCCCTGGCTGGTGTGGCTCAGTGGACTGAGCACCGGCCTGCGAGCCAAAGGCTCACTGGTTTGATCCCAGTCCAGGCACGTGCCTGGGCTGTGGGCCAGGTCCCCAGTGGGGGGCACACGAGAGGCAGTCACACACGGATGTTTCTCTCCCTCCCTTCCCTCTTTCTGGAAAAAAAAAATTACTAAAAAATTCCATTCCTCAGTCACACGACCCAGGGGAAGCTCCGCAATCACAGAACACTTCTGCCACTGCGGAAAGTTCCAGGGGACGGTGATGACCCAAACTAAGAGTGACTTCAAGGACAAGCACCGCTCTGGTATTGGTTTTTACACAGGTCTCGAAGCGCTGCCCTTGCTTTAACCCACGGAGCCCCAGGAGGCTGAAAAACCGCCACTCTGGGTCCCGTCAGGGAGCTGGCTCTCGCACCGCTGTGCCCGAGAGGCGCTAGACGCAGCCCTCAGAGGCGCACGGACCTGCACCAGGAGGGGGTTCCCGAAGCGCAGGGCGCTCTCCAGGTTCTTCCTGAAGGCGTCGTCCAAGAAGCTGGTGCGCGTGATCTTGCGGTCCTTGTACTCGTTCATGATGAACTCCGTGGCCTGCCCGGACGGGTCGATGATCAGCGGGTACCTGAGGGCGGGGCGGAGGAGGGGTTGCGGGAGGCCGCAGGAAGCGCACGGGCGGGGATGGGGGGTGGTGCCCGCTCGCCCCCCACGTCCTGCCTTCCCTCTAAGGAAGGAGCGGTTGAGACAGTCACCGCAGGCCCCAGCGGACCCCCGCGGACCGGCTCGCACCTGTTGAAGCGCTTCAGCATGATGGCGTTCTCCGTGCACAGGTCGTCGGCAGGCAGGGAGCTGGCCTGCCAGCGGAGGCGCTCGTCGGCGTTGGACAGGTACTCCGTCCTGGCGATGTCTGTGCGGAACTGAGGGGCGGGCGCTCAGTCTGGCCGTCCCTCCGCGGCAGGGGTGGCGGGGGTGGGGGCGGGGACACCCCCAGTCTCCGGGGCGGCCCACCTCGCACCCCGCACGCCGCTCCCCGGGGCGGTACCTGGATGTTGGCCTGCTGCAGGTGGTGCGACCACGTGGTGAACAGGTTCTGCCGCATCTGCTGGTCGAAGTACCCGGCGTACGCGATGAACGCGGCCGACAGGAGGCAGTCCCCGGCGATGGTCGACATCTGGTTTTTGAACGTCTCGCTGGTTTTTTCCCATCGTTCGCGTTCGGCCGACAGACTCTTCAGAAGAGCGGTGCTCCGGTTCACCTGGAAGGGAAAGCCAGCAGGATGCACGCCAGGAAGTGCGCGCCGCTTCTTCCGCGAGCACCGCACAGCGCACCGGGAGGCGGGGCTTCAGGGACTCACTTTCGCTTCGACGGCGGCCAGGTCCGCCTTGATGGCCTGGGCCTCGGAGATGAGCACGGCGTACTCCTCCTTGTAGCGGGCGATGCTGGCCTCCAGGTCGCGGATCATCTGCTCCACCTCGTTGGCCTTCTTCTGGTTGTCCTTGGCGTCGTCCTCCAGCTTCTGCAGCTCGTTGCGCAGCGGCTCCACGCGCTTCAGCATGTCCGCGTAGTTGAGCTGCACGGGCGGATGGAGCTCTTACTTCCGAGGGGCCGCAAGGGGCACGAGTGGGCGGGACTCCTGGCTGCGCTCCTCACCTGTGCGATCGCCCACTTCACCATCGGGCCGCAGGCCAGGGAAGCCCGGTTCACGATTTCGTAGTTGTAGCTGGGGTTGGACATGTAGTTTTTCTTCATCTTCTCCCGGATGGCGTCACTGCAACAGAGGAGCTGTTTCTAAGCATGCGCGGGGTGAAAGTGAGGCACAGCTTCTAGATCAAACTGCAGAGGCCAGTTCCCATCTGCTGCCCAGTGACGGGGGAGGATGAGTCACACGCAGCCGAGTTCCAGTGGAGGTGGTTGCTGAGGACTCTGACCTCCGCCTCCCCGGACAGCAGGCAGACTGGGCCCTGGCTGGGCCGCAGTGGGACTCAGCTTGCCGGGGCTAAGGGTCAGAATGCCACTGCCTGGAACTCGGGGAAGAAGCCCCACTGCTTCTCTGAGTGGCAAGGCACTGGGGTGACAGGTGTCCCCCCCCCAGGAGCCCCACCTGATCTCCTCGGCGGAGAAGTTGACGATGGTGGGGATGAAGTTCTCCCGCATGATGATGGAGCGGATCTGCTTCCAGTCCGTCGTGCTCTCCCCTAGCAGCAGGCAGATGGACTCCAGCGCCAGCTTCACCGCGGCAGGGGGGTTGGCCATGGACCGCACCTCCACCAGGTGCTGCTTCTTTATGGACTTCACGGCTGCGCGGGGTGGGGGTGGGGGAGGGAGATAGCACGGCGGTGAGGAGGGAGCCGAGCCCCAGCCAGGCGCCCCGACTGACTGCGGTCGGTCACAGAACAGGGGCCACGGCCCAGGGACGGGCGCGTTTCTGCCGTGAAACCTCCAGATCAGCTCCCGTCAGCAACGTGTAAAAGAATCATGACAATCTTACTACGTACTACGCACAAACTGCAACGTTTTACAAAAAGCAGCGTGTTACCTTGCACAGTGCCTCACAAAGCCTCCAGAAACCCTTGGAAGTGTTTTTAGGTGGCAAAACCCGCCAACACAACACGGCGGGGGCTGGGCACTGACCGCCCTCCAACAGCGGCCGGTGTGCCCACGGCGGAAAGGGTGTCCCGCCCGAACCGGGCCGGGACACTAGGTTCTCCTCCAACTCCAGCTACGGGCACGGATCTGTGCAGTTTGGGCCCTGCCCTTTAATTCACCTCGGAAACCACCCGCTGGCCACGACCAGCGCGCTCCCAGAAGTGACCACGAGAGGGCAACACTGCACACTCAGAGTATTTCTTGCTGAAATTCAGTCAAGGATCATTAAAAAAAAACTCGTGTCATCGTAAAGCTCATTCTGTCAGTTCTCTCCGGGAAGGGCCTCGCTCTGGTGGCAGCAGAACGGCTCTGCCCCACGGGCGCCGTGCCTGCAGAGACGGGGACACGCCTCCCCCACGGCTCTGGGAGCACCCTGACCCTCCCCTCCCGCCCTCCCCTCTGCCCCCCACGGAGGCAGAGCCCGTGCCGCGCGGCCTACCGTTCTGGGCCTCGATGACGGCGGGCTCCACCTTGTCCAGGTCCTCCTTGACACTCATCTGCTTGTCTGCGATCACCTCCTGCTGCTTGTGCAGCTGCTCCTGGATTTCTTGGCTCATGACCTAGAGCGGAGGGGGCTCAGCTGTGAGTGAGGGGGGTTAACCTGCTGACCCCAGGAGCCCCTCCGACTCCGAGCGACGGCTCCGACCCCACCTCCCACCCTCCCCAGAGACGGGAGAGCCCCGCTCAGCGGGCCGTGGGGCCTGAGGCGAAGGGCGCACCTTCTTCTTTTCCGCCTCCTGCTGGTCCTTCACCATCTTCTTCAGCTTGTCGTTGGCGGCCGCGTTCTTCACCTCCAGCTCCTGGCTCTTTATCCTCAGGTCACGACGAAGCTCTTCCACCTGAAGGCAAAGAGCACGTTCGGGAAAGGGAGCCCCAAGTCGCTGCTGACCTCAGGCAGCGACCTTCAACCACTGCGCCACAAGCATTTCAAAGTCACGCGACACCCGGCCGTGCGGTCAGGGCCCCGGCTGCTTCCCCTCGGACGGCCAGATGAGACGCGACAGCAGCCAAGTCCAAGCCGCACCTGTTCTTCCGGTCGGGCTGGCAAAAAGCAGAGCGCGCTTTTCGGTGTGCAGCAGACTACGTGCGCCGCGAGACTAAGGAGGCCGGGAATCACCCCCCCGAGCGCCCCCACGGCCCGCCCCCGGGGCTGCCGCCGCCCCTGCCGGGCACCTGGTCCACCGTCTCCTTGATTTTCCTGAGCCCGACATTCAGGTGCATCTGCTGCTCCTCCAGCTCGCTCCGCTTCTCGTGGAACAGGTTGGCGTAGTGGTTGATGAAGTCCAGGTAGTGGCGGGGCGTGACGGCCATCGTCCTGCCTCCCCGCTTGGCCAGCCGGGCGTTGGCCTGTGAGACAGGGAGAGCCGCTTTCCCTCTCCGAACGTGCTCAGAGACGTCACCGGCCGCCCGCAGCGTGACCGGGCACGGACCCTGCCCGCTGGGGCCTTAGCTCAGCCTCCTCCGAAGCCCCTTGAACTGGCACTTCCTCCCCAGACTCCTCTGAGACGAGGAGGGTGGTCACGGCCACCTCCGCGGTGTGCTTCCCGGGGAAAGGCCATCGCAAAGTGGAAACTGCTCAGTGACCGTGAGTTCTGCCTCCTTTACCATCTACTACGTATTTGCTTTTCTTAACAAATATTTTATCTATTCTTAGAGAAGGGAGGAAGAGAAACACTGATGTGCAAGAGAAACATGGATCGGCTGCCTCTCACACGTCCTCAGCTGGGGACCAGCCCGCAACCCAGGCCTGTGCCCTGAATGGGAATAGAACTGGTGGCCTTCCGCTCTGTGGGACGATGTTCAGTCCACTGAGCCACACCAGCCAGGGTGACTGCTTGTTTGCAATGGACACCAAGACCAGAGATCAGCCAGCAGGCCAGGCCGCTCAGGCTCCTTCACCAACTGCTCTGGTCCCCCTGCCCGAGCGGACGTGGGAGGCAGGGTGGGCGACGAGGCCAGTGGGGAGCCAGGGCTGGACTACATTCGGGACACGTGGGGGCGGCCTGCAGGTGTGGTGGGGGCAGGGCCGTGCTGACAGGACACCCACAAGCCCAGAGAGGCTTCTACAAGCTTTGCAGATGGAAGCAGCCTGGACTCTTGTCTCAGAGCCCATGACGGCAGGCGAGACCCTTCCACCGCGTGCTCTGTCTGCCAGGCTAAGGGCGGCACAGCGTGCCCATTGTCTACACGCAACCGCGGGGCCTCCGTGCCACGACGGCGGAGCCCGGGGCTGGGCCAGGGCCCTGTCTGCCCGCCAAGTGCGAAACTCTGACCGCCCGGCCCTTCAGAGAAGCAGCGGCGGACCCCTGGTCCAGGCGAGCACAGGGCCTGCACAGGGCGGCCGTGGGCAGCGAGCAGGGAGGACCGGACGGGGGCGGAGCCAGGACAGTGAGCACGAAGGCGGGGACACACAGGCAGAGATGGCGTCACCGAGGGCCGTCTGGTGACCCACCTGGTGCAGGGTCTGATGGACAAACACGCAGCTGTTCACGATGGCTTCCCGGTGCGACGGCGGCTGCGGCAGTTTGTCGTACACCACGGGCATGTAGTCGGGCACCACGTAGTTCGGCTTCTCCAGGTCCATCTTACTGGTGAATTCTTTGCCAACTTGATAGAGCGCTTCCGTGGACCAGTCCCCAAACCAGTTCAACACGCACCTGCGGAAGGAGACTGTGTCTCGGGACGGCCGGAGAGCTGGGCGGGCCGGGGCCGGCCTGGAAGGAGGCCCACAGCTCGGCCCGGAGCCGGGCGCGGGCCGCGTACCTGTTGAAGAGGGCCGGGGACGTGGCCGCGCGGTCCTTGAGGCCCTCGGAGGAGGGGTTCATGGTGAAGACGACGTGCAGGTTGCGGATGACCTGGCTGGTGAACCACTTGTACAGCTCCTCGTGCGAGTCCAGCATCAGGCCCTCCTTCTGGGCCCCCTCCTTGCACTGGGTCATCAGGGTGGCGTACTCGTCTCCCTCGAAGAGACCAGGGACCTAGGACGTGAGACGGCACCATGCCCGACTGGTCCTCGCAGGCGACCACGGAAGGTGCCACACCGGGCAAAGGTCAGAAGGTCCCCACGTTACCTCTCCGTTGGCCAGGAGCGTGTTCATTCGCTCCAGGAACCCAGAATCCAGCACGTTGGATTCGTCCATGATGAACGCTATCTTCTCGTTTTTGCAGCCAGAGCGCCTCAGCACCGTCCGGAGGTCCTCGTCGAAGTCCTCCCCCGTGTACTTCCTGTGGACCTGCGGAAGCAGCCGGCAGGTCAGGCGCCTTCTGGCAGGTCAGGAGCCTTGCAGCCCGGGGGCCACGTGCAGGAACCAAGGCCTCCAGCTGGGGGCGGGCGAGAGGCGACCCACCTTAATCTGGTAGACACTCAGACCATTCATCCAGGCCACGAAACGGGACAGGGTGGTTTTTCCCGCCCCGCTGACACCGATCAGGAGCAAGTGGCCTTGGGGCTGGCGGAATATCCTGAAACAAAACCAGAAAGGGCACACTGCAGGGCTTTTGTGCGGCAGCCCCCTCGGGACACACACGTCCCGGACTCTCCCAGGGTCTCATCTACGACGTTTCTGAGGGGCTGTGACCTCAACCTGCAAGGTCCAGGGGACGCAGAGCTCCGTAGGGCACGGCCCTGCCCCTCAGACACTCGGACGGCACAAGGGAGGCAGGCCTAGTAGGAGGGGGAGGGCCGTCGTCACCGCAGGTGTGCAGAGTGGGGAGGGACTGGGGAAGGCCTGCTCGGTGGACGAGTTCGGGACAGAAGAGCTGGATTTAGAAAGACGAGGGGCACCTGCTTGGCAGGGAGGGCGAGGTTGGTCAGGGGACGCTCGTGGGACCTGCCGTCCCGCCCCGCCCCCGGGACCGGTGAGCGCCGGCGCCGTGACAACACAAGACCCACCGGTTGATCCGGAGCACGTGGTCCAGCACCTCGTTGAACAGGACCAGGGGCACGTCAAGCTCCTCTTCGTAGAAGACTTTCAGCCTCGCTTTGACGTAATCCCGCAACTCCTCCTGGTCCACCGGGATGTAATCCTGCAGAAAGAAGGTGAGACCCGCACCACTAAGAAGGAACATCAGTCATTAAAATTAGAGCAAAGTCAGCACCACTCCCAGCCCGGGCCGCCGCCCCCGCCTCCCCGTCAGACTGGGGACTCCGCTGTCCCTGGGTCGGGGCGCCTGCTGCATGAAATGTGCGCCTGGATGGTAGCCCACGAAAACACCCACCTCCCGGGGAAAGGACGGCTCCCAGCTACGCTGCACCCCACCCCCACCCGCTGCTTTTCACCACACGGAACGTTCTCACACAAGTCGTTCACGGTCACCCCACGCTCGGCGGGAGGAGAGCACCAGCGACCGTCCCGGCCACACTCGGGGGCTTCCTCCCCTAGCGCCCTGAGTGCCGGGCGGCTGGTCAGCAGCCGCTTCTGCCTAGCAGGCTGGCGGGAAAGGCAGCATCGCTGTGTGGGGGGGGCGGGGGGGGCGGCACCTTCGACAGCCAGTTGCTGTACAGGATGGGCCGGCTCATGGCCTTCTCCTTGTCAATGTTGGGAAAGTGCTTCAGAGCCACCGTGTCGATGTTCTCGTCCGTCCAGCGCCTCTCCTCGTCCTCCACGAGCCTGGGGGTGGGGAGGGGCGCGCACGTGAGTCCAGAGGCCGTGCGTGGGGAGGGAATGCCGGGTTTGGTGTGTGTTGGGGGCGACTCCACGGGCTGGGGTCAGTCTTCACCAGGAACTGACCTTTTCTACCAACGGGAACCCTCAGAACTATGGCAGAGCCGCACCGAAGACCGGTGCCTGCGAAGGCAGAGTGGGGCGGCCCGCGGGACAGCAGAAGGGCCGCGCTCCTACGGCGGCAGGGCCCTGGCCCAGTGACCACCGACCCACGACGGGGCGACGTGCACACCCGGACAGCCTGGGCGAGAGCAGCCGCCTGGGGCAGGACGCCCAGCCCCGGGCGTGACTGCCGAATGCTCCTTAGCCCGCCTGGGCCTGCAGGCAGCCGCCGGCCCGGGCCTTCCCGAGTCCAGCAACGCCCGGCACCTGAGGCTGCCGGCGGCCCCGCCTGCGCCCGCTCTGCTCCGAGGGGCTGGTGCGCGGGCACAACAGTCCCCAAGTGGCCAGGAGGGGCAGCCGCAGCACCAGTAAGTCGGGTGAGAGGTATCGTTTACTCGACGTCTAGTTACAGCAACGCAAGCCTTTTCTCGTGAACCCGAAACGGCCCTACAATTCCGTGAAGGACTGCAGGGCTGAAGTGCTGCAGTCACAACCACTGGGTCGACCAACACGGCCGTCAGTCCGGTTTTCTCCGAGACGGCTCTGGTGGCGCGGCGGCGTCTCTGACCGCACTTGAAGCAGTTCAGTCAGACTGTACCGTGACAGCTGTCGCATCAGCACGTGTTTAAAAAACACTCATCGAAATCGGTGAACTTCCGAGCAGCCGTCTTAATACCGAAGATGGAGGAAGAACGCACCATTTTTGACGTGTTATGCTTTGTTGTTTCAAGAAAAAACGCAACTGCAAAGCAGAGAGACGTCTGTGCAGAGCACAGAGAAGGTGCTGTGACTGATCCAACGCGTCCGAGCTGGTGGGCGGAGTTTCTTGCTACCCCTGACGTCTGGCCCACTAGTCCCTTGCCGTGGGGCTGGCTTACGCACGGGGAAGGTGTTCAGCAGCGCCCAGCCTCTCCCCACAAGGTGCCAAGAAAGGGAGACACCCACGTACTCGGGACACCCAAACCAATAACGTCACTGGTGCAAGCGCAAGACGTGTCTTTCACTTTGCGGAAAAAACCAAACAGACTTTTTGGTCAACCCAACACCAGAAAAAAACCCAACAGGGTAGGAACTACGAAACTGAAGAGTTTACTGTGACACAAAGACTATACGGAACCGTAAAGAACGCAAGAGAAGACCCCATCCTGCAAAGTCAGTAGCTTTCAAGAACCCTTACCGGCGAACAAGACTCGACCTCTCCCTGTGAGACTCACCGGCTCAGACCACACCCCCGCAGTCCACCCTGAGCCCCAGTCCTTGCTGGTTCCTTCCCCGAGTCCTGTCCTGGTCACTCGGCTAGGACAATGGGACACTTATAAGACAAGCACTGGCACAGGCGGCCGACGGGAAGAGAGGCAGCGCCCCAGAGACGCACTCCAAGTCCTCCGATGGGCGGGAGGACCTGTGGAGGCCGCGTGCCAGTGCGCCTGGTGCTCTGACGCGTCACCACAGGCTGCCCCCGTGTGTGGGGTGCACACGACGGTTACAGCGCCTTCTGCAGGTCCCGGGTGACCTTGGCGGGCAGTCGCAGTGCCGTGGCCCTGTGCTGTCAGGGAGGTCGTGATCGATTCCCAGACGCGAGGCTGCCCTCACCGCCTCCCCGCCCCCCCACCCCCGCCCAGCTGGCCTCTCGTGGACCTTGCGTGGTGGGTCGTGAGGACTCGAAGTGGGGGGCACGGCGCTAACCAGGTCCCGGGCCTCACCTGTCCTGGAAGAGGCGGAGGGCTTCGTGCGCCCAAATCCTGATGAGGCCTTCCACAGGCAGCGCCTCCAGGGGCCTCAGGGCCTCGAAGACGCCCCGCACCCACCGCGTCATCTCTCGGGGCGAGTAGATGTAGTGCGGCTGGGTGTCCTGCGTGAATCTCTCCTGCGAGAGTCAGAAAACGGGGCTTAGCGAGAGTGTCTTAAGACGTGAAGAGTGGTTAAAAGGTCCAACGCAACAGAACGTCTTTATGCTGAAAGGAGAGAACCTAGGGCCTGGGATCCTTAAGGATGAATTAAAAGTGCTGGAGCACGCGGCTAAGTGCCCAGAACAAAGTTAGGTCCCAGGCGCTCCGCTTTCCCTGGGAAAAGAAATCGCATCCTGCTGGAAGGGTCCTTAGATGCGCGGTCCCTGCGTGGAGGGAAAGCCTTTCTGAGCACGACTTCAAACCAGAGCTGTAGCTGAAAGGAGAAACAACTGGAGGAGAAGGCTCGAGGTGACAGTGCTGAGATTCTGCAGGAAAAAACCGCAACGACGTGATGACGGGTTGGGGCTCTCCCACGGCCGGTGGGAGGGGGGACGTCTCGGGGACGGACTCAGAGAGACCTTGGGCGGTGGCGTTTTCAATGCACGTCTACAGTGCTACCAAGGACACAGGCAGAGGCCTTGCGGCTGGGGAGCAGGTCAGACGGGCCTCCGTCTGCACTGTGAGGAACGGCACAGCAGGTCCCTGCCCGAGTCCTGAAGGAAACCAGCACGTGTGCAAGCGCGCAGACAAGGACAGCGCGGAGCGGCGTGAAAACCTCGTAGCCACGGAACCTGCGCAGGGGACGACTGCACGGCAGACTCGGGAGAAAGGCGTGGACGCAGCTCCGCCTCCCAGCAGAGCCCCTCACTGGTGGGAGGAGCAAGGAGCCTGCCTACCTGGGACATGGTGTAGAACTCCACCATGGCGGCGGTGAGCGGCTCCGCGTACGTGCGCAGCGAGGGGATGAGCCGCAGCATGGCCCGGTTGAAGGTGCCGTAGATCTGCGTCAGGGAGGCGGGGCCCGGGTAGTCCACATACACCACGGGCACGTGGCGCAGGAATCTGCACAAGGACAGCCCGGCTCAGCCCCGCCCCGTGCGGCTGGACGCAGGCCGCACGCCGGGCACCCGAGACCACACCCAACTGCCCAGGCCTGGGTCTGACACGCAGCGGCACACGCAGAGCCCTCCAAGGGGGGAACCAGGGCAGGACGGGAAACGACACGGGTGTGGGCCGTTCACTACGTACCGCCCAAGCAGCACCGTGCAGCGCGGGGAGGGGGGTGCGGGGGTGTGGGTGGGGTGATGGGGGTGGGGAGGTGACGTGGCGTGGTTCCTTTTTGTAATTACACCCAGGTTTGCTGCATCTAAGGCCCCCCCGGGCTGGTGTGTGTGGCCCCCGAAGCCTGCAGAGCTGAGCGTTACCTGTGGGACAGGGGCTTCCTCCCGGGATCCGTGGGTGGATTACAGGCCCCGACAAACTGGATTCTCTCCAGCTTCACCCAGGTCTGATCCGAGGTTCGGTAGAAGCCTCCATGCTCCACCATCTGAAGGACGTGTGAGGCCAACACTCAGGAGCAAGCGTGGACAAGAAACGGGCGTGGGCGGTGCGGGGCTGGAGGGGGCGCCCACCTGTCTGATGAAGGAGATGACCCTCTGCGTCCCGTACTTGTCCATGTCGGGCAGGTTGATTTCATCACAGAACAGCACCAGCCACTTCCCGAGCTGCACGGGGGCCAGGACGACCCCGTTGGGTGTGCGTCTGTACTCGCAGTAGTGGTCGAAGGTCTTCAGCAGCAGCTCCGGCGTCGTGGCGCTCGAGAAGTTCAGCCCTACGACCTTCGCAGGGGCAGAGGCCGTCAGGCACTGCGGGGCCAGCCCTGCCACAGCGCCCGCCGCCCCCTGCCGGCCCCGGTACCTCCATGTCGGGCAAGGCCCGCAGGGCGCTGAAGAGCGTCATGGTCTTGCCGGACCCGGGGGGGCCACACAAGACCAGCGGCTTGTGCTCGGCCAGCCAGGTGTACAGGAGGGCCTCGTGGCGCACCGTGTCCAGGGTGGGCACGACGACGTCGGGGGCCGCCACCTTGTGCGTCTCCACTTCGATCTGAGGCACCTTGGCCTGCCAGGGCGACCACTCCCCGCTGATGGACACCTGCACAGAGACGGGCACGGTCACCCGACCCCCCGCTTCCGCACTCACAGGGAATGCTTCACGCAAATCACAACCCTCAGGTCCGCCTGCACCCGTGCGGCCCGCAGCTGCAGGAGAGGCTGCCCCTAGGAACGGCGAGGCGAGGCCAGAGGCCAGGGCCAGGCCGCCCCGGAGCGGCGTGAGCGCCCGCCCGCCCGCTCACCTCGTAGTCGATGATGGGGGTGTTGGGGGCAGCGGGCAGCGGCACGGTCGTGATCCTGCGGATGTACTCGCCCAGCTCTGCCCTCATTTTCAGCCGGCTGTCCCCGGACAGGGACCAGAGAATGGCGTAGACCAGGTACCGCTGTGCAGGGAGGGAGATCATTGAGCAGATCGCTTCCGACAACAACAAACCGGACACTTACGGCAGACGCTAAACCCGAGGGGCTGCTCGCGGTTCTTGGATCCTGGGTGGCACAGCGCCCCCGCCCCCCACCCCACGAAGCCCCGCCCCCGAGGGAAGCGCGCACAGGCCGCGGGCGCCCGCCCAGCAGGCACCTGGATGTAGCGCTCCAGCTGCTCGATCTGCATGGGGAAGTCGGGGTGGTTGGCGTTGTACTGGGCCACGTTGCGGCAGGCCTGGTGCAGCATGGAGAAGAGCGAGCCCAGGCAGCGGAGGCGGGTCAGGTCCATGATGTGCTCCAGCTTGAAGGCGTGCTCCAGCGCCTTGGTGACCAGGCCGTTGGACGTGAAGTACGGCTGCATGATGGTCGCCGCGTCCCTCTGGATCTGCGGAGGAGGAACGCGGCTCGACTCCCCTCCGGAGCCCGGCGTGCTCACGCTGCCCAGTGGGGCCCGGGTGGGGGGCCGCGGGGCCTCCGGAGGGACAGCGTGGGGTTTGGAGCGAAGGTCGGAGCTCCAAGCCCCCATCCTCACCCCTCACCTGGTGGTCCCCCAAATCGTGTTTCCTCGGAACACTGGTTCCTGCCGCCACCCGGAGGGCAGGCCCCGCCCGCCCGCCGGCAGCAGGAGGGAAGACAACACAGGGTTCCCGTTTCCCCCGAGTCTCGACCCCGGGGGCCGGGCTCCCGTGGAGGCCGGGGTGAGACAGACCGCGAGAGTGCCCGGCTTCCGCAGATGAGGGGTGGCCGTCTCTGAGGGAACCGCGACGCCCACGCTTTCCAGATACCCGTGTGCACACGTGTGCATGTATGCATGGGGGGGAGGGGACACTGGGACGCCGGAGCGCACGGCGCGCACCTGCAGCATCGGGGACGCGGCCTCCTCGCCCTCGTCCTCCTTGCCCTTGCGCCGGCGCTGGGCCTCGTCCTCCCCTTCGTCCAGCGGGATGCTGCGCAGCCGGGCCAGGAAGTTGTTGAAGATCATGTCTGTGCTGAGCACGTCCTCGCTGAACCAGACCATGCCGCAGCGCGACACCGTGGCCAGCGTGGCGTACTTCAGGTCCTGCACTTCGAACATTATCCGCACCTGGAGAAAAAGAACGCTGAGCAGACTGAAGGAGGCAGGTCTGACAGAGACCTGGGCGTAAAAAAAGTTTCTCTCAAGGGTGATTCAAGTCTAATCTTCCCACACGTAGCTGAAAAGTTAAAACATCTACAGCTGACACTCCCACAGCACCCGCTGACCTCTCTCTGGAGAAATGGGACAGGAGGACCGCGTGATGGGGGCAGTGGCGCCGGCACGGTGGACTCTGGGTGGGGGCAGCCAGGGCTCCTTGAAGGGGATGCTGCAGTGAGCACGCCCACGGGCCCGCTCAGCCGCCCGCCTCTGCCTGGGCGGGCCCATAGGGTCTCCGTGTCGCAGACCGGCTGGGGGCCCCGCCCAGTGCCCGAGCAGGCAGGCCACGGGGCAGATCCAACCCGGACACCCCAGTCCCAGAGCCCTGCCCTCACTGTGAGCAGGCCCCCAGACCCCTCTGCCCTACAACAGCTGGACCCTGCGGGACGGCGAGCCCCGAGGAAAGACCCTGACGGGTCAAACCGAGACCCGCGTGTGAGAGGGAGCTCACTGCCTGAGCACCCTGAGCACCTGGGCTGGGTTTCAGCACAGCGATGCCCACAGGCACAGACCCTCAGTGACAAAGGCTCGTGGTCTCCAGCTGCTGCGGCCAAAGCCCCCAGGCCACGCCCACTCCTGCCCCTCGCACACCCGCCTCCAGTGCACCAGCGGGTCCACCCACACCAGCTTTAAACCACTACACTAGCACCCTCCAGCACCCTCACTTCCACCCCCGCCCACGCTGGGCCTGGGGCACACACCGCCTCCACAGGGCCCCTGCTCCCAGCTGTCCGCTTCAGCTGTCGGGCAGACAGCAGCCAGAGGGTCCGAGTCAATGGTGACACTGTCCCAACCCCGACTCTCCCAGAGGACAAGCTCAGTTCTCGCCAGGACCCCCGGGGGCCTGACCTAAGACGACCTGTGCCCTTGGCAGTGTTCCTGAGCTGGCACCTGCCGGACACCCGTGACCACTGTCCTTCGCCTGGAACACCGGAAGCCCACAGGCTCGCCCTCCTAGTCTCAGCGAAGCCCACCATCCCACGACCACAACAGCCGACGGTGTCCTGTGCCCTCAGCACTGTCACCCCCTCCCTGCAGTACTCGCCCGTCCTCCCAGCAGACAGCGAGCCCCAGGGCAGCGAGGTCTCGTCTGTGCTGCGTATCCCAGCATCCTCAGCGCCTGAACAGGGGCCGCACGACGGCGCCGCAAGGACGCAGTCAGGAGCGAAGGCGTGCCCACGCCAGGCCCGCCCGTCTCCACGCCGGTGGGACCTGGGTCCTGGGCTCGTTCCCGGGACAGCCCCGCGGGCTTCCCCTCGGGGCCCGCAGGCACAGTCACTTCAGAGGTCCTGACTCCACCCCCGCCTTTCGGGGGTGACGGGCTGAGTGTGCTCGATGAACACGCAGGGGAAAGCGACTTACGAACCCCACCTCTCAGGGGCCGCGGGAGCGGGAAAAGGCCAGCCTGCAGAGACCACCGACCCCGAAACCGCCCCCCCGCCCCCGGAGCCGGAGCCTCGTGCGTACGTTGGGCGGGAGGCTGAGGCGCTCGCCGTTGGGCAGCGTCAGCAGCTTGTTGTCGTCCAGCACGGAGTTCAGGTTCTCCACCCACTCGGGGTCCACGTCGCCGTCGAAGACGATCCACTGGCGCTTCTGCAGCTCGCCCCTCACGTTGTCGATGATCCTGGGGGGCACGGCTCGGTCTGACCGGGGGCTTCCGCACTCACGGCCTCTCCAGTGAGCGCGACTGTGTTTGCCCTTCGGACAGAACCCCCCCACCCTGCCGGCATCGGGGCGAGCACCCGTCCCACGCGCTGGGGCGCCAAGGCCCACCGGAGGGGACTCACTTCCGCAGGACGTGTGTGAACAGCCCGTCGGTCCACTCCCTGGTGTTGGGGTCCAGCGTGCCGTAGAGGTGGTCTTTGCTGATGGCTTTGGGGTCGATGATGTGGGCCACGCCCTCCACGCCCTCGAGTCTCTCCAGGGCCTTCAGCAGGACGCGCCAGGCCATGCTCTTCCCGCTCCCCGAGGGCCCCACCATCATCAGGCCGTGGTTGATCTGGGTGATCTGGTACAGCTGGAGGACCTGCGGGCACAGGGACCGGCCTGTGACCTTCGGGGAGAGAAGGGGCAGGGCCCCCCTTCCCGTGTGAGCCGGCGGACGGCGGTGCGACCGGGGCACAGCAGGTGCCGGGGCTCCGACCGGAGACCCTCCACACGGGAGCGCTTCACAGCCTGCTTCACCGTGCTACGGGGAGGGCCATGACCACCGGGGTGGGGGCGAGGGAACGGGGGCTGCCGGCACAGGAGACCCCGCAAGGGGGCCGGACCGTGGCGAGCCGTGGGTTCCGCGCCCACAGCAGCCCCGGGCAGCACACACAGCCTGGGTGAGGAACTGCTCCCCGTGCACCTCACAGGAAGGAGCAGCAGCCGCCGCGGCGTGCGTCAGTCAGGTCGCCGAGCTGCCGTGCCGGGCAGCCCCGTGAGTGGAACTTGCAGAAACTCTCTCCACTGTGATCGCGCCCTTAGCTAGCCTTTTCAGAGGACGGACTACGCCCGGGAGTGAAATTTTCAGGCGAGTTTCGCTACCTCTACATCTGAGCTAAGCACAGACCCCACGCAGGCCCGGGGCAGCCGCCCACACTGGCGCAGAGCCCGGCCCCCGAGGACCACTCTGCAGACGGCGGCCCGCCATGCGACAGCCCAGTTACCTTTTCAACCCACATCCCGCCGACTTCCTCCCCGTCCCCGTAGGTCAGGTACATCTCCTGGCACACTTTCTTCAGCTCCTCACGCAGTGCGGCCATCTCCCCGCGGTGGTACTGCACGCCGGGGAACACGTCCGACAGCAGGCTGAAGAGCAGTGGGATGTCCTCCGCCACCAGCTTGGGCACCATCGTCTCGCAGACGCTCTGGATCAGGATCTGCGCAGGGGGCGGGGTGAGTCTGCGTGCAGGGGGCTGCCGCCGGGCCCGCCCCCCCCCACTCGCCCACCCGCAGCGCGAACAGCGGTCTCGCCCGCCCACCCCGGGGCACGGCGTCGCCCGACCCCGTGCCCGTGGTGCGTGGGTGTGAAAGGAGGTCCAAACAGCGTGGGCGGGATCGGTGACGGAAAGCACGTGCGGACGCACCTCCTGCTCAGGCAGATTCTCCGCGATCTCCCCTTCATCCACCGCTTCGCCTCGCTCCTCCTTCTCCCTCTTGATCTTCTGAATCCTCTCCCTCTTCACGTTGCCGGCGCTCACCAGCACGCTCTTCAGCGCCCGCAGCCCGAAGTCGTAATGGCTCTGAGAGGACAGCTGCTCGTCGCACAGCCTGGGAAAGAGAGCGTCCTCGCAGAGACCCGCGCTTTCGGCAGCAAGAGCGCCACCCCGGGGGGTCAGGGGGCGCCGGGCAGGAAGCGCCGCGATCAGAGGGGGACTGAGCGGGCCCACGCGACAGAGGCCCGAAGCGCGGTCACGCACAGCTGAGTCACTCACTTGAAGAACGGGACGATTTTGTTGGCGAGGACCTCGGCCGTGCGGAAGCCCTGCGAGTACAGCATGACCTGGGCAATCAGCTGCCGGTCAGGCTTGGTCATGGCCAAGCTCCGGAACAGCTTCTTCAGGTTGTCCGGGAGGTTCGACCTGCCCGCGTAGCCAGGGTTCATGGTGATGAAGATGGCCATGTCCGGGCTCACCTTGACCTGCTTGTTCAGCAGCTCACAAGTGATGGGGGCAGAGGCTGAAAGGCAGAGGGCGGCGTTAGACTCAGGACGTTCGGAACACTGTGAGGATCTCCCCGAAAGTACAAGCACCCATCCCCCCCCGGCCCTACAGCCCACAGTGCAGGGGAGCAGGGAGCCGCTCCCGGCCACTCCGCAGGCACTCAGGGCGCGTCCAGCCTGTCCAGCTCCGTGTCCACACACCTGCCCCAGGCGAAGTGCCCGACCGTGTCACCGACCCAGTCACAGAGCAGAGAGCCCACGTTCTACCTGTGAGGCCCTGTGTGCCCCAAGGTCGACCCCAGACTGGGATGCAGCCCAACGACAGACACAGAAGTAGGAACCGGTGGACGTGACACGACGGGTTGGCCTCGGCCTGAGAGGCACCCTCTCCCGGGCTCATTCACAACCACCCGTGACGGAGGACACGGGACACGGGTGTCTGCTCCGGGGCGTTGCTGCAGCACGCACGTGCTGACGTCGTTGTGTGCTATTTGTTTTGTGTGGGAGACCCGGCAGTGGTTTGGGGGGACCAGCTACTACTGTCCTGGAACAAGAGGACACACTGAAGGCTAAACCGCGCATGACCTAGCCCACATCGGCAGGTGGGTGGGCCGCCCACGTGCCTCCACCCTCTGCCTGGGCCTTGTGTGGAACTCGCAGGGGTCTGCCCTGGGGGCCTCTCTGTAGGAGCTCCTCTCGTCCTGTCCTGCCACTCCCCACTCCCCACGGGGGAGGGCTGCCCTGGGGAGGCAGAGGGCCCGCACAGGCCGGACCCCCGACTGGGGCACAGGCCAGACCCCCGACTGGGGCGCACGCCGTGGGAGGGCAGGGCAACGCGCGGGCTGAGGCTGCTTCAGGACGAGACGAGTAAACTACTGACTCGGGGCGACCCCGGGTCTGGCCTCCAGCCGCCCCCGGGACTCGCCGCCCCGATTAAATCCCACTCTCTCCGGCCGATGCGGGGCCAGGGCCCACGGCGGCGCGCCCCCACCTCCCGAGGCGCCGCGGGCAGAAGGAAGCCTCACCCTTGTCCAGGCTGGGGCTGGAGTGCTCCCGCAGCGCCTCCTGGATGCACTGCACCTGCTGGGACACGGCCGACAGCATCCGCTCCTCCAGGCGGTTGAACTCGTCGAAGCAGCCCCACGCGCCCACCTGGCAGAGCCCCACGAAGATGCGCCCCATCGCCTGAGAGGGAAGGGGCGGGTGCGGCCGGTCACCTCGGGCGGCCCGTCCGACCCGGGGCCAGTCCCGGGGCCATCCCACGCCTGCTCGTGTCTGAAGTGGGCACGCGGCCCCTCCCTCCCCAGGGAAGGGCCACCCCACACGGCAGCGCTTCCTCGGCCACAGGGACCTGCCCGAGCGGGGGCAGCCGCCCCGCCCTTCCCTCCTGTGCTCTCGACAGCAGCGCCGTCGCTCCTGTCTTTGGGCTCGCTCACTCTCTGCTGCTGAGAACCCTCTCACACATGTGTCCATCACAAATTCGCGCGCCGCCTACTTCTCTAAGAAACTGCCCTTCTAGCCCTGGCTGGCACAGCTCAGTGGATTGAGTGTGGGCTGTGAACCAAAGTGTCACCAGTTCGATTCCCAGTCAGGGCACATGCCTGGGTTGCGAACCAGGTCCCCAGTGGGGGCCACATGAGAGGCAACCGCACATTGATACTTCTGTCCCTCTCCTCTCTCCCTTCCCCTCTCTAAAAATAAGAACAAAAAAAAACCCCAAAAAACCCCCTGCCCTTCAGGAGAAACACGTCATGCCGAAGGGGGGATTCGGAAACGGTAAGCTCAACACTAGAGCCCGCGGGCCGGGCTGCTGACACCGGTCCCTGGAGGCCTCGGGGCCTCGCTGAGCCAGGAGGCGGCGGCCGGGAGAGGTGAGGGCAAGGGGCTCCACACTGACCCTCACGGGCCTCCGCTCTGCGTGGATCCCCAAAGCTTCTCACCTGGAAATCAAAGGTTTCGTCGCAGTTGAACACCAACACGAAGCGTCCCAGCTGGTGGCCAAGGGCTTTGACCGACTCGGTCTTCCCGGTGCCGGCAGGCCCTGTGGTGTGAAGAGAGGCACTGAGACCAGGACACAGCTCTGGCGTTAAGACAGTTGTAAAGAGCAACTCATTTTGGAAAGTAGTCGTAATAAGTGCAAACGAATGTAAAGTTTTTGGAACGCAGGAGCCACGGAACTAAGAAACACGTTTAAATCGTGAACAACTCCTCTGGAAACGGCGCCACTCTCCTGCTCCGAGAGTCCGAGTCCGCGGACGGAGTGACTCACCGAAGGGGGACCCGCCCAGCCTGGCCTCCAAGGCCTGCGTCATCGTCAAGTAGCAGCGGTCGGTGAGGGGCGTCTGCACCAGCTTGTCCTGGACGCCCAGGTACTCGAAGCCGTAGTTGAACTTGGCGTTGGCCATTTGGATCGACAACTGCTGGAGCACGTCCGTCTGCTTGGGGTCGAAGTAGAACCGCATCTGGCTGAGCCACTCGAAGGACTTGCTGTTGTCGATCTTGCTCTTGATCAGGGACCTGGTGACGTCCCTCTGGTGAACCAGCTCGGTGATCTGCGGAGAGACCGCTGTGAGAGCCCGGGGCCCACGCGAGCCGCCCTGGGCGGGCCGGTTACCCGGGAGACGGAAGCGGGCAGCCGCGTCCCTCTTTACGACACCCCGACACGTAGGTGCGCTCCAGAAGCGCTCTCCGCGCGGTGCAGTCAGCCAGAATCGAGTGGCGGCTAACTCAGAGACGCCTCACTCAGTGAACGCTCCGCAACCAGCAGAAACTCTGATGGGGAGCAGCCCTCTCTGCTTCGCCCTGGGGTGCGGAGCCCAGTGACAAGGGACCCCGGCTTGGAGCCGTGCTGCACTCGCCGGGCCAGCCGACACCGGGCCGCGCCCACGCGGAAAGAGGCGGCGGGACGGCGTGGAAGCCCCGCTTCCCCAGGACGCTGCGGTGAACGCAGCCCCTGCGCCTATCCTGCTGCCATCGGCTCTTCTCCCTGACGCAATCAGAACCGTTTCCCAGCACGGTCCAGCCCACGGGGAGGGCACGAGCCAGGCACGGGACTAACCAAGTGCTCCAGCTTCCGCCGGCGCAGCGGGGGCTGCGCCATGAGCACCGAGTCGGCCAGCACGTTGAGGGTGACCTCCACGTTGCTCAGCACCGAGTGCAGGGGCGCCGCGTCCCCGCTCCCGCCCATGCTGCTCAGCGCCGTCTCCACGTTTTCAGACCAGGCGATCTGGGCCGACAGGACCACAAGCTGGGCCTGAAAGACAGGGGACGCGAGGTCCAAGGTCAGGACTTGGAGAGCAGCCTGCCCTGGGCGCCAGCCCGTGCCCACCTGCCCTGTGTTACCTGGTACTTGTCGATCCAAGTGATGTAGGTGTTGGGGTCAATTGAAGTCGCTTTGCCAAAGATCTCGACCTCGGTCACGGCCTCGGCCAGGAGCTTGGCCAGGGTGACCCGCATCTCCTTCTCCACCAGCGTGAGCCACTCGTTGATTTTGGGGTGCTCGGTGACCGACACAGGAGTCTTGAACATGACCTGGGACACGCGGAACGTAAGAATTAGGACGCGCAGAGAGGGGACGGGAGCCTTCTGCGGGACAAGCACGCGTGAACCGCACCTCCTCGCCTTCGCGGGACGAGACACCCAGGACGACGGAGCTGTCCTCGTTCAGGATGATGCTCGAGACGCCGGCAAACATCTTCTTGAAGTGTTTCTGTAACTTAGCTACGTTTTTGCTATTTCCAATGATTTCCAGCAAATCTTCGTCACCCACAAAATAGAACCTGCAATTGAAACAGCACCCAAGTCCCTAAAATGTTACAAACGAGGGGCCTCTGGGCACCACCCCCGCGTGCAGGGGGGAGGGCGCACAAACTCGGCCTGCACTCGGAGCACGTCCCAGCCCCTCCCAGCCTCAGCCAGGCGTGCCCCCTCGTCTCACAAGACACTGAAGGGGAGTTCAGTAAGTCTCACGTCACTCACCTTACTTCACAAGCTCGCTTTTATTTTTGTTGTTATTGTTTTTAGAGGAGAAGGGAGAAGGAAAAACATCATAGGTTGCCTTTCATATGCACCCCAACCAGGAACCTGGCCCGCAACCCAGTCACGTGCCCTGACTGGGAACCGAACCTGCGACCCTTCCCTTTGCGGGTCAAGGCCCAACCCTCTGAGCCACGCTAGTCAGGGCTCAGAAATTCACTATTATAAAACCTGTTAGATTTATACTCAGCAAACTATTCAGAAAGGAAGAGACGCCCTTCAGAAAATAATCAGAGCTAAATTTTTAAGAGAAGCCCTCGCTGGAGTAACTCAATGTAATGAACACAGGCCTTTGAATCAAAGGGTTGCTGGTTCAATTTCCACTTGGGGCACATGCCTGGGTTGCGGGCCAGGTCCCTAGTGGGGGGCATGTGAGATGCAACCACACGTTGATGTTTCTCTCCCCGTTTCTCTTTCCTTTCCTGTCTCTCTAAAAATAAGTAAAATTTAAAAGTAAAAAATAGAAAAATAAATTCTCTGCAGGAAACGTATCTCCTTGTTGCTGGCACTAAAGCAGACCACTCCCACCACTTCTTCAGTGGGCCACTGCTTGGCACCTCTAACTTTTGAATATAAACATGTCAAATTAACCTTTTCTTAAAAAACACTTTTTAAATTTATTTTCAGAGAAATGGAAGGAGAGAGGGAGAAAAACATCAATATGTGGTTGCCTCTCACGCACCCCTCACTGGGGAGCTGGCCCACAACCCAGGATGTGCCCCGACTGGGAATCGAACTGGCAACCCCTTGGTTCGCAGGCCTGCGCTCGATCCACTGAGCCCCACCAGCCAGAGCTAATGAAGCTTTTTTAAATTGAAGCTTTGTTATCTGCGCGGTGGGCATGAGAGCGCCCAGAGGCCCGCCGTGAGGACCAAGTGGGAGGCCGCACGCGAGGCACTGAGCAGCGCCGGGCGCGGCCTGGAGAGTTCACAGACACCGGCCGCGTCACCGCTGTAACTCACCACTGTCACTCTAAAAAGCATACGTTACCTCGAAAAACAAATTTTCAAAGAGATTCAAGCTGCCCGGGAGGGTGGATGGGAGTTTAAAGGAAACTTGGCAAAGGAAACAAGGTAGAAAATAATTACAGGCCATCTGTCGTAACTGGGAACCAGTGCACGAAAGGGAAGGGGTCAGCGTTAAGCGGTCATCTGTATCCACGTCAAAAGTGACCGACTCCCGGGCGGGGGTGGGGGGTGGGGGAGTGGAGAGCACAACTGAACACGGACGTCATTTCCACACACCCAGTGGCCTCACCTGGGGAAGGACGACCGCTCCCTCTCCAGGTACTCGCCCAGCGCTTTCTGGATCTTCCCCAGCAGGTCTGCCAGTCTCTCCAGGGACCGCTGCACGCCCTGGATGTTGAGGACGTCCATGACGAGCGGGGACTTGGACACTTTCTTCATGAGCGCCAGGAACTCCGTGCTGATGCTACGGACCGGGCAGACGCGAGGTCAGCCTGGGCCCGGGGAGCGGCTCCCAGGCCCGCCCCCGCCCGCGCGGAGGCCCTACCTCTGGAACCGCTGGGTCTCCACGGGCAGCAGGTGCTTGATGTCGGCACTGCCCGTGAAGATGCCTTCCAGGTAGACCCAGCGCCGCTGCACGTCGATCCACACGTCGAAGAGCGCCATGATGCGGTTCAGCTTGTCCTCCCAGCTCAGGGCGTCCTCCTCGAACACCTGGTGGGCGCGGGAGGAAGAGGGCAGAGCTGGAGTTCTGGTTCCCTCCCGCAGACGCGGCCACGCCCACTGAGCCTGCGGGGTGAGCGCGCCCCGGTTCTCCGGCTCCTGCTCCAGCGAGCAGGCCTCCGGGAGCTGTCCGCGGAAGGCACGGCAGCGGCAGTGGGGGCGCAGGGGCCGCGCCGAGCCGGGAGGAGCTCCCCCACAACGGTACCTTGTAGTACGGAGACAGCTTCATGGCAGAGACGCTGTTGATGTGCTCTTTGACCTTGTTGAAGAGGTCGTCCCAGCCGCGGATCAGGCGGCACTTGTTCTGGTAGTTAACCAAGTCCAACTCATACGTGTTCCACACTTCCCGTATCTGCGTCAGAGCCAGGGAGAGCACGTCACCTCGTGCAGGTGACCGCCAGCTGCACGAGCCACCACGGCTTACAGGGACCAAAAGGACCACGGGAGGCTCAGATCCCCGGCCCGCCCGCACCGTGACACGGAGGTGCTCGTCCAGCCGCCGCTGACCTGCTTCAAGAACTCCTCCAGAGCCATCTCCCCTTGGGCCACGAGCAGCACGTCCTTGACGATGGCCTCGTTCTTCTGCAGGTCGACGTCCCAGATCTGGCCGAGAGTGAGCTCGGACACCACCCAGTTCACGTGCAGCCTCTTCATCAGCTGCTTCCAGTGGCGGTCCTTCAGCGCTTCGGACTTCAGCTCGATCACCAGCATGTTGATCTGCAGAGACAGCGCCGCGTCAGCCAGGCAGCCGCGCTCCTGCCGGACGCCCGCGGCCGCGGCGGCCACCCACCTTCAGGTAGCCCTTCAGGAGCCTCTGCACAAACTCGTAGGACGCGTACTGCCGCAGCCGCGCAGGGAAGTTCTTCAGCTGGTTCAGGAGGCCGTCCAGGCTCTGCCGGAGCTGCAAGAGACACGGGGCACGAGCTCGCGCACGCTCCTTTTAACGTCCCTTTTTAAAAACTCATTTGCTTATGTTTAGAGAGAGGAAAGAAGAAAGACAGGGAGAGAAACACCAATGTGTGGTTGCCTCTCACGCACCCACTACTGGGGACCTGGCCCGCAACCCAGGCGTGTGCCCGGGCTGGGAATCGAACCAGCAACCCTCTGGTTCGCAGGTCGACGCTCAATCCACTGAGCCAGGGCTGATCCTTTTGAAGTTGTAAAAAGTGGTCTTATATCAGGCTGGACGAATGATGTCAATGACATGCAGGACCGTTGGGGACACTTGGGGAGCTCCCGGTACGGCTCCCTGCCTGCAGGCCCGAGATGCGCACACCTGCAGGTGCACAGACACCGGCTCCGAGGACACGCACCTTCCGCGGCTGCACGGAGACCCACGGCTGCTCCTTCATCTGGTCGATCTGCTCCCAGACCTTAGAGAGCTCCGACCAGACGCCTTTGAGGTCCTGCAGTTCTTCTAAGGCCACCTGTCGGCGAGCAGAGCAAAGCAGTGAGACTGGAAGCCGACATCAGTCAGAAGGGGGCCCAGGTCAAGTGCGGGGCGAGGACGAGGAGCGCGTCCCGGCCTCCCCGCTCAAGGGGCTCGTACCTGGACGCGCTCTTCGCTGCCACTCAGCAGCCCCGTGTCCGTCAGCTCCAGTGCCTCCTTGGCCTTGGCGCACTTCTCCCGGTCATCCTTCAGCCTGCCGAACTTGCCCTCGTATATGGTGAGGGCCTGGAGCGCCTCCTCTGGGCGGAGGTTGCCCTGCAAGCAGACAAAGCGGGGAGAGTCACAGGCTGGGGCCGGGGCAGATGGACACCGAGGCGGCCAAACGGGCAGGGGAGGGGGCCGGCCGGGGCTCTGGGGACTCGTGACCACACGTCTGAGTGTAGCGTTCGCCTCTGCATCCGACACGCAGAACCGTGAATGAGGAAAGGGGCCCGCTCAGTTCCGCCACCAGCTCGCTGACTGTTCGGGAGACGGGACGGAAGCCAGACACACTCGGGCCTGCCGCCGCGGCCGCCCGACACCCAGCCGCCACGCCGGGGCCGAGAGGCGCCTGAGAGAAGCCCGAGGAGCCAGGCGCCGTCCTCTGGGCGAGGCCTCGCCGCGGCACGCACGCTGCTCACACGGCTCCCGCCCCGTGGCTGACTCCCGACCACCACGGTGAGGCTCCAGTCACAGTCTGCACTCAGCCTGGACACACGCCCCGGGCCCTCCAGGTTGGTGATCGGGGCCTTGCCCGCCGCTCACCCCTCAGTCCCCGAGAGCCAGCGTTCTGCGGAGGCCATCTTCAAACAGGGCTCCCGAACCCAAGTCGAATACAGACAGGGACCTCTGGCCCGGCTGCTCGGACAGCACTGGGGCAGGACAGGGCCCCAGCCGGCCCCCGGGCCAGGTGGGCAGAGCCTGTGTCTGCGAACGACCAGACCCGGGACAGTCAGGGTCTCCGACCGACCCCTTGTCGGCGTCCCCACAGACCGCGCTCTTCGGCGAGGAAGGCCGGCCCCGCGCGGCCTCTCCGGGCCTCGCACTCGCGGCCCCTCTGCCCGGACCCGCCCGACCGCACGGCCTGCCAGCCGCCCGTGCAGGGCTCACGCACAGGCAGCTTCCCCGACAGAGCAGCGCACCGCCAGCGCCCCCCCCCGTCCCACGGCTCTGTCACCGTGACTCAAACACGTCCCCTTGCCCGGTTTCATCCGTCTCCCCCACAGGAGCGCAGCGCCGCGCGGGCTGGCTCCTGGTGGGCGCTGCTGACCTCGGACGCCCGGCGCCGCGCCTACAACCCGGTCGGAGCCCGACCGGCGCCGGACGGGCAAGGGGGCCGGGCGCGGCTGGCTCCGGGACAGAGGCTAGACACCCGCGACGTCCCCGACAGAGCCAGCCTCCCCGCAACAGGGCCAGCAGCAGCTGCGGCTCGGCCCGCGTCCCCGAGAAACCAAATTTCAAACTTGACTGCGCCTTAGCGAGAGGACAACGTAAGGGCAGAAAACCTTTGGTCTTGAAAACCGTCTCCCATCTGACGACACGGCCGGGCGCGTTCAGGGGGGCGTGGCTGTAGGCCGTCTCCCGACTGCAGGGAGCGTCACGAGGGGTGGGGGTCAAGGTCGAAGTCGGCGTTCACGTTTTCAACTATTCTGAAGCACTGCTTCTCTAGCCAGGAAGACTTCGTCATTGGAAAGCTAAGCCACGGCACGGCCTCGCAGGTGAAAGAGAGACGCCGCGCCGTGCGGCTGGTCGGGGGCTCGGCGCAGCGGGCCGCACTCACCGTGACGGGCTTGGTCCTCTCCCAGTCGGTCAGCAGGTCGGTGGTGCGGCTCTCCACGGCCCGGTCCTCCTGGACAATCTTCATCTGCAGGCTTGCCACCTGCTGCTGGATGGCCGAGTCCTTCCGCCGCATGATGTCGTTGAAGGCCCCCCACTCGCCCTCGATGTTGTCGATGTAAAGCCAGGAAGGCGGGAACTGGAACCTCTGCTTCTCCAGCAAGCGCTGACCGTTGCGGTAGAGCTGGGCGAGTTAGAAAAGAACGTGCAGTTTAGGATTCTTTAAGAACGACAGACCCACTGTCAGCGTCTACGGCGAAGACGGCCCGGCGGCCACAGAACGCAGAACATCAGCGCGCCCGCCCTCCTGCAGCAGCCCCCCGCCCCCGGCACCGAGGGCCCTGGGGGCCGAGGTCACCCGGGAGCCCGCCCGCAGGCCAGCTCTGCACCCGGCTGCACCCAGAGGCTCTGCAGAGGACCCCTGCACGTCAGCGCTGTGCCTTGTCCCCACCTCAAATTACAAAAAGGAAATTCATGTTTGACGACATGAAGATCAACAAGAAAAATGCAAGCTCTTCCAAGACAAGAAAGAGTGGTTCTCAAACCTCGGTGTGCAGAGAATCACCTGAGGGCTTTTCACTTCGCAGAGGCCCGGGGTGCCCGGTCTGCGCACTCACAAGCACGTCAGTGGTTTCGACACAGGGATCTGGAGACGCCCCTGAGGACCGGCCCCAAAGGGCCGGGGAGCCAGGGCACACACAGTGGGGACTTCCCTGCTCCGAGAGCTCACCTCCACTTGCTTCTCAAACTGTTTGATCTTCCGCTTCAGAGACTGCACGTAGGTGATGAAGGTCACCGCGTCGGAGGTGCTGGCCGTGTCCACCGAGTGCTGCTCCAGCTCCTGCCGGGACTGGTGGAGAGCGCAGAGAGTTAACTCGGAGTCGGGGGCCGCGGGCGCCTGCGCGGCCCGGGCCCCGCCGCCTCACCTTGGAGATCTGGGAGTGGAACTCGGTCATGTTGGATCCGAGCATCTGCCCGAACTTGCTGAGGACCTCCTTGTGCCACGAGTCGTACTTCAGGTTCACCTTGGACTGCACCTGCGGGGGCGAGCACCGGACGCTGACCTTCCACGCCGGCCGCCCGCACTCCCCCTCCTTCCCGGCCGAGCAGCGGTGCCCGGGCCGACGCCTCCCAGGGAGACGGCGGGGCCCACCTTGCCGTAGTCGATGACGACCGGCCCGAACTCCCTCTTGGTCTCCGCGTTGTCGAAAGTCCCTCTGGCCTTCCTGATCTGCACCAGCAGGGCCTGCCACCTGCCGAGGTCCTCCCCGAGCCGGTGGTAGATGTTCTCGGCCTGCATGTCCCACAGGCACTGGTACTGGAGCCAGACCTGCGTGCGGAGACCAGGCAGGCGGTTGGCTTTCCACCGTGCGGACCGCCGCCGCACGCTCTGGGCCCTGCCGAAACGGCTCGCGCCTGCCCATCGCCGTCAGAAAAACCGCCCTCCAGATTCTCGGAGTTTTCACATCAGGAGAGACTAAAACGTACAGTTCTCCAAAGGGACAGCCAACACCCCCTAAGATCTGTCCAACTGTTCTCTCTGCACCGAAACAGCAACGCTACCCAGTGAACGCACGGCACGCATCCAGAGCTTTGCGCTCGTACTGGCCGAGTCTCCTGCTCACAGCGTCTCAGTAGGGTTCGGCGCGTCTCACCTTGACGTACTGCTCGACCTCGGTGACGATGCCCATGACCGCGGAGTAGGACTCCTCCAGGGCCACGGGGCCGTCGGGCATCCGTGTCAGCGCGTTCCGATAGAATTTCTCTTCTTCGGTCAGGTCGTAGTGCACGCCCACCTGGCCAAGCAAAGCCGGGGATGAGCGCGAGTGTGTGCAGAGCCTCAGCCCCGCGTCCCCGCTCACTGAGACTGGACCGGAAGACAGCCCACGAGGGAAGCGGTGTTAGGGGAAACGTCCACTTCCCTGGTCACGAGGGACCGGAGCCTGCTAGCATCTGATCCGTCAGGCCGATCAGAGGAGGAGCAGGAGTCACGCGTGGGAACACACGGCGGCGCCTTCGGCGCTGCGTGAGAAGGCGCCGGCCGTCAGTGTAGGCTGCGCCCTGAGCGGACCCTCAGAGACCGGCCCTCCCACCGGAGGGGGACACTGAAGGACGTGTCTAGGCACATGACAGCAGCATGACCGAGATCCACACCCGCTGGGGTGATGGACGGTCGACACGGTCAGTGAGCGCCTGTTATGTGCCAGGTGCTGCTGTAGGTGCAAGAAACGAACGGGCGAGAGTCCCTGCTCACACCCGCTCACGTCGTGTGCGAGGGAGAACAAGGAAGGAAAACGCAAAACACACAGACGGTCAGAGGGACAGACAGCAGGAGAGCAGAGCAGGGTGGGGCGGGCAGGGCAGGCCCGGGCGAGGAGGTGGCACCCAAGCAGAGGGCGAGAGGAGGGTGCCACGCGCGGAACTGCCACCAGGGGTGCTGAGCGAGGTCGGCAGCGCGGAGTCTGCCTGGCACGCTCGAGGACCAGGACGGGTCCAGTGTGGACGCCGCAGAGCCGCGGTGGGGCGGGGCAGGAGCTGAGGCAGAGCAGCAACGAGCACCCGTCACGTGCGCCCGGCGGGCCACTCGCAACGTGGGCTTTGTGCTGAGGGACAGGAAGCCACTAACAGGCCCCGAAGAGAGAGCGGCACCCAGATGAACACATGGTTTGAGACTCACTCTGGCTGCTGTGCTCAGAACAGATCTTAGGGGCAAGGCAGACCCGGGGGCCAGTCAGGAGGGACTTGTAATAACCCTGGTGAGAGGTAACAGTGCCTCGGCAGGGGCTGAGGTACTAAGTGCCCCACTGTGAATTCTGAAGACGCTTTGGGCTGGGTGGGTTGAAGGCTGGACGGAAAAGACTGGGGAGGGGGGAGCTAGAGGGAGGGGCCAGAGAACCACGCCCATGGGGTAGTCCCTGAGAGGGCCAGGGGGTTGCCGAGGAGGCAGCCCGGCGGAAAGGACCGGGGCTGCTGGCTCCTCCACACCTGGAGGACCTCTCCCAGACACCCAGGGGCTGGGACGAGGGGGACAGAGAGGAACCCGGACAGGAGACCGGCCAGCGAGGCGGGAGGGGACCAGGAGAGCCAGCGGAGAAGTGCGGCGGGAAGGGGGCACAGCCCCGGCCAGTCCCACAGCGAACGCTTCTCGTGGGCCGAGATGCCGCACCAGCAGGGCAGAGCCCCAGGGCCACCTGGCTACTGTTGTGGCAGAGAGATGGGTACACCTGGGGGCAGGGGACACCGGAGCAGCTGTGCAGGGAGCTCTTCCACATCTGCCACCAAGAGGAGCAGGAGGATCAGACGGTTGGAGGGGGACGGGGTCAAGTGTATTTGCCGACAGGAGGACTCAGAAGAGAGGGAGGAGCTGCCGAGCCCCAGAGGAGAGGCCCGAGCACCGAGGAGCTGGCGCCCGTGCGTGAAGGCAGCCGGGGCGGGGGGGTGGGGGTGGGGGGTAAACAGGAATGCCGCAACAGAAGCGCTGGCAGGCGGCACCGACCCCCCTGGGGCGGGAGCCACTCAGGCCCTGCTCCTGTCGGTTCGTCGCCATGTTCTGGCTGATGCTGCTGAGACCACGTCCAGGGGCAGCTGCTCGCACAAAAAGCCTCGAAAAAGCTGAGCTCATGTTCTAAGTTAAGAAAAGAGATGCGTGCCCTGGCCGGGTAGCTCAGCTGGTTAAAGCACTGTCCCGATGCGCCAAGGTTGTGGGTTCAATCCTGGTCAGGGAACATATGAGAACCAACCAACGAGTGCATCAGTAAATGGAACAAGTGGATATTTCTCTTTCTCAAATAAAAAAAAGAGACGTGGAGAAAAAAAGAGAGAGGGAAGAACGTCAGGGCATTCAAAGCTTCTTCCCTTAGAAAGCTGAGCCTGGAGCCTGCGAGACGCGTCAGGAGCTGCACTTAAACAGATGGGGGATTGGGGGGCGAGGGGAGGCGGCGGCACCGAGCCCGAGGAACGGCCTGGCCAGAGGGCCCACCTGGTACCGCTGGCTCTGGATCCGGGGCAGAGACAGCACGATCATCTTCCAGGCAAACATCTCCTGGTACAGCTTGTACCTGCACTCCTCGATGGGCGGGTTCAGGTAGATGACCTGGTTGGTGATCCGGAGCTCGTGGACGACGTTCTGCAAAGAGGGGGTTCGGCTCTCACTCGGCGATCTAGTCCAACCGCCCGGTTTTGATGTGTCACCCTTCTCTCAGTCCCCGAGCTGCTGCCGTCTGAGCCACGAGGTCCGACACTACGGAGGCTCCTCGAGGGTCCTGTGCCTGGGAGCTCAGTGCCGCCCCACCTGATGGGACGAGCAGCTGAGAGGCCAGGGCCCGCAGCAGGGACATGAGGCTGGCATGCACTGGGCAGGCCCCCCGCCTGTCCGGCACACCCGTGCCCCCGCCGGTGCTGGAAGTGTGTGAGGACTCCCCCGGTTGCCATGGGACCAGCTGCCACTTGGACACACTCGTTTGCTTTCCTGAATCTCAGTATTTTAAACAGTGTGCTCTGGGGATAAATATCTGCACTGTTCAAACGGGAAAACACTTTTCCAGCATCAAGAGAAAAATCTGAGAAAGTAAAGTCTGGGAAGGGGAAAAAGCCAAGGGCGTCTCCCAGGTCAAACTTTTACGTGTATTTCTCTCCGGCTTCTGACTTGAGACCTTTTCACTGAGAAGTGTCCCTGAACCACAGAAGCAGCAGCGGCGCTTGGTGAGCGCCCCGGAGCCGCCCTGCACAGCGTGGGTTCACAGAATTTCCCGGAACTCGCCAGGCTCCGGCTGACCTCGTCCCCACACACGGGGACCAGCGCGTGGAGACACGTTTTTGTGGCAGCAGCCCATTTCCGGGCCACCGGCTGAGTATCTGCCGCAAGCAGCCGGCGTCCAGCCCTGGGACTGGCTTCTGGCACGTGTGCTTGGAGAGCAGGGGGTTTCCTGCGTACCCTACTTTTCACTCTCTGACACCTTTTCTGGAATAAGGCTCACAGGAGAGTCACAGAGAAAGCACGAGAGCGTCCACACGCCCTTGCCCGCTGCGGCCGAGGATCGCTGCGGGGCACAGACGCCAGGTGTTCCCTAGGACCCGCGGTGGCCCCCCCGCCGCCCCTGGGCCGCTCCTGGCACCAAGCACACGATGCCTCCTGGGCTCTTTCCTCTCCTTCCCTCACGACCAGACACTCTGGAGCGTACTGGCCACGTCCGTCTCAGGACAGGACAGGGCCGAGTGAGCCGGGAGACCACAGCAGAGACGCGCCCTCTGACCACACCAGGCACGACCCCACCCCGCGCCGTGGGCAGCGCTGCCCTGGGTCACCTGGGCTAGGGGGCCTGCCCGTCTGCACGGCCAAGGGGCGTTCTCACTGGGGTGTTCTGAGGGGAGAGGTTCGCTCACTCGCAGACGGGCTGCTCTGGGAAGCACTCACTTTGATCTTCGGCTCTCCCCCCGGCTTGTGGCTGACTTGGGGCGCGTCCGTGTCCATGTCCACCTCCGCCTTGTCCTCAGCCTGCCCAAGGAGCACCTGGGTCCAAGCTCTCAGGCCGGCTTGCAGGCGGACGCCCAGGATCCTTTCAATCTGCAGGGAAGGAAGCGCTGAGAACCTCGATTCTCCCGAGAGCTCGCTCCGAGCGCACTGAACGGAGAGCAGAAGTTCCAGGTCCGACGAAGAGCTGTCAGCTGCGACCGTGCCCTCGGCCTGCCCTGACCCTCGCTTCCGGCAGGCTCCCCGGCCGCAGGCAGCTCGCCCCCCCAGGCTGACCGCGGCCTGCCCCCTCCGGCCCCCTGCACTCGCCAGCGATCGGGGACCAGCAGGAATGCAGCAGCTGCAGGCGCTACTGACACGCGGCATCACGTCAGTCCCAGGCACGACACAACGACTGGACACGTGGTGTGCTGCGCAGCGGCCACAGCGAGTGCAGTCAACGCCTGTGCCCCACACGGTGGCCGTTTCGCTGTCGTTCAAGTCAAGGACAGTCTCCCCGCTGACCCGGAAGGAGACCAGCACGCCCCCCCCAGACGGGACGTCTGCGCGTCTTTGGGAACAGCTGTCCTGGGGACGCGTGAGGGCGGCCGCGAGAGAACCGGGCCCCCAGGGACGCACAAGAGCAGGCTTGTTGGCTTTCATTCTGCTGCTCTTTCCGCGTGGACACCCCGCAACTGACTTACCCGTTTTAACAGGGAAAGGAAGGGAAAAGCTGTGGACCACAAACAGCTGTGGAACTAGCCAGTGACCACCAGTCCACTGAGTGACCTCGGCCTAAACACCCTCCTTCCTGAGGCGTCAGGGTGTCTACCAACGAGAAAGCCACCTGGGGCGGTGAGGACACACACACCCGCTCTCTCTACGTCCCCAACGCGCGCCCCTCCCACGTGTCTGCTGGGTGTTTCTCCTCAAGTGCGTGGGGGGAAAGGCAGGGTCACCAGAGATGGATGCCTCGGGGGGCAGGGGGACACCCTGAATTACAAGGGCAGGGGAGGGCAAGCAGGCTGTCACACCTCGGGAGACGAGAGGCCACCCCCTCCCTCACCGCCCCCCTCCCTCACCGCCCCCAGCGCGGCTCGGCCGGTGGGGCTGTCGGCGTCCCGCTCCGGCTCTGCTGCCGAGTTGGCGGAGGTTTCTGGGGGGAGACTGGCTGTCAGCCGTCACGTCTATGGGAAAGGCTTCTCAGTGACCGGCTACGCAGCGCGTCAGCAGCGCGGACCAGCAGCCCGGCCTCACCTGCAGGTCCAGCTTGCTGACCCACAGCGGCAGGTTGGAGTAGGAGTGCAGGTTCAGGTCGTCCACGGCTTTCTGGACCCTGTTCAGGATCTCGGAGAAGGTCTTGTGGTCGTACATGCACGTTTCCAGGGAACGGACTTCTAGGTCTATCTTCTCTTCGATAATCAGTAGATCGTCCACCTAGAGGAAAGTTTATTCAACGTTTAATACCCCTTGGTTTTGATGCACATTCTTCTGAACTGATGAACGAGTGCTCGAGGCAGAGCGATTCTTCCACAAACAGGTAATCCTACTGGGGAGAGAGGGAGGGAGCTGCAGGAAAGGATGGGCTGGCCCCCGACTCCCTCCTGCTCACAGAGGAGGGCCTCTGACTGCTCAGTCTGGGAGCAGGAAGTGATGCGCTCAGCACAGCGCCTTCTCCGCCCCAGGGAGCCGGCACGCATCGGTGGGGCCGGGCTAGCAGGCCCCCGCCGTCCAGTGTCCAGCGTCCAGCGTGCGGGAGCCTGGGGCGGAGGTCCAGCTCGGGTGCAGCCACAGCAAGCGCCCTGACTGAAGCCCGAGAGCCGTGCCCCGCAGGCAGCCCCATCAGTAGCAAAGCTCTTGTTGTGCCGTCGGACTCGCCGGTCATCTCCCCTCTGATCTCTGAGCTCAGGTGCGAGCTCCCTAACGGCCTCCCTAGAGCCCCGACCCCATCAAATGGCCCCGTGAGTAAGGGGTCCTTCTCCCTCCCAGCCCCCACGCCTGCTGCTGTTCCCGACCACGCCTGCCCAGGAGAACCAACGGGGTGAGTCAGCCGTTCCCGGGACACGGGCGGACGGACGCGGAACGCACCTTCTCCTGGAAGTTGAAGACGGTCTCCGCCAGCCGCTGCACGTACGGGTCCAGCTTGTAGGACTCCCACACCAGCGCGATGCCCTCGGCGACCAGGGCCTGCACCTCCTTCTTCAGGCCGGCCACCAGCAGCGAGATGGTGTTGCGCTCCTCCACCTTCTCGCAGGTGCGCTCGTAGGTGCGCACGCTCTCGATCAGGGAGATGGCGAACGGGTAGAGCTGGTTGGCCTGATGGGCCTTGTTGACGATCGCCAGCGGCACTCGGAAGCCGAGCCACTTGAGGTTGCGGACCTCTTTGGAAAGTGTGATGATCTCGGGCAGGAAGTTGACCTTGAGCTTGAGGACGTTCCCGGAGCGGCCCCGCACCCGTGTGCTCTCGATGGTGAAGATGCGCCCCGAGACGCCCAGGTTGCGCTGCTGCACCTTCCGGGCCCAGTCGTCGAAGATCTCCTGGGTGTTGAGCTTCATGCGGAAGCTGTCGCCGTCCTGCTTCAGCTTCTGCCCCTCCACGTGGTTCTCCCAGCCCTTGCCCAGCACGTCCTCCACGCGCTTCATGTAGGCGGTGAGCTGCCTGTCGATCTGCTTGGCCCAGATGATGGACCCCGACACGGGCGGCAGGTCGCGCACGTGGCTCATCTTGCACGCCTGGCTCTGGGGGTACTGCACCTTGAACTTGTCGTGCAGCGACTCGATGTCGTCCTTCACGCGCTGGATCAGCTGCGTCTGGTACTCGCGGATGGCCCCGCGGATGTGCGGCCTGACGAACAGCGCGTTGAACCGGGAGAAGATCCTGAACATCTCGTTGGCGTTCTTGGCCGTGCCCAGCTGGTCGCGCAGGCGGGCGGTGATGCGCGTCTCCACGCGGTCGATCCGCTCGTCGTACCGCTTCATCGCGGCCTCCCAGGCCTCCGTGCCCTCCTTGGACACGTCCAGCCCGTCCACCTCCTTGACGTTCTCGTAGGCCAGGTTCACCTCCTCGATGGCGTTCGCGTCCGCGGCATCGAACAGCACCTCGGCGACTTTCATGTCCTGGGGTTCAGGGACCTCCCCCTGGTTCTGCTGCGCAACCGCTGTGACCTGCAAGGGAAGGGATCGCGACCACAGGTCACCGACCAAGACTCGTGCTCGGCGGTGCAGCCGCAGCGCACGCCCGCCCACCGGTGGTCGGTGGCAGGGCGCGTGCCAGCAGTGCACACGTTACAGCCACCGCCCCGGCAGCGCGCACGCTCACTCTGCACCACGCAGACCTTCCGACAGCGCGGCTTCTCTGCCTGGAAGCTGATGACAAGGGCGCGTCGACACCTGGGGCGTGGGCACTCCTGTTTCCAACGTGTCCCCAGCAATTAGAACTGCACGAGAGCGCGGTGACCCACGGGGGCGCCTCGCAAAGACTCAGCACCCAGCCCTTTTCCTTTCTGACGCTTCAGCCCGTAAGTCGTAACCACAGGCGAGCACACCCCCAGGGACAGTGGCGGTGCGTGGTGACACCGGATGCCTGCTCCCAGCCCTCTGCCGACCGCGGCCGCACGAGTGAGGCGGCCACACGTGCACACACGTGCATCACAAACTGTGCTGACCCGAAGGACGTGGCCACGGGGTCCACAAGCAAAAAAAACCACACAGCCCTCTTTAAACACGTCATAGGTGAGGACTGCCGGCCAAGATGGAGGTGCAGGCGGACACACTGCGCCTCCTCGCACAACCAAGATAAGGTCAGCAACAATTCAGAAACAAAACAGCAACCAGATCTGATAGAAAATTGAACTGTATGGAAGTCGGACAACCAAGGAGTGAAAATATACACATTCATCTAGACCCGCAGGAGGGGCGGAGTCGGGCAGCCGGGCGGAGAGGGGTCAGGGCACAAAAAGCAGCTGCACCCAACGCGTGAGGCATCCCGAGCGCAAGAGCACAGGCGGCCGGCAGACCCAGCGAGGCAGCGACTGGGAAGCGAGGCACTGCTGCAAGGCGCCTGGCTGTCCTGGCCACATTCGCGTGCAGATAAACCAGGCGAAATGGGACAGGGAGACGGACCGCGCAACCCAGGGTCCCAGCGCCGGGAAATAGAGCCTTGGGACACTGATGAAAACACCTGTGGGGTTGAGGCACAGGGAGACTGCCAGCCTCACAGGAGAGTGTGTGGGAGAGACCCACAGGGTCCTAGAACGTACACAAAACCCACCCACACGGGAATCAACACCGGAAGGGCCCAGTTAGCTTGGGGGAAGCGGTGGAAGGGACTGAAATTCGAGGGAGAGAGGAGCAAGCACCATTGTTCCCTCTCGGACCCCTCCCCCACATACAGCGTCATAACCCAGCAACTGGGTTGCCCCGCCCTGGTGAACACCTAAGGCTCTGCCCCTCATACGTAACAGGAGCAACCAGATAAAAAAAATGGCTCAAACAGAAGGACAAATCAAAGCCCCTAAGCCAATACTTTTAAGCGACCAAAAGATAGCCAACCTATCAGATGCACAGTTCAAAGCACTGGTGATCAGGATGCTCACAGAATTGGCTGATTTTGGTCGAAAATTAGATGAAAAAAAAATGAAGGCGAAATAAGAGAAATGAAGGAAAATGTATAGGGAACCAATAGTGATGGAATGAAAGATGGGTTTCACATCAATGGAGTGGACCAGAAAGAAGAAAGAAACAACCAAACAGAAAAGAATGGAGAAATAAGAAATCAAAAACATGAGGAGAGGCTTAGGAACCTCCAGGACATCTTTATACGTTCCAACATCTGAATTATACGGGTACCAGAAGAAGAGGAAGAGCAACAAGTGGAAAACTTATCTGAACAAGTAATAAAGGAGAACTTCCCCAATCGGGCAAAGGAAATAGACTTCTAGGAAGTCCGGGAAGCTCAGAGAGTCCCAAAGAAGTTGGACCCAAGGAGGAACACACCAAGGCACATCATAATTACATTAGCCAAGGTAAAAATGAAGGAGAGAATCCTAGAAGCAGCAAGAGATAAGGGGACAGTCACCTACAAAGGAGTCCCCATCAGACTGTCAGCTGATTTCTCAAAAGAGACCTTACAGGCAAGAAGGGGCTGGAAAGAAGTATTCCAAGTCATGAAAGGCAAGGACCTACGTCCAAGATTGCTCTATCCAGCAAAGCTTTCATTTAGAATGGAAGGGCAGATAAAGTGCTTCCCAGATAAGGTCCAGTTAAAGGAGTTCATCATCACCAAGCCCTTACTGTATGAAATGTTAAAGGGACTTATCTAAGAAAAAGAAGATAAAAAACATGTGTAGTAAAATGACA
>CM052538.1:192711001-192815895 GCA_028533065.1 Trachops cirrhosus | reverse complement strand
AGATACGAAGCATAAGTAGCAATGAAGGTAGATAGAAAATAGACAGGGGGAGGGCAAGAATAGTATGGGAAATGTAGAAGCAAAGAACTTATAACACATGGACATGAACTAGAGCGGGGGAATGTGGGTGGGAGAGGGTGTTCAGGGTAGAGGGGAGTGAAGGGGGGGAAATGGGACGAGTATAATAGCATAATCAGTAAAATATATTTTAAAAAAATTTAAAAAAATATATAGAACCCACTAGATTAAAAAAAAAGTCATAGGTGAGACGAGGCAAATGGCAAAAAAGGGCAAAGAACCCGAGGTCAGAAGGGCTCAGCACTAGACTCCAGGCTCACATGTGGAACGAAGGGCGGATACGGCGTGCAGTGCACATGCCCACACGAACTGGCGCCACCAGTGAAGAGGCGCCGAGGCTTCCCAGTGAACGCTACTCAGCCCCAGATGGCAGGCACCCCAATCGGTGAGGAAAGCTTCCTAGACCCCCTAACATTTTATTACAGATTGTAAAATACAGGAAGGGTGAAAGAATTACAACCCCTCCTAGGGTCTAATTAACATCCAGCCAGTTAGTACGTGCTATGTCATACACCCATTTATCAAT
This sequence comes from Trachops cirrhosus, assembly GCA_028533065.1. NCBI lineage: Eukaryota > Metazoa > Chordata > Mammalia > Chiroptera > Phyllostomidae > Trachops > Trachops cirrhosus. The sequence continues at coordinate 192,815,291 of CM052538.1, read as the reverse complement.
CTCTCTATCTACTCATCTCAGTGCATCTTATGTGGCTGGGCTTTTTAAGGGAAGAAAAGCACTAATGAGGAGAAAGTTGAATTGAAAAGAGAAAAAAAGCGTGTACAAAGAAAATGAGTCAATGATTTTAATAAGTCTCAGGTGCATGCAATAATGATCCACCTTTGCAGATCAGGAATCTGGAGTAAAGGTTAAATACTGTGTCTAAGTCACACAGCGAGTTCAACGGTGCCATAGGGTTTACAGCCCAGGAAGCCGGGCTCCAATCAAGGAAATCCGAGGGGAAGAAAGACCGGATGGGGAGGTTAGGGATTTGGACTGAAACAATGTAACCGCAAGTCACTAGATCCTAAGGATGGCACAGATGAGATGAAAGGGAGCAGAAAGGGTGCAGGACAGAGGCAAGCAGGTGGTTCGAAGTCTGAAAACCAGAGGCATCACCCAACTGCGCAGAGGGGGGCCGCGCAGAGGGGGGCCGCACCTGCGGCCGCAGCACGCGGACGATGACAGCCCGCAGCTGCTCGTGCTGGCGCCGGAACTTCCGCATCTGGTCCAGGCGGGCCTGGAGCTTCCTGTGGGCAGGGTTGATTCGCCACACCATCTTCAGGTTCTCCTCCCTCTTCCTCTTGACAATGTCCCTCAGCAGCACCTGGAGTTTCTCATACTCGTCATCCCAAGTCTGGAAAACTTCAAAGCACGCCACCATAACCTGGGGTATAATTTAAGACAGGAAGCTCGTTATTAAAGCAGCCTCATCTCGGCGCCCTGAGGCTAGTTTCCGACGATGAAACTCACTTTTTCAAACTCTTCATAAGCCACGTGCATCAGTTTCCGAGTGCCCAGCACTTTGAGTAACTGGGAGCTCAGGTCCCTGGAGATGGCCTCCACCAGGCGCAGGGCCCTCTGAATGGGGTACTTGGTGTTTCGGATCTTCCTCAGGTGGGTGAAAATCGCCACGAGGGCCTGCCTTATTTTGTCCAGCTCCGTGGCAGACAGCAGATCATTCAGGGGGAAATCTTTCATCAGAGGATTGTAGTCATTCACGGTCTCCAGAGCCTGTTTGAGACCTAGGTTGAGAGAGAGAGAGAGTGGTTTTCATACAAAGCAGTACGACCTACTATCACGGCCCACGTCAGTGTCACCTCCACTGGAAAGCCACTCAACTACAAGGGTGGCCCACGGCGGCTTAATGACGGTAGGCGAACTGAAAAGTGTCCGCACGATGGAGCATTTTGATGTTGCAAAAGATTTGGTGACACAGAAATTATTTGATTTTTTAAAAAAGCTATGTCCTGGCTGGTGTGGCTCAGTGGACTGAGTACAGGCCTGCAACCAAAGGGTCACAGGTTTGATTCCCAGTCAGGGCACGTGCTTGGGCTGTGGGCTGGGTCCCCAGTAGGGGGAGTGCAAGAGGCAACCACATACTGATGTTTCTCTCCCTCCCTTTCTCCCTCAAAATAAAAAAAATTTAAAAATTCCTGAAAAAAAATAAAAATGAAGAAAAGCTCTGTCACTGGCAGAATGACCCGGTGTGGTCTCACTTTTGCTCTTTAAGGAGCATCGGTCAGTTCACACTCTCTAAAGGCCGTGGGGGTATCCTCGTCATCTTTCTTTGCTTTCTGTATTATCTAAACGTTCCACCAATAAAAACTAAGCTTAGAAACACCAGAACTGTATCACCTTTAAAATCACTAAACGTTAAATTTCACACCCACAGCTTGAGTTCGGCGAGTGTGTCACCGACTCAACGCAGAAGCACCTGGGGGCTAGTCTGTTTTCTGCGTCCTCTGGCGTGAGATGAAAGGAACGTGTCAGGGAGAAGCAACGGCTGCAGAGGCATCGCTAGAACGCCAGGCGCGCTCGTCAGCGCCAGTAACTGCTCGGGCGACGCTCGCAGTGTGACCGACGCTGGGATGACGTCTGCCCGGCATTTCCTCACACTCACGCGCGGGCCCCACGCCACCAAGGAGCCCGGCCAGGACACAGTCCTCACTGCTGGCTCCAGCAGCCGGCGGGCGCGGCACGCACAGGCCCGCTGACCGTGCCCGCCGCCCTGACGTCCGCGGACCCGCTGCAGGCCAACGCAACGCCGCTCGCACCGCTGCCACGCAGAGAGCCGAAGGCCCCAGGCCCGCGCTCCGAACAGGGAGGAACAGAGAGCGGACGAGGCAGGGGAGAGCAGGAAGGGGAAGCGTGGAGCAGCCCTCACCCGCAGCCCTGCGGGCAGACCACTTCTGCTGCGAGGGAACCGCCGTCCCGCCCACACGGTCTGTAGCCCGCCCGACTTCCACTGAGTCAGCGCAGCCTGCTCGGGGAACCCAGGGACCGAGGAGTCGGGGGACTCCTGTGGAGAGACACTGGCTCCTGTTCTCGAAACCCGGGAAGGGAAGAGGAGCTATGTGGAAAGTCATTTCCATCAGCTGGAACCGGGCGAAAGGTGAGACAAGATGCAGGAGGGGAAACAGAGTCAAGAGGGAGCACGTATTAATTTCCATCTGCAGGACAAGACCTCACAAAAGCCAGATGAACTCCCTGGTCAGATGACCGGGTCTAGTTTTCACCTGTGTCAGTGTCGAAGCTGACGGTGGCGTGGAAACGCTTGCCGTGTTTCAGGATATCCAGGGTCAGCAGAACTTCTGGGCTCTCGCGCTTCTCCTGAATGCGGTACAACGCACGCTCCAAGTTCAGCCAAAAACTGATCTCCTGCAAGGCAGTTCCTGAGGCAGGGTCTCGGTCCAGTTTGGTCACCTTTAAACACAAAACAACACTGAGGGGTCGGCGCTGTCTAAAGAAAGGTGGGGAAAGTGGCATTAACTACACCCACGCGTTACAATTTAACTTTCACACTGTAAGTAGAACCCTGCCTGTAAACGGTCAGTGGTTTAACTTGAGGTCACAGGTGGGACAGAGGTGAGCTGAGCGTGCTCGGGGGAACGCACGCAGCCTCACACCCCCGGGGCCGGCAGCCCCACAGCGCAGCTCCGGGACCAAGGGCAGGGCGGACAACGGTCGCCACAGAGGTTACCTCGCTGACAAAGTTTCGGACCAGTGTCCAGAGGGGGGAGCATCTGCACGCACGCCCAGCCCGCGCTCTTACTTTCTGGATCTCGCGGATCCAGCGGTTCACTCCAGACTGCAGCTGGTTGAGAAACGTCGGGTCCTCGACCTTGTCTCCGAAGTCTGTGACCTTCGGCTTTTCCCCGCGTTCGTAACACTGCTTTGCGACGTTTGTAATGATTGGGTGAATCGGCAGGCTGATCTCTGGGATCTCGATGTTCTGCTGCAGGTGAAGGAGTCCCATCTCCAGCTCTGCGATCTTCTTTTCAACCGAAGGAGCCATTTTATCGCCGTCCCTAAAGAGATAAGAAACATCTCAAAACCGAGGGCACTACCGGCCTCCGAAAACGCCCCGTTACTGCGGGTCTGTCAGGTGTCGGCCACACACGTCTCACTACCCAGCGGGCTTGCACCCTCGAGGTTGCCAGCTCCGCCCCGCCCCTGCACGTGACATCCTGCCCGGTGCCTGGTGAGCGCTAGCGACGCAGTGCTCACACCGGCGAGGACACGTGGCTTCTACCTGTCGGCCTTGCCGGACTCTCGGATGTAGGACTTGAAGAAAGGAGCCACGGCGTTGCTGATGAAGGAGTGCAGGGTTTCGTAGGGCGAGTCTTCGCTGAGCGTGAGCACTCGGAGCTGGGACGACACCGGCTTGTCTGCGTCGATCACTGGCGTGCGCTTAATGAAGGCCAAGCTGCGAGGACGTGAAGGAGACGTCAGAACAGGAAGTCGCGTTCCTGACAGGTCTCCACCACTGCGGCCTTCTCTGTGGTGCACCCGACTCAGAAACGCATCTGAACTTTCAGTTAAAAACCCTATTAAGTGCAGACGAAACTGCTGCTTTCCTAACAGCGGAACACAGTGCTTATCTTTCTTTACTCATTCACGTGGGAACTAACCAAATCAAGGACACGGTGAGAGCGTGGGACCGGGAACCCAGGCCAAGGTCGCCCGTCCCATAAATGGGTTACAGCCATAGCCTTGGCCTCAGTGAAACTAGCCTCCCTAGCAACAGCAATCACAAGCCACAACAGGCTCACGTCGAACCCTGCACCGACGTGCATCACGTCCCGAGGGCACTAAGGCCCACCCCGGCTTGCACGCTTGCACGAGCAAGGTCAGCCTCAGGCCGGCGGGAAGGGGCGTTCCAGGCCCCGTCCCTGCTGTGCACCCTTCTCCCCAACCGAGTCCCGACTCGAGCCGCACGTCCCCTTCTCCAAACGTTCCACGTGCTTTTGTGCCTTTGCTTAAGAACCCTGTCTTCAGCTGCCACAACACTCGAAACCCGCTTCCTGCGTGACTTCGTCCCTGGGCCTTAAGTACCTCGCCAGCGGCCACGGCTGACGGCAGCTCTCGCCCCTAGACTCTGCCCTGTGGTGCAGTCGGCTGCGTGATTCACCTGCCTGCCCCCCAAAAGGCCCCAGGCTGCAGGGAACAGGATCCGGGTTTTCATGTTCTGCACACCTACTGTGTATCTTACACACAGCAGGTGCTCCAAGGTGGCCGAGTTAATACCTTTAAGGAAATGAGTACCTGAAACTCCCAGTTCCCAGGCCAGAACTTTCTATCTGATACTTAACACCTAAACAGTTACCGAAGCTTTCTGACGTGACACAGTGAGAAGGAGCAGTCGCAGTAGAACTGTCCTGCCCAGGAACGGGCTCAGCTAGTCATGGACAGACGTCAGACCAGCCCAATGGGGGACGTGCCACACGACCACTGGTCTGCACTCATCAAAAACGTCAGCGTCACGAAAGACACTGAAAGGCGACGTGGAGAAAGAGACGCAGAGCTGGATTTGGGGTTGCGGGAGAATCCCTGCCGAGCATTGCCGGGCAGCCTGGGGGACGGTGTGGGTCCGACACCGGCGCGCTTCCTGACCTCGGCCTCCTGACCTCAGCCACCGTGCTGAGGTCAGGAACGAGACTGTCCTCGTGCTTCGGAAACGCCCGAAGTGCTCAGGGGAGAGAGGCAGGCTGTGTGAGCGGCTCTCAAACGGTTTGGGGGAGAACGAGGCTGCAGATGGGGTCAACGTTGGCGAGTGATAGCTGGGAGTTCTGTATGCTGTTCGTGAAACTTGTAGGCTTAAATTATTAAAATAAAAAGTTTTCAAAAGCCGAAGCAGCATCAGTCATAACATTTACACATGAAATCTGGATATGGCTGCTGGAGGATGAATCGGCGCAGCCTTTCTGGAAGGGGCGGCCGGCACCGTGCACTGGAAACGCTGACGGCGCGCTCCCTCCGAACTGCACCACCGCGTCTAGGGGCTTGTCCTGCGAAGACTCACCCCGGCGGCTGAGACCGCTCACTGGTCATTTGTGACAGTGAGAATTCAGACCCTCTGCAAGTATTATCAGGCATGTCGGGTGCTTTAGAGTCAAACCTAAAACGGGTGCCATGACGTAGAGATGGAAGTGAGAATATTTTAGAATCCATACTAATTCGGGGAGCCCCTTAACTGGAATTCATGAAATCAAAGGGAAGGTACTGGGTTTGCAGAGGAGAAATCTTCTGAGTGCCTCCTTACTGTCCTCGTCGGAGTCGGCGCAGACCGACCCTCACCGCGCTCCGGCTCGGGGCCGCTCACCCGCACCCTCGCACCCGCACACTCACCTGTTGGACTTGACTCCGTAGTGAATGTCTATGTTGATGTTGTAGGAGATGAATTCTTTTTCTTCCTCTCCTTCGTCGCCAACGTCCTCTGCAAATCACAACACACATCCTGTCACGTCCCTGCCAGCTTGTCCAGCTCTGAAGGGGCTCCGCCCACTCTTCCCTCCCGACCGTTTTCCTGACCCCTGACCCGGGCACCTCTCTGCTGCACGACCGCGGGCAGAGGCTTGCCCTCTCCGCACCCCCGTTTCCGTGCCTGCACACGGGGGTGGCCAGCAGGCCTGAGCTGTGGGCAGCAGTGACCACGCCGAGCTGGCCGGCGATGCTGGGCGCCGCACCTCCGAGCCCTTCTCCTGGCCCCTCCCTGCCTCGTCCCCTGGGCTGCAGACTCGGAGCCACCTCTGCCCGCAGGTCCCGCTCAGTTGCTGACTCAGCACTCGCTGCGTGACAGGCGTTTTACTAAGTACTTCGGTGCATCGCACCTTCAACGCTCAGGACAAAGCTAAGGGGCAGGCATGACCGTCACCACCCTTGCCTGTCGGGTGGGGAATGCAAGTGAATTGCCCTCAGACCTGTGGCTGGAGAGGCAGAGCAAGAATTCAGAAGTCCGTGACTTCAAACCCAGGGTCCTCACCAGCACGCAGGCAGCCCCTCCCTCATCAAGGTCCCCCAGGACAAGCCCCCAAGCAGAAAACTGCTATCGTCCTGCTGGTGTGACTCAGTGGATTGAGTGCCGGCCTGAGAACCGGGGGATCGCTGGTTCAATTCCTGGCCAGGGCACTCGCCAGGGTTGCGGGCTGGGCCCCTGCTTGGGGTGTGCGGGAGGTGACTGATCAATGAATCTCTCCCACATCGGTGTTCCCTTCTTCTCTTTCTCCCTCTCTTCCCCCTCTCTAAACAAGTAAATAAAATACTTAAAAAACCACTATCAGGAAACACCCCCAGGGTCCTGGAGAGGCATTCGCGGGGTCTTCCCCTCTGCTCCACGCACACTGCAGAGCCTGCGGGGTACACCTGGGCACGGGGCTCCCTCCCGCGGTGGGCTCTGGACGGCAGGGACGTGCGGGAGGCCACCCAGCCGGCCCGCCGAGCCCAGGAGCCCTTCCAGAGCTTCCTGGGTTGAACAGCAGGTAGCTCAAGGCACATGTGGACAAAATATGAGCCGTTCAAAATCAACATTGGAAAACTGAGGTAAAAACGGTGTCCAAATGGGAAGTGGTCCGAATGAGAAGTGGTCCGAACCGCCAGCTCTGGCGCCAGCCCGCGGAGGCCCAGCTGCGCTAGCCGGGCGGTCACACAGCCACAGGCCACGCGGACACCGAGCTGGCAAAAACCAGTGGGGGGGGGGGGGGCGAGCTCCCGTGCCTCGTGCGGCTCGCCCCACCTCCACCCCGAGGCAGCAGCAAGGCTTAGCTCCGGGACCCGGGGAAGCCGACTCCCTGCCTCCGGGCCTGCAACTCTGAGGCCGGGCAGCGGGGAGGGTGGGGCCCAAACCCAGGGGTCTGTGCGGTTTCTTCAGACGCTAAAAACCAGCAAACCTGAGTGTGTGGGGCTGGAGCAAAAGCTATCTGCTTCATTCATTGAAGATGAGACAAAATCCACCCTTAAAGTGTAAAAATTATTACTGTATCAAAAAGACAGTAACTCTTCTGATGTTTTTGGTATAATTTTAGGAAGGGGGGAGCAAAACTGTCTAATATGCCAGGTACTTCCAAGCTGATTTAAAAAATGACTAAATAAAAAACGAAACAAAAAACTGTTCAACAGCCCTGGCTGGTGTGGCTCAGCAAACTGAGCGCCGGCCTGCGAACCAAAGGGTCGCCAGTGTGATTCCCGGTCAGGGCGCGGGCCTGGGTTGTGGGCCAGGCGCCCTGTGGGCGGGGCGCAGGAGACATTTCTCTCCCTCTCTTCCCCTCGCTCTAAAAATAAGTAAGCAAAACCTTGAAAAGACTATCAACCACATCAGTGGAGTGCTCTAACCACCGCAGTGTGTGTCTACACAGGTGAGGTGAACGGCGGTGCCCGAAACCGACCACAGGAGGACAGCGGTCGGCTGGGCACAGAGAGCGAGGCAACAGCCCACGGGGAATGACGGCCAGGGCGGGGGGATCGTGGAGTATCTTCTCCCTTCACGGTCTGAGCTTCCCACATCCTGCTCTGTAATGTACACACGATGCGTCATCAAAGTAACCCCCAAACGGCACACGGACGGTGAAAGTAACATTCTAGAATCTCCAAAGGAAATGACAGACAGGACTGAAAATACGGCATGTTCACTCGGCATTGTGTCTCCCCCCAGCTCAGGATTCGTCATCTGCACAAACGCAGGGACCGACTGGACGCAGCGTCCGAGAGCCTCCTGCACTTCCGAGCGCACCCCGGCCGGCCGGCGGACCAGGCCGGCGGGCGATGAGTCACGGCCCTGCTGGCCCGGCGCCCCACACCGGCCCTGCAATGCAGCAGCGCAGCTGGGCCCGGCAGGCACGCCCGGTGACGTAATCCCCAGAGGAGGACAGGCAGACCGGTGCTCCCTGCAGCTTCGTAAAACCCTGCCTTCTCTTGATGACGGCAACCAGTGGAAGTTATTAGTGATCACTCGCTGAATACATCCTGGATTCATTTTTTAATGCCCGTTCCCCATAAACACGGAGGTTGAATGAAGTCAGATTATATGTCCGACTTCCACAGAGTTAAAGAATCTATAACACTGTTTTATAAACTGCCATCAAGTAATTCAATCTTTTTGCCTCTCTGTAATTAATTTCATCTTCCAAATAACAGTGATTCTACTCCTGCAGAAACATGAGGAATTGTTCAGAGGAGGAAAGACACTTGACAGTTAATTCTTAGCAACAAAGAGGCTATTAATCCCGCTATATTTAGGAGCTTATATTCAAATACAAATACAAACTGCCCGTTTTATCAGGTGGTGTCTTTCAGTCCAGTCTGAGCCGGTTTCCCGACGCTCGGAACACTGCTGGTTAATGCGTGACGCCCAGCAGCGCCGGGCCGTTAACAGTCAAAGAACCAGAATGCCGGGACAGGAGGTGCTGGGTCGCCCCTCTCGGCCCCGTCTGCGCGTCTGCCGACTTTCTGGACATGTATGGAGAAGCACCGCAGACAGTGCTGGCTGTCATTAGCACTAGTCTGCGTGTGCTTCTAACGAAGGACTAGTTTATTTTAAACTGCAAGTGATTCGCATCATCACACCGCCAATCAGGCGAGCGTCGCACCTCATTCAATGAGGCAGAAAAAGGCGCACATTCAGAGACCGCAGGACTCGGACTGCCTCTCCTGGGTGGACGGGGAGGTTTCCACCACGTCTGGTGGACGAGCGAGTGGGCAAGGGGGAAAGCCAGCTGGTGAAGGGCCAGGCGAGGCTGCCTGGCTCCCGGCCTGGGCACCCCCTCGCCGCACCCCCACTTCCTCCCGGCCACAGGGCCCGTCTCCCTGGCTCTGTGAGCGAAGACGGCCCTTCCCTCGGCCTGTGAACAGCCCAGACTGCGTGCGCCTGTTCCTGGTTCTCGTCTCCCATCTCCTCTTCCTTTCAACCAGAAACAGGCCGGCTCTCCAGGGTTCGGGTGGACCGTTGTCATGCACGTCCCCCCTCTGCCTGCAGGTGGTGGCTTTAGTGTCCCCCTTTCCCGTCTCTGGTGCTTTCTCCTGTCACCTCAACGCCTACCCTGCCGCCCTCCTTCTGACTTCTGTGCCACGACTGGTCCCGGCTCTGGGACAAGGCCACAGGCTGGAGAGAAAGTCTGGGCTTTCTCTTCAACCTCAGTGCTTTCATTGGTAATGCTGCTAGGACCACAAAGTGGGGGGTTCACCCCACACAGTACCTCTACACAATGTAAAACTGGGGTTCATCATGATATTTCCAGAAAAAAAAGAGAAATAAGAGCCCCGGCTGGTGTGGCTCAGTGGACTGAGTGCCAGCCTGTGAACTGAAAGGTCCCTGATTCGATTCCTGACCAGGGCACATGCCTGGGTTGTGGGCCAGGTCCCCAGTTGGGGCATGTGAGAGGCAACCAATCAATGATGTTTCTCTTTCACACGTTGAGGTTTCTCTCCCTGTCTTTCTTCCTCCTTTCCCGTCTCTCTAAACATAAATAAAATATTTAAAAAAACAAGAAATTGAAAAACTAGTAAGTTACTAATGCCTAAGGAATTTAAGATTTAATATTTTAAGGCTAATACTAATTCAAAAGAAATAATCGATATGAAATAAATGAAAACAAGCATTCCTATTTTAATGGACACCAAGGCACTGCTCTCCTTCAAACACCTTTTTTCCAAGCACGTCTTAAAAGCCCGAGTTTCGGACTCCTCCTTCAGGACAGAGGCCACGGGCTGACCGTGCGGCTCCCCGCCCGACCGCCCACTAGGCTGGCTGACACCCAGAGTGTGCACCCAGCTTTGACTCTTACAAAGGAACTGTGACGATGTCGCTTCGCGGCACACACATGCGCCCGCTGCGCTGCACACCCAAACCTGTCTCGTGCAGGCTGGTGTGTCCCGCACAGGGCACAGGGCCCCGCCCGCAGGGCCACAGAGAACTTTCCCGTTAATTTATTAACTACTTCACTCACCATCGTGGGGGCTTAGCACAGGCCTCGAACCAATGCCTTTCAGTCATCACTCTACCTCGTTTCTTCGTCCTTTAGGGAAACCCGGTCCTCAGACAGACGATCTAAAAGCCGACGCACGCAGAAACCCCCACAACCTCCTGGAGCATCACGACCCTCCGGAGCTGGGGCCGGTGAGAGGCACGAGCTCGCTTCCGGACTCGTCCCCAGCCATCTCCGGACCTCGAGGCGGCGTGAGACCCCTCAGGCGTGGGTCTCAGGGAGGGTGAGAATGCTGAGTGCAGGCTAAGTGCTGCTGAGCGCAGCCCTATTTCCAGTCTTCGAGCTCAGGGAGTTTCAGACCGGAGTGTGAAAAACACGAAACCCGCAGCACCTGACCCCAGCCCGCTCACTCACCGGCTGGACGGCACGCGGGTCCTGGGACTGCCAGTTCCACCACGCAGCCTGGGGCACCTGCCACCCGCTCCCACCGGCAGCACCGGCCTCGCGCGGGGCTGAAGCACGCCTGACATGCGCCCGAATAAAACGTGCTACAGAACACCATTAACTCCGTAAAGTGCCTGCTTGGTAACGAGCCCCAGTCCGGTCACAATTTCAGAAATACACTACGAAAATAACGGCTTAAAACATGGCCCTGGGAGGTGTGGCTGGGTGGGCACTGCCTGGGCTGTGGGCCAGCTTCCGGCTGGGGGAGTGCGGGAGGTATTTCTCTCCCTTCCTCTCTCTCTAAAAAATAAATAAAATCTTAAAACACACACACAAACAGCCTCTCTTTTTCCCTCCCTCCCTCTCTAAAAAACAAATAAAATCTTAAAAAAAACCACCAAACAATTCCACCGGTCAGGGATTACGGACAGATTTCTTTTCTTTTTAATGAGGAGCTACAACCTAACTTTCCCTTTCCCTCAACTCCCGGATTCTTCACAAATTTAACAGTGTATCAAAGCAAACTGTTAAATCCACAACCATTAGTCTACATTTTAAGGACTGCTGTACTTTAACAAAAAACTGTATTTAGCTGGGATAGTTAAAAGTGTACAGAGATCTTCGTATGAAAATACCCCTACATTCAATTACAAGTGTTTGGAAGATTCTCTTCATAAAGTGGGGGGTGAAGTAAAAGCACTTTATTCACTGAATAAACCATATGGTTTCATCGCCGTTGGTCTTCATCCGTTTAAATGATCCAAAGCTGTTTTCTGTATTAGGACGCGAGCCCGCCCTGCACTGTGGTCACCACCGGCTACTCCTACCTGTCTAACGGCACAAAAGCCGACGCTACGGGGCAGGAACCGCCTGAAGAAAGCCCCCCACCGAGGGCCTGCGCCTGCGCTCCCCCCGCAGGACGCTGGCGCGGCCGGATGCCAGCAAGACTCACTGCCGACACCAGAGCCTTTCCTTAGGTTTCTCGTAAGTGAAAAATAAACTGCAGACAGGCTGAATTACTTGAACTGCTTCCGGGGTTTTTATGAATGCAGGAATGAGGTCGGGTTTCAATTTTAGACAGCCTCGTTCCTTAGTCGACGTTCAGAAGTGCAAGTCATTGTGGAGCCGAGATTGGATGCCTGGACACCCACTTCGCCGAAAGAACCATGCCCACCAGGAAGTCACAGGTGGACGGTCGGCTCTGGCTGGGAAGCACACCAGAGTGATAGGCTTCCACCCGATAATTAGCAAAGGACAATTCTAGGATGTTTGAGGACAGTGCCTTACTTATGAACACTCTAGGAGCAAAGAACAACACCTACATTTTTTTTTCTTCAAAAAAAGAAATTGGCCCTGGCTGGTGTAGCTCAGTGGATTGAGTGCCGGCTGCAAACCAAAGCGTCGCTGGTTCAATTCCCACTGAGGGCACATGCCTGGGTTGAGGCCAGGTCCCCAGTGGGGGCCACGTGAGGGTCAACCACTCTCTTTCTCTCTTTCTCCCTCCCCTCCTCTGTCTCTAAAAATCAATATATAAAATCTTAAAAAAAAAAAAAAAAGAAAAAGAAATTGAAGACTTAATGTGGGCTGTGAACCAAAGGGTCACCAGTTCGATTCCCAGTCAGGGCACATGCCTGGGTTGCAGACCAGGTCCCCAGTGGGAGCCACGTAAGAGGCAACCACACACTCATACTTCTCTCCCTCTCTTTCTCCTTCCCTTCCCCTCTCTAAAAATAAATAAATAAAATTATTTTTAAAAAAGTGTGATCAAGAATTAGCCAAGGTCAAACTACTCAAAATACAGTAACTTGACCCAGATTAAAAGACAGTTTAATAAAATAATGCGGAGTCACTGAAAAAAGACCAGAAAGACAAACACCAAAAATGCTGACCATGGTTGTAGCTGGGTGGAAGGATTCCAGGTGATTGACTTTTTCTACCATGACTATGTACCCTTTTTCAAAGAGAGTAGATGAATTAAATGTGTTAAAAAACAAATCACCAGTGGGTTTCCATTCAGAAAAACATAAACCCAATCATGATACAACCCTGAAACATTAACACATGGTGATGTATCACACTAATACATTACGGTAATATTCTAAGTAAGCCCCAATGTCTTATTCTTATTCGCTGCTTCAACATCGCTGTGGACCTAAGGGAAGTGTTCTTTCACTCTCCCTGACCCTCCAACCCGCCTGCACAAGCAGAGGCTACAATGAAGCATCTCCTGAGAAGAGGAGGCTCTGAAAGAAACAAATTATCAGAAGGAAGCATCAAGTGTGTGTGTGTGTGGGGGGGGGTGCGATAGCATAGGTCCTCTTAGTGACAGAGACACACAGCTCTTTGAAACTGTATGCAAGCGCGCTGGGGAACATTTTCAGACGATGCACTACCCTTGGGTACTACTGTTCAAATGCAATTGCACATCATCCCTGGGTTCCAGGACGGGCGGGGCCACACCCATCCGTGTGCTGGCACCGTCCTCTACCCAGTGGTCTTAAGGAGTCCATGGGAAACCCTCGCTGAAGGCAAGCTGCACTCTGAAGACAATCTAGCCTTACTTGTGGAAGGTCAGCATCTGCCTCCTCTCCCCGCTAGTTGTCTAAAGCGAATCTTTTTAAAAATCTGTAAAATAAGACTCAAATATCACAGGGTCTCCATTAGGATCATCTAAGCATCACGCAAATTACAAGACATGATCAGCGAAAGCAAGCAGTGGGCTGCAAACCCAGCCGCAGAGTCTAAGGACGAGGATTAGCTGGTGACCTTGGCTCACTTCACCCGAGCCTCAGTTTCCTCGCGTGTGACAAGGGGACATACACCCACTCGGCCGGAACGCCGTGGGGACCGAGAGGCAGACCTGCGTGCACGCGTCCACCCAGAAGTGGTGCCCGGCTGGCAGCCCCGCCACCCTGGGCCCGGCATCCGCGTCCGCACACGGAAGCGGCGTGGATGGATGTGCGCCGGCCACTGCTCCTCCAGCTCCTGCCGCCTGGCCCTCCCCCTCCGCCCAGACCATGAAGGACCAGAACCCAGGCTGCCCCGACCCCGCGGGTCTGCCGTGGCACATCTCTTCTGAGCCGACCTGGCCTGGACACAAATCGAAACCTAAAAGCTCATGTGACATTGGAGGCCGGGATGCGGCCTCCGCCCGCCGCGCTCAGCCGGGAGACGCTGTCTCCACCCAACTCGGCCATCTTGAGGCCCGACAGACAAAGCGATCCCATTGTTGTGGGTGACGGCGAGACAGGGGCACCCTCATCCTCCTGTCACCCGGAAGGGGCGCCCCGGGACTCCGGCCGCGCCGGGGGCGGAGGGAGCCAGGCGGGCGGCCCAGCAGCTACCCGGCGCCGCACCTTTGAGCGTGGAGCGCTCCACCAGGACTGTGTGGACCTGCGGGTCCGAGAGGAACTTGCGCATCTGCTCCACCGCGCTCTTCTCCTCCAGCGCCGCCTCCAGCGCGGCCGGGGCCTCGCCTCCATCCTCCAGCAGCAGTGGCACCAGCTTGCGCAGGTGCTTCTGCAGCACCGACACGTCGGCCACGTTCTGCACGGCCGACACCTCCAGGCCGGCCGAGCCGTCCTCGCCGCCACCGCCCCCGGGCTCCGACATGACGCCGCGCTCGGGACTTGCAGGCAGCGCTGAGAAGGCAGCCGAGACTCCGCACGAAGGGGAAGGAGCGGGCGAACGAGAGAAAAGAGTGCCGGGGGCCGACCGCCGCTAACCCGCGGCGGACTGAGACTAGCGGCACCGGCTCCGCCCTAAAGGCCACCGCCCGCCGGCCCCGCCCGCCCGCCGGCTGCCCGCCGCAGCCACTGGCGCCCGCTCGCGGCCCTGGCGTCATGACGTTGCGCATGCGCGCGTGCGGGCCCCCGGCGGTGCCACCGCGCAGCCTTCTGGGACGTGTAGTCCCAGCTTTGGGCGGGGCCTCTCCGTGTCTCCGCACTTCAAGCCCTTAAAGATGAGAATTTGGCGCGTCGGTGGGCGTGGGGTGGTCAGTGGTTACGTTTTGTGTTGTTTACTGCTGTGGCTGCAGTGAACAGCGCAGAGCCGAGACACTCCATAAATAATGAATGAATGAACGTGTGTCAGTGTCGAGAGCTAACGTTTTTTGAGCACGTAGCTTGTTCTCGACATTGTTCTAAGCACTTAGCCCGTGTTCTCCCGTTGAACGAATGAATGACTACAATGCGTTAAGTGCTAAAATACATAGTCATGACATATGTGTTTTTACATATATGGAAGGGGAGTGAGGACTTTCATCAGAGGGGGAGGAGATGAGGGGCGTGTCCGTGTACGTGTCATGTGGCTGGGCTGTAAAGAGGCTGGTTGGGAGGGGGCATTCCGGTGGGAGGAGAAAGTAGCGGGGCGGAGGGTCTGAAGGTCGCAGCTGGAGCCCTGACTGCTGTGCAGTGTTAGGGAAAGCTAGGAGGTGACACCTGAACAGTGGGGTGAAGCCAAGCTTTTGTGGGTCCTGGGCTGCTAATGACAAAATAATCCCCTCCGGGACACTGTAGGACCGAGAGGGAGACCCACGTGAGAGCCTCCACCTAGAACAGTGACGCTGTCTCTGCTCGCAGCTGGGGCTGGCACTGTCATTTGTGGGCCTCGGCATCTGGGTCCACAGGAGGCAGGGGCGGAGCGGCCTGCCGGCCAAGGGCCTCCCAGGGCCCACCCGCCAGCACCTCTTCCCTTCTGCTGAAATGGCATTAGGGCCAGAATTCAGGTGGCCCACATTCTTGGTTTAATATTTTTGTTTTTTATTTTTTACACATTCTTGGTTTAGAGATGATAGTTTCTTTTAATTGGCCTTTGATAGTTCAAATTCATAACTTGCTTCTTAAATTGCGTGGAGGAAGGGAAGCCAAAGGTGTT
This sequence comes from Trachops cirrhosus, assembly GCA_028533065.1. Taxonomy (NCBI): domain Eukaryota; kingdom Metazoa; phylum Chordata; class Mammalia; order Chiroptera; family Phyllostomidae; genus Trachops; species Trachops cirrhosus. The sequence goes on along the minus strand of CM052538.1, from coordinate 192,799,731 downwards.
AGTTTTATATCAAAGTGCACCGTCAGAGAGCTGAGTCCCGATTGGTGGAAGGAGGATGGGATGATTTGATTTCCCCAAATCATCTTTGGAAAACTTCCACACATAAAATTATCCTTGTTCAATTACCAGGTGCCAGGTCCCAGCGGCTGCTGGAACAGGAAGACTAATCTGATGGTTCTTGTCTTTAAATAGCTACTGGAGAAGGAAAGAGATTAATACTGCATCCTGCTAACCTGCGGGCCACCCTTGGGGGATATGCCCAAGCAGATGGAACCTTCCAGGGACAATGAAAGCAACTGCGATGCGTGTGTGCTGTGGTCACCACCGCAGTGAATATTAACACTAGCTAACACTGCTCACCCTTGGTGCTAGGCTCTCTGCTAAGTTCTCCCCTTCCCCATGTCCTTCGGGGCAGGAACAGGGACCAAGAGGACAATCTACTACATGCAGGTCAGTGAAGTCCGAAGAGACCACACAGCATCTGAGACCCAGAAATCCAGCAGCGACTTGGTGGAGGGAGAGGCAGCATGAGGGATGCACCATGAGTCAGCACCGACCTGGAGACACAGCCGCTCCAGCATCCAGGCCACTCGGACACCTGCAGCCTGGCCCCCAGCCACAGCCCCAGAGCCGAACGGACCCTCTGGATTCGCAGCCTTTGTATGACAGGCTCCAAACTAGAAGTGTTTATCTCTAAGGGGCTGGAAATCCGGGAACCTGAACAATCGATGGACAGGATCCTTACGTAGACCCACGCATTTCTGTCTCCCAAAGGTGTTTGCTGCATTTAATAAATAACAAGAGTGGTTAACATAGATGGAACACTGCTGTGCACGGGGTGCTGAGTGCTCTCGATTCCTATCCTGGAGGTTGGCTAGGCTGTCCTGGAGCTGAAAGCTGAGGGCGTCTTCTTGTGAGGTGTTCTAGGCCTCCCGCTGCCAGTCTCTGCCCCCTCCCCACATCAGGCCCCACGCTGACTCTGGGTGGGGTGGGCCCCCTACCCAAATCTGGCTGCTGCCACTGCTTGCTGGATTCGGCATCTCAGCTGTCTCCTGTCCCTAGTGAAATCGTCTCTCAATTGGCAGTGGGCAGCAGGTTCTGGGGACGGGATTCATTCTGAGCTGTTGCGGGATGATAGTGGCTGCTAAAGAGGCACTTGTATTCTATCGGAAATTAGAGATAAACCGTCTTCGAGGCGGAGACCGCACCCACTCAGCACCCCTCTCTTTAAAATGCTGTGCTGGCGGCTCCTCAAGTCTGAATGGGTCAGTCTCAGCTCCAAGTGGAAACCCCCCTGGCCCCTCACTTTGAGGCTCTGCACCTGAGATCCCCGTTCCTTTCCCTCGAAATTCCCCTTGGAGCTGACCCATTCATTCACATTTGCATTCATTCCATGGGCTCATTCCCGGCAGGGTCTGCTCATGGCTGCGAATCCAACGCCTTGCCCGGCGAACTGGGTGGCGGTGGTGGCGGCAGCGGCTGGTCCACAGGGCACACTGCGGGTTTTGACCTTTCCAGCTGCTGCCAGCACGGGGCTCCACCCATCCATCTAGCACCCGGCACCGGGCTGCGGGGCGCTCTCTGGTGAAGCTCCTCCCAGGATCCGCCCCCTTCTCTGTCTCAGTTCCTAGTCGGGAGCCTCAAGGAAACGCTGTGATCAAACAGGGCTCTTGGAGGCTTTGAGGTCAGCTGCGGGCTGTTCCGGGGCTGGAGGGGAAGCGCCCCCGAAGGAACAGAGTGGTCTCTTGGCGCCCTCTGGTGGCAAAGGGGAGGACTCACACAGTGGTACCTCCTGCTGCAGGAGGCCGCACCCCAGCCCGCTTCCCCTACCCATCTTGGTGACGCCAGTCGGCTCACCTTCCCAAGGTCACCTGAGTCACGCGTCCAGGGTCCCAGAGCGAGCAATGGCAGTGACCAGAGGAAAATGTCAGCCCGGGGCCCAACCTGACCCAGCGCACGCCCATTGGTAAAGGCTCTTTGAATCCCTTACAGCGCCCTGGCCCCTTCTCTTACGTAAGTACTGCCTGTGTCCCCAGCCAAGACCAGCAGGCGCGCCCTGGGCGTGCTGGACCGCATCCCTTCCTGGATGGACATCACTCTGAAATTCTCCCCCTGCTCCCAAACGTGCTCTCTCTCTCCTAAATTCTACCCAGTGGTGTCCAGCCTCTTCCAGCACATCCCTTCTTTAAAGAGAGAAAACCCTGCACTGGCTGGTGTGACTCAGTGGGTTGCGGGCCTGCGAACCAAAAGGTCTCCGGTTCGATTCCCAGTCCAGGGCACACACCCGGGTTGCAGGCTGGGTCCCTGGTAGGGGGCGCATGAGAAGAAACACACTGATGTTTCTCTTCCTTTCTCACTCCCCTCCCTCATCTCTAAAAGTAAATAAATAAAATCTTTAAAAGATAAAAAGGGAAACCCCTGCCCAAACCCCCAGGCCCTCTCTATCTCTTGCTGCCCTTGTCAGCAAAACACCTTGAAAATGAGTCTATGCAGGGGGTGCTCTCACCCATCTTGAACATACTGGTGGGCGCTGAGTCCACCCTCCTGGGCAAGCCCTCCTGTGGAGGTCGCCCTCGGCCTCCGAGGGGCCAAATCCAGCCACCAGCTCCCAGCCCTCACCTTGCAGACAGCATGACACAGCAGGGTGGCCTGTCCTTTCTTTTAATTCATTTGAGAGAGAAAGAAAACACCAATTTGTTATTCCACTTATTGATGCGTTCATTGGTTGATTCTTACATATGTCCTGACCGGGGATCAAACCTGCAACCTTGGTGTATCTGGACACTCTGACCAACAGAGCTACCCCACCAGGGTTATGGGCAACCCCCAGCACCCCCCTCTTTTTTTTTTTTTTTTTTTGCTTATAAAAAATAGAAATGTATTTCCCACAGTTTTGGAGGCTGGAAGTCCAAGATCAGAGTGTCAACAGGATTGGTTGGACTGAAGAGTCCTTATGCAACCAACCAAGTCCGGGTTGCAGATCTCTCCTTGTATCCTCACACAGCAGAAGGGTCTAGGAGGCTCTGTGGGGTCTTTCACACAAGCACGAACCTACCTCCATCATGACCCAATCACATCCCAGAGGCCCCACCTTCTAACACCATCACATGGAGGCTTGAAATTCTTCCTAGTCAGTGCAGCTCGGTGGATTGAGCGTGGGCTGCAAACCAAAGGGTTGCCAGTTCGATTCCCAGTCAGGGCACATGCCTGGGTTGCGGGCCAGGTCCCCAGTAGGGGTCGCAGGAGAGGCAACCACACATTGATGTTTCTCTCCCTCTTTTCCCTTCTCCCCTCTCTCTAAAAATGAATAAATAAAATCTCTTAAAGAATCTAGATTAAAAAAAATAATTCCGGTGTGTGAATTGGGGAGTGTGTGAATTAAGGAGGAGGGCACCCCCTCCTTCAAACGGTCCTTCACCTGGCTTCTGGCCAACGCTCAGCCTTCAGAGGGCATTTGTGTTCTAGGCACGCTGCTGCCCCAGGCGACTTCCGGGCCCCGGGGCATTCAGTGCATCTCGCCACAGGACTGCCAGCGCGGCCAGCCTCCTGCTGCGGTCGGGTGGGGTGCTCTAGGAGACGCCAGTCACACCTCCCTGCTTGAACGTGCCGTTCGAGTCCTCCACATCCTCACTGACTGGCCACCCACTTGCTCTGTCGGTTACCAGGAGACACTGAACTTGCGGGTTGTAATCAAGCATTTGTCTCTCTCCTGGCAGTAGAGTTGTTTTGTTTTTGCTCCATGTATTCTGAAGCTGTTATCAGATGCATAAACACAAGGCATTGTTACATCCTTCTCATGAACCGACCCCTTTATGATTTTGAAATGTCCCTCTTTAATTCCTGTATTTGCTCTAAGACAATGATTTTCAAATGGTGTGCCCCGATAATTTTTAAGCCACGCAGTACCTGACTATTTAGTCAGGCCTCTTTTCCCTCGGATTGTCAAATATAAACGACAGCCAGCGTGATCGCTGTCTGGTGCGAATGAATCCAACCTATTTTTGCCAGCTCGGCAGCCATCGGTTTCGTGTGCCGGGAGAAGAAGGCTGGAAATGGCTGCTCTACAACTACTCCGTCTGATTCGAGCAGCTTCCTCCGACCCACGTTAGTGTGGTATGCCCGTTTCCATCTTCTACTTTGCACCTGTTTGGGCCTTTACATTTAAAGTGGCTTCTTACAGGCAACTTACAGCTGCCTCTTACTTTTAAAAAATTCTAACAACCCTTGCCCTGTGTTTGGGGGCATTACTGCTATGGCTGGGTTGTCACCGCCTTTGTTTTGTGTCTTGGGTCTGTGTTGATTCCCTTCAGACCCGTTCCCGCACCTCGGAAACCCCGCTGCCACGCCCCTTGTGCCCTCACATCTTTGTCTGGTCCAACAGCAAACCCGGCTGCTCTCCTCTCCACCTGGTTCAAACCCCTCTGGCTCTCACCTGGGCTCCTGTCAGAGCTGCCTGCAGACTGCTCTCCACCACAAGGGGAACAGACTCTTTAAAAAAATACATTTTATTTTTTTTTAAGATTTTATTTATTTATTTTTAGAGAGGGTAAGGGAGGGAGGAGAGAGAAACATCAGTGTGTGGTTGCCTCTCATATGGTCCCCACTGGGGACCTGGCCTGCAACCCAGGCATGTGCCCTGACTGGGAATCGAATCTGTGTTGCTTTGGTTTGCAGCCCATGCTCAATCCACTGAGTTTCGGCAGCCAGGGCTATTTGTTTGTTCTTAGAGAGAGGAGAAGGGAGGGAGGGAAACACGGATGGGTTGTCTCGCGCACCCCTCACCAGGGACCCAGGCTTTTGTCCGGACCAGGAATCGAACCGGTGCCCATATCTCGTTTAGTGTCTCTACTGCACTAATAGTTCTATGAGGGCTGGTATTTCCGCTTCCCTTGTTTAAAGCTAGATCCCCTGTGGCTAGAGAAGCGCCTGGCACCCACCCGGATGTTGAATAGGTCCTTGTCGAATTGAACGAAGTTGCGGGTGGTCTCCCTTTGGGCCTCTGCCCCTTTCTCAGCCCCTTTCCAGGTCTGTCTTCCAGGCTCCTCACTGCGTCCGCTTCCTCCCTGCCTGTCGCTGCCCGCCAACCTCTTGCCCCTGCTGCGGTGCGCTCAAGACGCAGACCCTTCTGCCCCGTGGGGAGGGCGGACTGGGAAGCGGCCGCCTGCATCCTCCAGCTACGCATACCTTCAGCAGGACACTGGGGCTTGGGTGACTCCGTACAGAAGGGGGTGGTGCTCCCAGGTGGCTCGCCCACCACCTCCTCTCAGGGTGGAGGAGCACCCGGGGGAGGGTCCACCACCGGCCTCACCGAAGTCTCTCCCCTTCTCTGGGCCTCGCGGATACTACTGAACCCTCCCCGCTGATGTAGATTCAACAAGACTACGACTGGCTGGTGGCCCGCACCCAGGGGGCGCAGCACCGCCCTTTACCTACTCCCCGCGATGGGTCGCTGGGGTCGGCCAAGGCCAGGCGCTCTACCCTACTCAACGACCGGGCTCCCGGTCAGGCCTCTGAGCTGCCGGGCTGGCCCCCGCTTGCAGCCGGGCCGTGCACGCCCTCGCACCGCCTCGCTCTTCCGGCAACACCGTGGCCACGTTACAGGCGAGGGAACTGAGGTCCAGACCACTCTGAGCGGAGGACCGGGACGCGCAGGCGGGCTTCTTAGTGAGAGCCCGAACCCGCCCGCCCACGGCCGCGTGCGGAGGCCGGGACTCGCGGGCAGCCCGCGAGCCTCGGCGTCCCGAACCCTGGTTTGGGGTCTAAGTCACCCCAGCTCTTTCCCGCAGCAGACAACACCAAAGTTCAAGGACGCCACCACCTCGGTCACGTGCTTGGGGGGGTTAACCACGGCTCGGTCACGTGAACCACGGCGCACTCTGTCAAGTGAGCCCTCGGACCAATCCCCGCGGCCAGGCCTTGGGATTGGCTCATCCCAGCCCTGGCGCGGGCTTCGCTCCGCCTTGTCAGCGCCTTCCGGCTCAAATCGGTCATTCGCGTGAATTTCGCTCGCTCGCGAGAGTCGAGGCCTGGCGCCTCTAAGCCCCACAAGGCACCGGGCGGGGGCGGGGTCGTTGCCTACTGGCGCAGCCTCGCGCACCGCTGGCGTCATCTTTCTGAGTCGGCCTTGCGTTTACGGCGCTCCACGCTCGGAAGCTTGTGCTCGGCTTCCTGTGGCATGGAGAGTGGGACAGGTTTCTTAACGTAGGCCCGAGGGCCTCCCGCCGCGGAGCCTTCCCTGCCCTAAGCCCCTGTCCCCTCGACCTCTGAAGCCCTCGGTGCCTTCCTCACTCTGTCACGGCTTGACTCGCGCTGCAAGCACTCATTTGATCGTTCTTGTTCCAGCTGGAGCAGGGATGCTTAAGCCGTGGTCCTTCGCTGGGCTTCTGGGGGCTGTGACCCCCTCCAAATTATGTGCACAATAGGCTGTGTAGGTGCTTCTGTGGATTTGGGGGTGGCAGTGGATTTCATGGGATTCAGGTGCTGAGCACCCCCACGGGACCGCTAGGGCCCTACTTGGTCGGTCTGCGTGCTCTGCCAGCGCAGGGCCTGGCGTTCACAGGTGTTCACAGGGGTGCGTCGTAGGCCGGAGAGACGTCCTAACTTTTATTTGTCCCGATTACTTTCTGCGTCCACCTCATGTAGACCCGAAGGAATACTTGCTTATTACCCGCACACAGCTTTTGATGGTACGCCTCCCTACTGCGGCTCCTTCATTCATCCTTCCATCAAATACCGACTGAGCCTATGCGTTGCGGGTGGAGGAATCGAGCTCCGCGCCAGGCACCGGAGAGCGCGGGGAACCTCACGAGCCCAGGCACCGTTCCCCGGAGCTCACACCTAGCAGGGGGATCCGTGAAGGTGAAGATGAGGGAGACGCAGTGAGCGCCTCGGGACCGGGCACCAAGACTGAAGGATAAATAGCTAACAACCTAGTTAGGGCGAGAGTGGGGACAGCAGGTTGGAAGGCGCATGGGTAAGATTCCGTCTGTCACAGGAGACTCGAGAACATAGCAGGGCCGACGTTTTGGCCCTTGGGAGATTGCTGGGCAGGGTGCAGACTGATGAGGTGAGTGTTTTTGATCCCTCTGGCTGCAGGGTGCAGGGCAGGGAGTTGGTCAGGCAGAGACAGGGAAAGGGAACAGCTGAGCACAGGCTGGACTTAGAAGTCTGATCGTGTGTGGAGACTTTCTGGGAGTCAAACTGGTGACCCTTTGGTTCCAAGCCCACTCAGTCCACTGAGCCACACCAGCCAGGGCAATGCTATTTCTTTCACCCCAGAGTTTAATTTTATCTAAAGGCTTTTCCAATCTGTGGGGCCGGGAGAAGAGGTCAAGAGGCACAGGGCGCTCAGTGTACCGTGCAGTCCGACGAGGGATTACGTCGAAATGGCCGAGTGTGCGGGGGAGGACTGGTGAGCGCTGGCGGCGCTTCTCCCCGCCTCTGGTGGAAGTGCTTCGCCGCGTCCAAGTGCAGCCTGGTGGCAGGGACCTGTGCATGGTCGCAAGAAATCGGACAGGGCCCTGGGGTCAACTCAGGTGGTGTCCACTCAGATTTAGTGTCTCACTCTGGTGCTGTGTCGACACAGCAGTGGGGCGGGAGGTTGGAGGTCTGGGCTTGGGGCCCCTCTCTGGTGAAGCAACCAGCTGTGAAGTCCTGCAGATCTTGGGCGGGAGGGAGGCGGATGCCAGCCAGTTCCTGCTACTGGACTGCTTGGTTGGGGCTGTGGGCCCAGCGTGACGAGTGGAGGAAGTTCGCTTTGCCCAGGGCGCTCCCGAGGCTCTGCCTGGGCTCTCACACGGAGGGACAGTCCGGGCACACTCTGGTTACCTGAAGATGCCCATGTCACCACTCGTTACCAACAGGAGTGGAGCCTGTGGAGCTATGAATGTATTCCCCTCATTCGGACTCTGAGTTGAAGGGGGGAAAATAAAGCGAGGAGGACGTGCATTTCCTGTTTACGTAATGCTGACTGAAATACGAGGTGCTTTTCAGAGTGAGGGACTGTTCTAGACACTTCTGGGGCACAGACCCATTTGACAAAAGCTGTTTCCTGCGGAAAATAAACCCAAGTGTAATTCCCGGGGGCCCCCCGGAAGCTCCCAGGTCCAGGGAGCGGCCTCATGATGAAATTGCTCGTGTCAACTGTGCCCAGCTCCCCCAAGTGTCTGCTACTGGCTGCTTTCATTACAGGAATGGTCCTTTTTTTGGGGGGGAATTATACGAGATGGGTGTTAACTAAACTTATTGTAGTAATCACATCGTGATGCGTGTGTCGAGTTACTACACTTACTGGCGTGTCCTTGGCACCAGGCTGCCGGATGCCGGGTGCCCGCGCGCGCACGCGGGCTCTGGGGCACACCCCGCACTCGCAGAGCCGTGCACCAGCTGCGACTCAGTAGCACGGGGAGGAGGTGGGCCAGCGAACTTGCACTTCACTTGCCGTTGGTTTCTCACACATCGCAGAGCCCGGATCGGCTCCAGCTTGTATTTAACTGTTTCCGAAAGGCTCCTGGGGGCGGTAACCTAGGCCACCTCCCCCGGGAGCTGGGCATGATCCGGAAAGGCTCTGGACAGAGAAGAGAGTTTCTTTACCCTGCTTCTGCTTCCGTTCTATGGAATTAACTTAATGCTTTTGTACAAAGAGAAAAACATGAGACCGCATGGCAGACCTGGGAGGTGGGGAAAGTACTTTGACTTATTTCTCCAGAAAAGTGTTACTCTTAGTGGATTTCAAACTTTTGGGTAGTGGAGCCCATTCCGCCCCCCCACTCCCGCCCCACAGTGAGATCTTACGTAAGCCACATCTACTACACAAATGATAAATTCACAGGTTCACACTGGCAACAAAATTAATGAAAACAGAAGCTAGTGAGTATTCTGCTCTCTAAAGTGTTGAAATTTGGTGTAATGTTTGAGTGTTTTCAGTAGTTAAAACATCACAGAACTGAACTTACATGAAGCAGCCCCTGAAGCGTGGGTGCAGGCCGCTGTGCCGGCCGGTTTCTGAGGTTCCCCTAGCTCTACAAGTGCAGCGTCAGAAGTCCTCACAAGTTCACGACCACCCCTCGACGACGCCGGGCCCAGGGTACGTGTGCTCAAGGCCCCCCCTGGAATGCTCTGGGGTTTCTCAGGTGTTCCGTAGTGGTGAGGGGCAGGGCCTCCAGGGCTGCAGCACTGGGGTTGAAACGGGCTCCACTCAGTACCTGTGTCACCTTGGCCTGTGACTTCACCTTCGTGCCCTTTCCTAGTGTGTCAATGATGGTAACAGGGACAAATACTGTGCTGGGCTGTGAGAGCTAACGCAGGTAAACGAGGCACCTACAACAGCCTGTGGCATAAAGGTATCAGTAAGAAATTACTTATTTTTAAAAAGATTTATTTTTTAGAGGGGAAGGGAAGGAGAAAGAGAGGGAGAGAAACATCAGTGTGTGGTTGCTTCTCATGTGCCCCCTACTGGGGACCTGGGCCACAACCCAGGCACGTGCCCTGACCGGGAACTGAACCAGTGACCCTTTGGTTCACAGGTTGGCACTCAATCCACTGAGCCACACCAGCCAGGGCAAGAAATTAGTTATTGTCATTACGGTTGAGAGTGTCAGACCAGTTCTCACGGAGGGTGACACAAAGCCAGTTCAATTTTGCTTTTAGCCCCTGGCTGCCTTGAAGTAAGTGCAACTTCTCACTTCAATGCCGTGTGCATGCCTCTGTCCCACGTCCTCTCAAGATTCTGCAGCTGAAGGAGGCTACTGACCACTACAGCTTCCTCCAGTTTCACGACAGGGGAGAGGAGCACCCAGCCCGAGGGAAAGCACTTCTGGGAGCTGCGGCAGACCCAACGGTCTCCTGAGCAGCGCGCCTGCTGCCAGGCGGACGTGGGGACTGTGTGGTTCTCCAAATACCGCACGAGGGGCCCAGAGGCTCGGGTCTCAGACGGCTGGGGACGTCCCAGGGCCACCGGCCACCCGGGCTGAGTCCCTTCCACACACCCAGCCCCAAGGGCGGCTTCTCCCCCAGACGCCCTCTGGCAGACAAGGACACTGAGGGGCGCAGGTCACAGCCCGCCTGCTGGAATGCTGACCACGAGCACCTGCGCAGAGGTGAGGCGATGGCGGCGACCGGGCGGAGTCTGATCCCAGGCCTCCTCTCGCCGACTGCTCCGTGACGGCGCCGGTGGGGCGGGGAGCTCCGGTGGGCGGGGGTGGGCCACCTAGGGCCCCCCAGTCATATGCTCAGCGACTCCCAAGACATTCATGTCTTTTCCCGAGCCATTTTAAACACGATTAGGGCTCGAGAATTCCATTTCTGCAAATTCCACTCTGATTCACATCAGCCTACTCAAAACTGCGAGGCGGTCCACGTAAAGACACCTCTGCTCCTTCCCTCGGAGGAATTAGGAGGGGGCTCACTGCCCACCGGGGAAAGGCCCGGCTCCCTGGCTGCGCAGGGACGCCGCCCGCGCCCTGCAGCCGGTGACTCTGGTGCGGCTGCCCGCTCCTACCCATGACTCGGCAACGGTCAGAACCAGCGTGCCCGACACCAAGGCCAAATTTAGTTTCATGATGAGCAGTAAAACTCACATGTTCTTTATTCAGTCCATATAATACACCGTTTTTAGAGTCTTTTAAAATTAGATAAAAGAGCATATTAAATGGCAAGTGTATGAAGTCTCTCTTCATAAACAATGTCAAAACCAAAAGTTTTGAGTTACAAAATGTTAAAAAATATGTAGGTACTTAACATTTCACTAAAGCATAAAGTTACAGATATTTTCTAAAGAAAAATAATTGTGCCACTTACCTATTTTTGCTGTTTCTATGAATTTTTTATTCTGTACATAGGACATTTTGTACAAAATATGAAGTCTACATTTTATTACTTATTACCATAAAACAAAGATACAATGTATGTACAATATTAAAAGGAAGCCATACTAAAGCCACACTAAAAAGACACTCGGAATAGTGACATTTCTGACGGACAGATACGTTTTGGGAAGAGTGAAGATGCCAAACCAGAACTTTATGAAGAAAAACAGTCACCAGTTTATTTTCAATGTAGTACTTTTTGAATCAGTTTGGTACAGAATAAACAGTGTATCTATATAATAATATATAAGTTGAACAATTAGCACAGGAAATCTGAATACTAACTAGGAAAACTTTAATAGGCCAAAATATTAAATAATACTCTTGTCAAAGAAAATTAGTTTCTCTCAAAACCTTTCCTCCCCCTTTTTGGTGAATGTTTGTCTTCAATAAAGAGCAGAAATAAAATCTAGACGAAAGATGTTCTTATACCTTGAGCTTTACGCAGTCCCCCGAACAGTGGTATTTTGCGTTTCCCTAGGTCAGAAGCGCCTTCCAGAAAGCTCTCTCGCAAACACACTGGACACCGAAGCCAAGGCTGTCTGAGCACGTCAGCCGGAGACGAAGTTCAAACAACGGTGTATCGGAATACGTAGGACACTGCTTTATACAGTAGAAAGCACCCTTTTTCCCTCAAGAGGAGAAGGCATCTAGACTTTAAGAATTGTAAATTTCATAATGGTAAAACGGACAGAGGCTTGTCAAGTTTCTCAGGAAGTGTGCCGGCTCGCCGCGCGGGCTCTGCGCCCGCGCCGGGCTCTGCGTCGCAGTGCACTCCGCACAGGGAGCCCCCCGCGTGGCCTTCCTCCAAGACACAGGACATGCGCGCCATCTGTGGGCTTCAGGGGCGGGGACGATGGCCGCTTCCACAACATCGAGCAGGTGCCACGGCCTCGGTTAGAAGACAGATCCTAAAAGAAGCCGCATTTTGTCTCTTGTGCATCAAGACAGCTAACGTTACCTATATAATCTTATGCCGCGGACAAAGAAACTAGGGTCATGTGTTCAGAATAGCAGTACAGTCTCACACAGCTTTCAAGCAGGATAAAATAAGTCAAAATACTGGCCACCCTGAGAAATAAAGAACAGACAAAGTACTAAGTTTAAAGAATATTTCCTCGTGCTATTCCATCGAAACGAAAGCTCAGTGCATGCAAGGAAGGCGTGAGACAGGCAGCAGCGTTTGAGGAGAGCCAGACACCGGGTTTCCCGCTCGAGGCGTGCGCGACGTGTGCTCGTCTCCACAGGCCTCGCCTGCGGCCGCCCTGGCCATCTCCCCCGCTGGGCTCCGAGCCCGCGTCTGCTACCTTTGCCCACAGGCAGCTGCAGTTTGCACTCGGCCGAGGACGGGCCTCTCAGAACGTCCTCACCCCAGCTTTCTACAAAGCGGGGGGGCTCTCAGACTCTAATGTGATGACCTCAAGAGCCTTGGTAAAGGACAACACCGTGTAAGAACAGAAAAAACATCGGCAAGCCCCAAGATGAACACGTTGTTTAGCGATTCCAATTCTAGCCAAGGGAGACAGAGAAAGCTCCTTGTCAAACCCGTTTCTCCCGTGAGCCTCCTGCTGGGGTCCCGGTGTGGGCGGACGGGCAGCTATGGCTTTAGAAAGACATGGAAGGAGTCGGACATGTGCCCCTGTCGCTCCTCAAAGTAAAGGGGACCTCAGGAAAAACCTGCTCCGAGGACAGTTTTGTGTCATTGTCCACACCGGAACAATGACGGCAAAGAATCAGCTCAATGACGTTGGAAAACAAAGAAAGAAGAAATTGCTGGTGTAAACAATCACATGGAAACAATTTCAAAGGTTGTAGAATCTTAAAAATACGGAACACTTTTTAAAAGTGTTCCTTTGATTTGAAAAACATTGGTATTCTCAAAGAACCACCTGTTTTCAATGATCACCAGTTCCGTTTGGGTAGAACGTGAGGGTGATGACCAGGGTGCTTGCCTTAGCTCTGAATCGGGGACACTGCCACGTCTGGGACCGCGGCGGCCGGCCTGCGTCTGAGTCACCATTGTTTGAACTCCTGCTCTCGTGCGGGGCGGAGCGCGCTATTGCCTAGAGGACGGGGTGAGAAAGCTCTGACTCTGAGTGTGACTGATCTGTATGGCACGAAAGTGTGTGTTTTCTACAGAACCCAGGACCGCGCCAGCAGCCAGGGCGGGCGGCTAGCGGCCGTCCTGGGACAGCAGCTCGTCGGCTCTGCAGTGAGCCTCCAAGGCGTTCTTGGTGTGGAGGTCCTGAGGCAGCTCGGACTTGCGGCGCACCAGGGCCCGGTCCTTCTTCAGGTCCTTCTGTGCCTGGAATCACAAAGGCAGGGAGTTGGCTGTGAACCATGCCGTCCCAGCGGGAGCGCGCATGCGCCTCATCGGCGTGGCGCGGGGCGGCGTGCGGCGGGGGCGGGGCGGCTCTCACTGGGTCACTGGGGCCGCTAAGGGACGGGCAAAGAGGCAAAGCATTTCCTCTTGCGGTAACCACCCCAGAATGTCACATCCGTTAGAGACAATCTCATGACTGGTGAGAAGGACAGCGCGCACAACACTGGGTTTCTTCTGAAACGTGTGGTTTTACACAGAGCGCTAGCGCCTCTATTTGGCGAATTCATCTGTGTTTCGTCAATCCCAAACATCACCGAATCCTGTTTGGTGAAATGTTCCCAAAGCCATTCTATGGCTCTGTCCCTTCCGGAAACAGTTCATAACGTTGAAATTTCCTTTGTAGGTAAATAAAAATGAACTAAAAATATTTTAAACTGAATTTAAAAAGTCTCAAACGTCTATAAAACTTGGAAAAAGATACTTTAAGAGGTGCTAAATGGATCATGTGGGGGAAAAAACCCTCTAAAACTTAGAAAAATGGTCTTTATTTACGTAAGATTTCCCAACAGTAACTGTAAGAAATAAAGGACTCCCTCTTCCATCCCACTCTCTTCCTGAAGTTTAGAACAGCCGGGCGTTACTTAAAGCAGACAACGCTCACGTTTGCACGAGGATTTGGAGAGCTGTGCCTGCAAAGCAAGGGGGCCTAGTGCAGGCAGCTGACACCCACGAGCACCCGTCTCCATGAGTGGCCGGCAAACAGGTCCCACTCGGAGGGAGGGCCGCTGCGCTAACAGAGCGCCTCTGAGCCGCGAGGAGGAGCCGCCGGACTCACGCGAAGCCACGTGCACACAGAGGACCGCCCGCAACTTGAGCCCATGCCTGGCTCAGTGCAGTCGGCTCAGGACACTTGGCTTTAATGAAAAAAATTCAAGAACCTGCAGAAGTCGTACATGAAAAGTTCACATTTTTGCAAAGCTAGCATTTCTTAGGGTTCTTTGCATACTACCTCCTCAAACAGCAATAATACCAAAGTCTGGAAACAATTTTGTGTGACTTCACTTCAAGATTATTTCTAAAACGTTATTTGGATATTGACAGTCATTCACGGTGAAGGCAGGGGTTTCGATCTTCCCCCCGAAACCCTGTGAGTGGCTTCCGGAGGGCCCTGCACGTCAGAGACTGGGGCCGAGTCTGTCCCAGTCTCGGCACTGGTAAGAGTGCTTCCGTCTGTGAAGTGCTTTTGCCTTCGACCCACGGGCCCCTCAGAGGGAAATTCCGCCCTGAGTTCTACGCCCACTGCAGGGTGAGCTAGAAAACAAGGCAAAGCAAAGTCCCACCAAACCACGAGTTTCCTGCCCGAGGGTGCAATGACTGCTGGGACAGCGCCCCCAAGAGGAGAGCAAGCATTCTGCTAGAAAAGGGCACCAGCGGGCACCTCGGAGCTGGCCCGGCAGATGCGATCCGAGAGCACACGCAGGCCCGGCCCCTGCAAGGGCCGGTGCGCGGGCATTTTCAGTCCTCGTGCGAAGCAGCGAGTGACCTCAGAGAAACGGGAGCAGGACAGCGCGCGACACCATGCAGACAGCCACCCTCAGGGAGCAGCGCCTGGCGGAAGGGACGTGCTGCAGGCATGCGGGCGGTGGGCAGACAGACGGGACGGACGGGGCAGACGGGACAGATGAGACAGACAGGACGGACGGCGTGCCAGGACTGGGACGTCTGTGCGGGATGCCCCCCGGGAAGAGACGCGCTGTCCTGCAGCCGGTGGCAGAGCTAAGGGCGAGGCTGCACTTGCACAGTGAGGGGCACTGTGCGCACTTTACTGCGGGGGGGAGGACAGACGAGTGGGCGGTGCTCGCAGGACCTGGTCCTCACCACCAAGCTGGGTGACAGGGGAAATACTCCATGTGCACACGAGCCTGTCGCCTCTTCCCTGGGTCCCAGAGCCTAATACACTGTACGGACGGGGTCCTGAATACCGCGCCTCCCGCCGCTCCTCTGTCCCCCCGCACTCTCCTGACCTGCAGGGCTGCCCCTGCTCCTGTCCCGCCCGACTGTTAGGGAACTGTACGCATTTCAGATGTCTCTGATGTAAACGCCATTCGCACTGAGTTTCTCAGGACGTTCTAGACGGGGTCACACAAGTTTCTCAAAGGAAATGCGAATGGGGTTCGTGAACGTACAGTTGAGATTCTCCACACAGTTCCAACCAGTGACCTCTCCCGGCCTTCAGCTCCTCCTGCAATGCACTGGAGTCACTTTAAAGAAATGTGGACTTATTTGGAAAAATAAAATGAGTTGAAAATAAAGTTAAAAGGGCACTGGAAATAGGAAAGGCTTAATTTTCAGCTGAAGCTGCTTCCGTCAGTGCCACCCCCCAGCCGCACACGTGCGTCCCCCGCATCTCGGTGTCCTCCCGGAGCTCGGGCAACAGCGTTGCCGAGGGTTCCAGGGTCGAGACTGCAAACGGTCTCAGGTGAAGACGGTTCTACCATGTCGAATGTCACACCTAGCAGACCGCACCGTGAATGTCTCTATCTAGACAGGCTGGGACTGGGGGTCCACTGACCCACAGAAACCCACAGAAGTCCTGCAGCTGTGGAGTGCTGATCCGCTGTGTTTTTGGCATCGTTGTGGCTATTCCAGGTCCTCTGTGGTGCCACGTGACTTTCAGGACCTGCTTGTCGCCGGGACTCTGCCCGAGACGGTGCTCATTTGGGGAGAACTGGTAGTGTCTTAACGGCACGGAGTCTCCAACCCCGGAACGTGGCCCGCAGACATCTGAGGGTAAGGGGTGTCATTTTTTAAAATATATTTCAGTGATTACGCTATTACAGTTGCCCTATTATACCCCCTTCATTCCCCTCCACCCTGAACACCCTCTCCCTCCCACATCCCCCCGTTAGTTCATGTCCATGTGTCATAAGTTCTTTAGCTTCCACATTTCCCATACTATTCTTGCCCTCCCCCTGTCTATTTTCTACCTACCATCCATGCTACTTATTCTCTGTACCTTTTCTCCCTCTCTCCTCCTCCCACTCCCCTGTTGCTAACCCTCCATGTGGTCTCCATTTCTGTGGTTCTGTTCCTGTTCTAGTTTGCTTAGTTTCTTTTTGTTTTTGTTTCATGTGTGGTTGCTAATAACTGAGTTTGCTGTCATTTTACTACACATGTTTTTCATCTTCTTTTTCTTGGATAAGTCCCTTTAACATTTCATACAGTAAGGGCTTGGTGATGATGAACTCCTTTAACTTGACCATACTTGGGAAGCACTTTATCTGCCCTTCCATTCTAAATGAAAGCTTTGCTGGATAGAGCGATCTGGGGTGTAGGTCCTTGCCTTTCATGATTTGGAATACTTCTTTCCAGCCCCTTCTTGCCTGTAAGGTCTCTTTTGAGAAATCAGCTGACAGTCTGATGGGAACTCCTTTGTAGCTAATTGTCTCCTTTTCTCTTGGTGCTTCTAAGATTCTCTCTTTATCTTTAATCTTGGGTAATGTAATGATGATGTGCCTTGGTGTGTTCCTCCTTGGGTCCAACTTCTTTGGGACTCTCTGAGCTTCCTGGACTTCCTGGAAGTCTATTTCCTTTGCCAGATTGGGGAAGTTCTCCTTTATTATTTGTTCAAATAAGTTTTCAATCTCTTACTCTTCCTCTTCTCCTTCTGGCATCCCTATGATTCGGATGTTGAAGTGTTTAAGGATGTCCTGGAGGTTCCTAAGCCTCTCCTCATTTTTTTGAATTCTTATTTCTTCATTCTTTTCTCGTTGTATATTTTTTTCTTCTTTCTGGTCCACTCCATTGATGTGAGACCCAGCTTTCATTCCATCACTATTGGTTCCCTGTGCATTTTTCTTCATTTCACTTGTTGTAGCCTTCATTTTTTCATCTAGATTGTGACCAAAATCAACCAATTCTGTGAGCATCCTGATCACCAGTGCTTTGAACTGTGCATCTGATAGGTTGGCTATCTCTTGGTCGCTTAAAAGGATGGGTTCTGGGGCTTTCAATTCTTCTTCTGTTTGAGCCATCTTTTTGCTGGTTTTGTTTTTTATTTGGTCTTGTCAAGCTCCTGTAGTGAGGGGCGGGGCCTTAGGTGTTCACCAGGGATGGGCACCTCAGTCGCTGGGTTGTGACGCTGTATGTGGGGGCAGGGTCCAAGAAGGAACAATGGCGCTTGCTCTGCTCTCTGTAGGACCCCAGACCCCTCCGCTGCTTTCCGAACGCTAACTGGGCCCCTCTGGCACCAATTCCGGTGTGGGTGGGCCTGCGCACCCTGCGGGACCTTCCTCTTCAGTCAGTGCCCCAAAGCTCTATTTCCCGGGGCTGGGATCCTGACCTGCACCCAGTGCCCTGCTTCCCAATGGCCGCCTCGCTGGGTCTGCCAGTCACCACCCCCTGGCTGGGGCCCGCCAGCCACCGCCACCTGTGTGCCTAGGGTCTGCCTGCTGCGGACTTACGCGCTGCCCCGGGTGCTCAGCTCTCTGCTCCGAGTCCTACTCCCGGCCCGACTCCGCCCCTCCTACCAGTCTGGATGAACGCGTCTATTTTTAACTCCTTGGGTGTCTGACTTCCATACACTTCAATTTTCTGTCAGTTCTGGTTGTTATTCTGTTTCTAAATTGTTGTTGTCCCTATCCTGGTTGTGCGAGGAGGCACGGTGTGTCCACCTATGCCTCCATCTTGGCCGGAAGTCCAGGGGCGTCATTTTTGAAAGAATGTCCACTGTAAGAAAAAACCACGGCGTGCGCTCTAACGTGAAGAGTCGTGGAAACAGTCCTGCTCTGAGCCCCCGGAACCGCCCTGTCCGCATGCCTGTTACCTGGAACGGGACCGCAGGCGGGCTTCTGCCCGTCACACGGGTGGCGCTCCCCCCGGGGGGAGAGCCGCCCTTTGCCCAGATCACCCGGTCGGAAGGGTTTCTGGGCCCCGGCCGTCTCCCAGGGGCCGGGGCTGCTCCCAAAGGCCTTACTCCAGAAGAGAAGGCCAGCTTGGTCTGCATTCTCCATCAAGTTCACGACCTCCTGCAGAGGAGGCCCGAAGCCACACCTATGTCCATAAATCACACAATGATGTATGATGTTCATTACTTTTTGGACAGTTTGTTTTCTTCCTAGCTTTAATCATCAAGTCAGAGGATACACCAAAAAGAAAAATTCTCCAACCCCGAGATATTGAACGTGAAAGCATTGGCTTGCAAACCGTCCACTTCCTCCTCACCTGTGGGCGGACTAAAAATGAGCACGTGGTCACAAGTTCACAGGCAGGCCCCTGGGGAAGGGCAGCGATTTGACTCCCTCTGCCTGTCTGCAGGAGACAGGCTGGCTGTCCGCTCCTTAGCGTGCTTTAAGCTGCCAGATCAGAATGGCAATCAACATGAGGACCTCAAATTGCTTCCCAAGTTAAAAAAAAAAATCAAGTAGGAAGATGAACACTCCCACAAACAGAGAAAAAGACAAGAATTTCCATGGTTTTCATTAAGTCCATCTTACTGATAAGATTATTAACTGTCAGGAAATTATGGAACTCACAGATTACGTAAGAACTGAGTGGCTGACGTTCACCGGGGCGTGCTGAGTTCCCCGCTGTACTCCCAGTGTTTTCAGTTTCAATGAGCTGCAGGGAGTGTGCATTCGCCTGCTTTCCGTTTTAACCTGCAGCTGGGAGCTGGCCGGCAGAAGCGGCACGGCCGTGGCCGTGGCGCAGGTGCCTCCTGCAGCCCCGAGAAAAGAGTCCAGACCAGGGCCGCCCAATCGAAAGTCACGTCAGCCACATACGTAATTCCAGATTTTCTAGTAGCCATGCTAACAAAGTAAAAAGCAATAGCAACAGGCAAAATTAATTTGGATGTTTAATTTAACCCAGTATGTCCAAAATATTGTCATTTCTATGTATGGTCAAGAATTAAAAGTGAGCCCTGGCTGGTGTAGCTCAGTGGACTAAGTGCAGACTATGAAACAAAGGGTCGCTGGTTCGATCCCCAGTCAGGGCACACGCCTGAGTTGCAGGCCAGGTCCCCAGAGAAGAGCTCATGAGAGGCAGCCACACACTGATGTTTCTCTCCCTCTCTTTCTCCCTTTCTTCCTGTTCCTCTAAAAAACAAACAAAATCTTAAAAAAAAAAAAAAAGAATGAAAAGTGAGGAATGAGACACTTCCACGTGCTTTTCCTCCCGGCAAGCCTGGGCAGTCCCGAGTGCCAGCGATGGCACAGCTCGTGGTGGCGGCCGTGGGCTGGACAGAGTGGCCTGGGCGGTCTGGCCGGCCACCTGGCCGGCGCTCCGGGAAACGCCCGATCCTGTCTGACCAGGCGGGGAGTGCGATTTTCCTGAACTGAAATCAAACCGGCCGAAAGCCCCCCGAGCCCCCCGTTTAGCGGAGCTCTGAACGACGCCAGCACTGAGCCGCCTGCGGACGGCACCCAGTGTGACTCCAGGCACTCCGGCCTTCACGTGTCAGAATTCCAGCGCTGGTGTTGTCAGAAACGCTTCCCCTGGTTGAAGGGGGTCGAGTTCAGAGTCAGAGGCCCATGTCCCCAGCCTGGCCAGCACGCCATCAGCTTACACGCACAGAGACAGGGAGGCATCCTCAGACAGGCACCGCACGGAAAGGCTCCTCGCGCACAGGCAGGAGCTCGCTGCGTGAGCCTCTGACGCCCACGTCCTGCGTGTTCTCAACAGTGGGGGCCGCCAGGCGTTCCCACCACGGCAAAAGCAAACCACACGAGCGAGGCACTGCATGCAGCAGGCCCGGGCACCCCCCCGGGGCGCAGGCCCCGCCCGGGGCCCCCGGCGTCTGGGCGGCTGAGCTGGGCTGTAAGTGCGATGGGGCCTCGTGGGGCCACCGCGGAAGGAGGCAGAAGGAGAGGACAGTGGCAAGATATTAATCACTGCGAAGCTCTTGACTTTCTGCTCAGGTTAACATGGCGAGAACGGGTAAGGTGGGGCTACTGTTGTTAAGGGAGAGGGAGAGACAAGTCACAGGCACACACTTAAGCCTCAAGGACCGTTTCCAGTAAATGGACCCTGAGATGCACAGGTGAACGCCTCCCGTGCGGCCACTGCAGTTGGGCTTCACCCTTGGCTTACACGGCAGCGCCTGCCGGACAGCACGTCACCTCTCACAGGTGCATGCATCTCTGGAGCGGATCTCCAGCGAGCGCCTCCCAGCTGAGCTCTGCGCACTTTTACCTGGCGAGCCTCTTCGTTCACTGTCTTTCTCAGCATCTGCACATCTTCAAACAAGGGCCCATCTGTCTCCATTGCCACCGGGATGCTCACGGTGCTCGCTTGACTATACACTGTGTACTGCAATGCAAAGTGTGGAGTCACTCTCTGGCAGCGCCCGGGGCGGGCGCCAGGGTCTCCTCCTGGCGGGGCGTGACTTCCCACCAGCGCCCCCAGGGCCCTCCTCCGGCAGCGCCCTGGCCCTGCCGCAGACCACTGTCGTCCCTACAGCTCTGGCCACACGCGGGTGGGAGGGCAGGGCTGGCCTCAGTGGTCACGCTACTCTCCCGGCCCCCAGGGCTGGGGACAGGTGGTGCCACCACCTTGCAGTCCTTAGTGTCCTGACTGCATGGGAGCAGCGAGGGCGCGCTCTGGATCAGTCACTGGGGCCTGGTTCACACGGGGCCTGCCGCCTCTAACCTCCCAACCTTTGCACACCGCCTCCCACCCCGGGCCCTTCCCTTTCCTCTCACATCCTTCTTCCTGGGTCCTTCACCCTTTTTTCTAACTTGCTTCGGTCCCACCGTGGACCACGCCCAACCCGCACAGCCTCCACACTGAGCTGGCACTGCAGGGAAGGACCAGTGTGTCCCTGGGGCCCACGGGCCTCCCAGTAGCTTCCCTGCCACCTCCCCACTCTCCCTGGGCTCCGGGCTCAGTGTGGACGGCAGACAGGCCTCTCACCCCGGTGATGGGACCACGGCCACCAGCCTGTTGGTGGGGTCCTCTCCTGGCTGCTGAGCCATCTTTTGGTTTCTATCCTCCTGGGCCTGTCTATGGCCAGAATGTCCCGCCCCCGCCGCCCCTGGCTTCCCCCGTCATCTCCCGCCGGCCCTTCAGAACAGGCCCTGCCCAACTCGCGCGTCCCATGGGGTCCTACGTCACACCCACAACCCTGCCCAGTTCGCCTGTCCTCCCACACCCCGAACCCTGTCCTTGCAGCAGCGGCTCGCTCCCTGGAGCCCCGCCCTCACTCCTTCAGCACAGCCCCCCACGCGCCAGGCCCTGCAGGCCCCGCCACGCTGTCGGCACGAGCTGTCTGAGATGCAGGTCTGAGGAGGCCACTCGGCTCTTTGTGACACTTCAGCACACACACGGACGGAACCCACACCTCCGTCCCCTCTCCCCAGTGCAGAGCACACCCGGCCCCTCCTCCACAGTCCGGAGGCCACCAGCGAGGAAGGACGCAGCTTCCCTGCTGTCCTCGTTCTGACCGGGGGCCCCTCGGGACACCTGGGCCGTGGCCGCCCAAAGCCGCACCGTTCCTTTATGTGCCCCTCTTCTACGGCGGGTCTAGGCTCCCCGCCCTCCTCACCCAGTGTGCAGTGGGTGCAATCTGGTCCCCATCTTCGTCCTGGGGAAGTGCCAAGACTTGGGACGCACAGCTGGCACCCATCTGCCCAGCTGGGCACGGGGAAGTTGGGGATATGGCACAGCGCCTCGTCCTCACGAGCCTGCTGGCCTGGGCCAGAACTAGGTGACAACAGCTGCGACCCTCCTGTGGCGGTGCAGGGACTGATGCTGAACCAGCAGGCCAGCTCCTGGCCCCGCTGAGCAGAAACGGAGCGCGCACCCCGACCACAGGAGCGGGCTGTGCGGGGGGCGGCACGGGCCCCCGGTCCTCGCTGGGCCCGGGCAGAGCAGGTCAGTGAGGGCGCTACAACACACTCGAGGCAGAACAAACGTCACGTGGCAGGGCGGGGTCCTTCCCAGGAACAGAAACCTCCGCGGGGCTCAAGGTCACAACAGGGCAAAGGAACGCACGGCCCCCAGGCAACCCCGTCTCTCAAAGGCAAGGCAGCCTGGCCCCGAGCCCCAGCGGTCCTGCTGCCACGGAGAGCACGCCAGAGCCACACCCAGCTCCCGGGCGTGCTTGTCGTCACGTCACGCGCATCCCATGAATGTCAGGAGAAACAGTAGAACGTGACGGCCTCTTTTGGTCGATTAGGAAAAACAATGTTAGAAGTCAGCATTTCATGATTGAAAAAGTTACGTCGAGTACGACATTAAAGCCCCCTGTGAAGCTGCCACCGCCGCCAGAACAGACAGACCCACGCCTCCCCCGGTGCACGCGGCCGTGAGGACACGAGTGCGTGGCTGTGAGACGACCGGAGGGCCGTCGGGAAGACCTCCCGACACACACCAGGAAACAGACGGTGGACTTCTGAGTACCCACCTTCACAGAGGAAGCTGTTCAATCGGTTCTGAAAATGGCAGATGAGAGCTCGAGAACCAAGCTTCAAAAACCCAGCTGTTTTTTGTCGCAAAGACAAGAAATTACCGACTTTGAGTCGTGGACGGCCAGCAGTGACTAGCATTCAGGAGAGACGTGCCCTGGAGAGAACTGGAGCAGGCAGGGCCGACTCCCAGCCCTGCGGGACCAGCCCATGAAGTATTTTCCATTCGCTCACACAGAAGGGCGCTCAGGGTCAAGTCACACGTGTCTCAACACAGAGATGAGGAGGCGGGTGGTGCTCAGATGGAGGGCAGGGCCCGCAGGGCAGCGCCTAGGCGCAGGCACACCCTGCACGCTGCCCCGGTGACTGAGACGTCGGTGAGGACAGCAGCCAGAAGGGATGAAGACGCAACACAAGACAGCGCAGGGACATCCACAACGGCACAGGTGTCAGGAGGAGCAGCCGTTACAGCTCAGCGGGGAGCCCAGCCCCACCTGGGGACACCATCACCCAGCACTCTCCCTCCGTCACGCGAAAGGTCACGCAGCCTCTCGTGAGGTCACGTCTGTATTCTAGCAAAACCAGTTGGGGCACTCTGACTGGTGCACGTCTTCTGTGTTTTTCAAGGGTGTCGATTTGGAGTGTGTGTGACGGGTCCTTGCCAGTCCTCGCTGGGGCTTGTCTGACGGTGCCTCCTGCGGACACCGCCCGGACTTAAGGCTTTGCCCTGCTTCCGAGCAGACGCCAGTGTCCAGCCTCACTCCCAACGTGAGCCCGAGGCTGTGCAGCAGCTGCCCGGGCTGTCCGCCCGAAGGAAGCACACCGCAGCGCCACAGGCATCTGAAAACGGCTCTGCGGCGTGACGGGGCGGAACAAGCATCGCTGGCTATTTGTTTTAGGTAGAATCAAGGACCTGTGTAAGAATGTTACTCAATTTTCCTATCGTGTAAGTCTCTTGACTGTAGTTTTAGCAAAGGAAATACAAATCAATGTTATCATATACACAAAATATACTTCCCACTTTGTATTCATGCCTCGCTTTTTACGAAACGTGAGAGAGACTTAAAAGCCTTCATACCAGCTTAGATAAGTCACTCGTGCGCGCCTCTCAGCAAAGCAAACAGACTGCTTACGGCCTTGTTCACCTTAAGGAGCCCTTTGGGGTTTCGGGGATAGCTCTCCTTCAACAGTCAAGAGCTGTCTTTTCTGGGGAGCTGGGGAAAGCCTGAGATCCCCGTGTGACAGAGATCCCGCGAGCGCCGTCCGGGGGGCGGCAGGCACCGTGGCGGCAGGCAGAGGAACGCCTGCGGTGACGGGGCTCGCGCCATCGGGACCCGCGGACGGGACGCCGAGGACCGTGACTCACGCCCCCGGAGCCCGGCCACCCCGGGAGACGGGGCGTCGGTGCCCGCGTGCCGGACGCGCACAGGCCCCCCCGGCTCGGACGGGGGACAGGCTCAGCTGCTCCGAGGACCGGGGTCCGGCAGTTTTTTAATGGCAAAGGCTCAGCCTACAGAAATCCAGTTTTAGGGAAGAGGACACAAACTTTATACTTAATAGACTCCAAATCTCATTCCTTTTCTTTTAGAATTTGCTATTAAAAAGACGGAAATACAGTTTGAGCTACAGCATCCGTGACGTTTACAAGAGAAAGCCAACTGCGACGCTGCCCAAACGGAAGCCGTGTCCCGGCTCCTTCCGACCGCAGCGCGTCCGTCACTCCCGCATCTCACTCAGACAGCGGGAGGGCGGTGCCAGCCCTGTGCGGAAACACGTGGGGGCACAACGAGCACTTGTCCCGGAGTCGAAAGCGTTTTTATTGCGCGTTTTCACGCACGACGTCGGTGAGCGCGACTTCCCGCCCTCCCGTGGCGCAGCCACAGGCCCCTCGTACAAAAATGCGCAGTCCCACCCGAGACATTTCCGATTACTCTCTTTTCAGTACCTGGGGGTTTGCTTTGGCTAGGTTTTCTATTTTAACCCACGCTTCTTCTCGTTCTTTCATTTTTAGCTTCTCTCTGAAAAACAGTAAAAGGTCACTGGGGTTAGAGAGACGGAACACATGCGGGGAACCGCTACAGGGAGACCGTGGCGGGAGCAGCGCCACGGCCGTCTCCTTCACCGTGGGGTGGTGAGGGCGGGGCACAGGAAACACGGTGAGAAGGCAGCTGTCACTCAGGGGCCAGATCCAGAGTGCCGCACTGAGCCGGCGGCCCCACGACGCTGACGTTAAAAAGCAGCGCCTTGTCTGACGCCACTGGGGAGTCACACGGCCTCCGGGCCGTCGCTGAGCTCGACTCCCTCGTGAGCCCAAGACACGTGCGAAAGGACCTTTACGGCCTGGTGCAGAAAGCTGGGGCACTCCGTGAGAGCAGGCTCCGAGCCCTGCGCTGAGCGGCTGAGCTGGGCAGGGTGGAGGGTGCAGAACTGGCCCCCCCGAGCCCCCGCTGTGCACCGCCGGCTTGCACTCGACACCTCAGCTGCCTGGCTCTGCCCACACCACCCAGAACACAAATGCCAAAGACGCAGGCCTTTGCTGGCTTCGGTCACTGCGGTGATGCCGGCACCGGGACAGGGCCTGGCGCACAGGCAAACACCCACGGTGCGCAAAGAGTGGACGTGATGCTGTCACACAGACTGTGGGATCCGAATGACCTGCAGTCGAGTGGACCTACCGTAGCCAGTTTCAAGTGATAAGCACAGGACCAAAGCTCCAACAGTTTATACTGACCCCGAGGTTGGGATTTTGATAACTAACTAATCACACAACTACGAGGGACAGAGCGCCTTGTCACCTAGACTGCCCCTAGATAGCGTGGACGGGGGCCTGGCTCTGCGAAGGACACAGGCCAGACCCCAGGGGCGCCCACCGAACGGGTGTCACCGACCAGAGCGGAGCTGTGTGAAGGGGAAGGCTCGTTCGCCCTTGTCTGAATGTCACAGGATGGATCAACGACTCACGCTCCTGTCTGAGGAACACGGAAATCACTGCCCGTTACAGCCGTTAAGTGTCCCTGAGAAATGTAGAAATCCTGGCAGTTAAATTCTTGGCTGCACGTGCACTTTTGCAAAAATGGTTACACTAGTAGCATGATGGAGAAAATAGCTAACTTTAAGTGTGTGTTCCCTGAAAATAAGGTTATAATAACATACTTTTTATTTGCTTTCCAAGGATAAAAGGACTGATTTTGCTTTAATGCGAAGATAACATTAGGACAAACCAACAGGAGTGGTTTATTCAGGATTAAGGAAAAAATCATCCTTGAAAGAGTAACTTTGGAGAAGAGCAACTTACTTCAGTTTCTCTGCTTTAAACTGCTGAGTGCAGTCATCAAACAGTTTTTGGTTCATCTCCATGAAGAGTTTCAGGGCGTTGTATATCAAGCCGTGGATTGTCCTAGAAGCGAAACTCAGTGTTGAAATCCAGAACACCTGGTCACTCGTACCACCCTCCCCCGCCCCCGACCTCAGTGACCGTCGATTTCTTCTCCAAACGTATCAGGCTATGTCAACAGTTCGCAAGTTTCTTAAGCTTTAAAATAAAGGAGCTGCTACTTTGGATTCACTTGTTCCTTTGCCACAGTCGGTCCGTGGCCCTGAGTCCCCCACTCACGGCCCTGCTCACCGGCCTCAGGCCCCTCAGCTCACCGTCCTGGCTAACAGGTGCCAAAGCCGCCTTACTGGGAAACCGAACAAAAAAAGTGGAAACTTGAACAAATATAACTAAGATGAACTTAATTACATAGGGAACAATAATGGAAACATTTTATTTCCTATAAATGTCAGTTTTCTTTCCACCTTGTTCACTAAGGACACAAAGACTAACTTTAATGATGCCTGTAGAGCTTCGGCAGGCAGAGAATGAGGTCACCATAGGGCGGCTTAGTTGCACTTAGCTGTAGGCTCTGACACACGGTGGCGGTGGGCCCTGGCCGCCACCTGTGCGGCCACAGAGTGACCCCCAGTGAGATCGGGAGCAAAACCGTGCAGCAGAGCTTCGTCCCCCATGGAGCAGAGAGCGGCAACCGAAGAGTAGGGAAACCAAAACCCGGAACAAAAAATTAAACTTTCAAATGGTAACTACTTTTTAATTAACTTTATAATAATAAAACCCAAATCATATGCAGGGAACACTTAAAAGGGCCTTTCTTGCTGTGCGCTGGGCAGGAGTCACGCTCAGGTGCGCACAGGAACCTGGCCGTCCCCGCGGGACTCGGAGAGAGCGGGGTGCTAGAGCGCAGCTCAGAGTGAGCACCTGAATGACCGCTGGGCGCCTCCGCACCCAGGACTGCGGTGGGCGTTTACAGGGTGCCGTCCGGCGTTAGGACTTGTCGACTTCACCCTAATTGACCTTCACATCAAGTTGAAGGTCACTGCAAAGCAGAGTGCCGTGTGTCTGGGCGCGCCATGGCGACACGGCGGGTTTGTTTGCAGACCACCCACACGGAGCGAGCGGTCCCCTTTTTGCTGGTGGAGGCTCCTGCCTTCAATTTACGAACAGCACATCCGTGCAGTGCCCGTGTGTTCCCGCTGTCGTGGTCGGTTCTCACAAGACACGGGGCTGGGAGCCGACATCCTCTACTCTTCAGAGGAGGGAGCCGGCCGGGAGCCGTGGCTGGCTGCAGGCGGACACCTGCCACCCAGCGCGACCGCAGGCCGGGCTGCTGCCCCCGAGTCCACCTGCCTCCCTTGTGCTCGACGGGGAGGAGCAGAGGTCCTGGCTCGGCTCCCCCTGCGTTACACTCTGACGTGCTGCTCCGCACACGGCAGGGAGAGACGTGAGAGCAGGCAGCGCCGCCCGGTGCCCACGTTTCTTACATCAGGAGCTCCGGTGCCCGCACCGCCTGCTGCGAGGAGGCGGCGCCCACGCCGAGGCGAAGGTCTCAGGGGGGCACTGCGGGGAGAACCGCTCCACGCACCCTCTTCTGTGAGCCGACAGGGGGAGACGAGCGCGCGCGAGGCTCCTCGGGCCCCGTCCGGATCGCCGGCTCTCCGGGCGGGGCGCAGCGGGTGGCTCTCGGTCACACAGGGAGGCTCACCAGGGCGTGTGACAGCGGGGCTCGAGGGCCCCAGGAGGGGGTGGCCAATCACGGGCCGCACTTCCACTTGATCGCAAGTCCGCAGAGAAACCAACATCTTGTTTCGTAACAGATATTTCAGACTTGGATTTCAATTGTAAGTGGTGTGAAGTATGAGCAGAATATGCAAATGTGAAAAGATGTAGATGCTACAGCTAAAACTACTACAAATAACACTGAATGCAAACTATAACTAAAAAATAAAATTAAAGCCCTGGCCGGTGTGGCTCAGGGGATTAAGCACCGGCTGCAGACCGAAGGGTCGCCAAATTCCCGGTCAGGGCACACGCCTGGGCTGTGGGCCAGGTCCCCGGTTGGGGGTGTGTGAGAGGCAGCCCATCGATGTACCTCTTGCATATTGCTGTCTCTCGTCCTCTCCTTCTCCCTCCCCTCCTCTCTCTAAAAGTAGATAAATAAAATCTTAAAACAAAAGTTGAAAAATGAAGAACAAACGCGCAGACACGGTGACCGCCAGCCCCGCTTACTTGTTCCAGTGGGTCTTCGAGTTGCGGTACAAGGACGGGAACATGATGGGCAGGATCTTGGCGGCGTTGTCGCTGATGAGGCTCATGATGTACTCGTTGTTCCAGTAGTACAGCGCCCGCTCCGCCACCTGGCCGACAGGAGGCGCGCGCTTTATTCTGGGCCACGACGGAAACCGTTCAGCAAGTATCCTCCCCACTCCCCCTGTGCGCAGGGCAATGAAGTGTGCTGGGTTAGCAAACCGTTACTCCTACAGCCTCAAAGTATCTCGGGCCAGTGATTTTTACCTGCTGTGGGGCAAGAATTTTCAATGCACGTAATACTTAACTAGTCAGTCAGGGGCCCTGACCTTTTCCTGTTAGACTGTCAAACAAAAAAGCGACAACAGCCAATGCGACGACGGCCACCCAGTGTGAGTGCCGTGTCGAACCACAAACACGTAGATCATCTTACTGGTCACGCTGCATAAAAACGTTTCGTCTGATTGGCTAATTCTTGGTACCAGAAATCCTTATGTACAGTACAGGCACCCGATTCTTTAAAAAGTCACGTTGGAGCAAAAAGGTAGGTCATTACTACTATTATTGTTTTGTAAATCAATCAGAACTATACCTTTTTTGGGTCAGATTGGCAAAAGGCAGAATGCACATTTTAGTGTGCTGCACAATTTTGGTGAGTAGTTCGCATGTGCCACGAGATGAAGAAGGCTGGACGTCGGTGCCCTAGACCGTCACGATGAAGAGCCAGGACAGCGGCACCACTTACTCAGTGGACACTCACAGCAGACCCTGGGCCACGTGCCGAGGACACGGTCACATGGGCCCCGTTCAGCGGCCTCTGCCCACACACACACACACACACACACACACACACACACACACACACGGCGCAGTGGGGGCGGGGTGGGGCAGGAACCCCGGCCCTCCCTCGCGGGGCTTACGTCCAGTGGGAGGGGACCTGTGGTAGGTGACTCGTCTGACCCGTTAGAAGGGATGCGTCCCGTGGGGGGGAGTGGGAAGCCAGGGCACAGGGGATGCTGTGAGTGTGGGGGGACACGAGGAAGGGGCACTGCCGGCTGAGGGCAGGGGTGGGAGGGCCGTGTGGCTGTACTGGCCCAGCTTCCCTCCTCTGCCGGGTCACCAGCCCCCTGGGGACTCCGAGGGTGTGCTCGTTTCGAGCCTCGGTTTTTACCTTATTCACGGTCAGTTTACAGTGGTGTCTGCTCACGGGAACACAAGGGTGGGGGGCACAGGGGCTGAACACAGCCCCTGGGGACAAGCTCTGAAAAAGCCCTGAAGAGTGTGAGAAGGGACTCAGGAAAGGAGGTGGGAAGTGACTTGACTGAGCGTTCCGTGGTGACGAAAATCAGACTACAGGGCCTCTCTGGAGGGTGCAGGGAGACGGAGTTACACGGTGTCAGAAGCAACGGGCCTCTGAGGGCGAGAACTCAGAACGGAAGGTTTTGTCGCTGTGGCGGGGGTCGCATGAACACTGATCGCTCAGTCAGTTGTCGAAAACAGGGCCGTGCGCCTTCTGGAGCACGCCGAACACAGAGACAGAGACGGTTTTTCAGAGAAGTCGTTTCTAACTGTTCTTATCAAGAAATGTTTCCAGTAATGGGCACAAGATACTGAAGTATGGTTCACAGAATTAAAGTCTTAGCATCTTATTTTGAAGCATGACTAAAAGTAAAACCTTGAAGTTCACCTTCAGATCACATGAGAAGCACGGCATGACCGGCCACACCCAGAAACCTGTCCCCGCCCCCCCACGGGAGCTCACCCGCAGCCACTCGCTGCCCGCCGCGCCCCCGCGCCCGTACCTGGAAGTGCGGGCTGGAGACGCACTTGGCCAGCTGCCGGAAGAGCGGCTCCATGATCTTGACAAATTCCGAGGGTTCGATCACGTCCAAAATCTCCTCTAACTCGTTCAGGAACATTACCTCTTTTGGACTGTGGGTCTTTGGCCAGTACTTGAGAAGTGCCATTACCACCTGGGGGAGAACAGCACACAGCGGGTGACGTCCCGGGACCCACGCGCGTTAAAGCAGGCTCGGCGTCCTCACCGCAGAGCAGCAGAGTGAGGTGGTGCTTGCTTCCTTGCAGGAGGGACGGTGATCAGTCACTTACTGCCTGGGTTTTACAGTTACAGAAGCTAACTTTGAAGTTGCCGGTCTAATTTTAAACGCTCCAGAACTGCAAGTTCAGTGTGCGTGACCCGCTCTGTGACTGACCAGGTCCGGTGCCAGTCCCTCTGAACAGGTAGGAAAGGCAGTTTAGGGAGGGGCCAGGGGACAGACACAGAGCGCACGAGCGGGCAGTTTCGGTGCCGCGGCGGCCAGTTCCAAAACTGCGGGCAGCACAGGCGCATGCGCAGAGTCCGCTTCTCAGACCGCTGACCATTGGTGTACACTCACGCACAACCACACGGGCGCTGTGTGTATACATGTATGTGTATATATGTATGTGGTGTTTTCAACGGTGCTGAAACCTCTAAGGGGCACGGAATGAGCCGCAGTGAGGGTTTAGTGGGTGCAGCTTCCCACCGGGGTGGTGACAACGCTTTGCAAACAGTGGCCACAGCTGCACGCCTTTGTGAACGTCATTACTGCCAACGAACCGCACCCCTAAAACTGCACCTGGAAAGGCAGGGCCACGTTACGTGAGTTACCACAGTCTGAAAGGTCAGCCCCTGGCCGGGCAGCCCAGTTGGTTAGAGCGCCGTCCCAACACGCCGAGGTTGCGGGCTCGCTCTCCCGGCAGGAAACGTGTTAAGAGTCAACCCATGCAGGGTGGGCGGGGCCGGGGAGAGCCACGGGGAAACGGGGACAACGGTGACAACAATCGGCCATGGAGTGACGCACCAGCAAGCGGGGCAACGAACAGGTGTCTCTCCCTCTCGTCCGTCCTCTATAAACACTGAACACTAAAAGAAGCTAAAGGCATAATGCACCAAAACCCAGCGAACTGTGCACATTAAATGGTGAACTGTGTGGTATGTGAATTAGGCCTCAATAAAGTTACTTTTAAAAAGTGTTTTTACACGGTTGCCCCAGCACCTGACATGCCTGATCTTGTTAATACAGACTACGATAGCTCTTGTATTCTTGTTTACTCTTTAAAGACTTTATTAATTTTATTTTTAGACAGAGGGCAAGGGAGGGAGAAAGAGAGGGAAAGAAGCATCGGTGTGCGAGAGACGTATCGAGTGGTTGCCTCTCGCACGCCCCCAACTGGGGACCTGGCCCACGCCCAGGCCTGTGCCCTGACTGGGAATCGAACCAGCGACCTCTAGGTTCACAGACCAGCACTCAATGCACTGAGCTACACCAGCCAGGGCAAATTTTGTACTTCTAATGAAACTAAAACGCCAACCCCCGCCGACAAATCTGAACACAGAACGGCAGCCACGAAACATTCGCTCGCGACGAGCGATCAGGCAGCAGCCGCGCTCCAGTGCGGAGAGAACCGTCCCGCCAGGAAAGCCTCTTTGGTCCCACGGCACTGGGGCCCTCGCTGCAGTCCCTCCGACTGCGGCCGAAGGTGCCGCTGACCCGAGAGGAGGGGAGGGGTTAAACTGCACACGGCTCAGTGGCGACCACCGCCCAGCGCTCTGCGTTCCAAGTACAGTGAGGGACAAGGTGACGACCCCGGCACGCACGGTCACTGCAGTCGAGGGCCCGGTCCCTGAGCGGACTGCCCCGAACCCCTGCAGTTCCCGAGCGCACGCGGTGGGCGCATCAGGGCTGGAGCCTCAGGGGACAGAGCTGCGCAGCTGTGCCGAGCAGACAGCGGGCGTGGGCAGGGAGCACGCTGCGGGCGGGCGGGCCGGCCGGCAGGTGGCCGGTGCGGGGCAGGCGGGGGCACTTACTGGTTCCGTGAGGGTGCTGTCCTTCTCCAGAAACTGCACGACACAGTACGCCAGCTGGCAAGGGAAGGAGAAAAGTGTCAGTCTTTCGCTTTACCATGGCAACACCACTGTTTCCAGGACCCCAGCATCACTGTTAAACACCTTCCCCTGCTGAGAAGGGGTGTGGCCTGGGGTGCCCCCAGCGCAGGCCGGCACGGATTCATCTCCCTCATCAACCGCGGAAGGAGCCCGGGGAGCTCAAGAAACCAGGAAGCCGCTCTCGGGCCAACACCGATACGGCAGCTCGGGTTTGATGGGGACCTTGCTTGTTGTTGTTTTTTTGAAACTAACGAACGAGTAACCTGACAACTTGGAAAAACTGAATTAAAATCTGACTCCACCTTAAATCTCTGAACTATTGATTTCTAATACAGAACAATTAATATGATACCAACCGGGCTGAACGTAAAGACCCTGCCAGTTAGTAGCAGTCGGAGAAAAAACCCTGAGCGACGTGTCCCAGGAAGCCAACGGCATTAGGATCACCGGGGAAGACAGAGGTTTCCCTCCAACAGTGGCTGCTGCCCGTGCCGCCGAACGCCCCCGGGGAGCTCAGGCCGGCCTTCGG
Source organism: Trachops cirrhosus (assembly GCA_028533065.1). Classification (NCBI taxonomy): domain Eukaryota; kingdom Metazoa; phylum Chordata; class Mammalia; order Chiroptera; family Phyllostomidae; genus Trachops; species Trachops cirrhosus. The sequence goes on along the minus strand of CM052538.1, from coordinate 192,767,101 downwards.
CACGCGCGGAGCCCAGTCGCCCGCTGACCCTTGAACAGCACGGGTCCGAAGCCCGTGTGGGCCCACTGAAGACCACCCACGCCGAGGGGACCCACGCAGTTCGAACACGCGTTGTTCAAGCGTCCACTGTACTCTCTGCAGTGTGTCCGGCGCCGCACACGCCCAGAGAGGCCTTTAGGGCGGAGCTCCCTGGGCGCCGGCGTGCCGGCTGGGGGAGCCAGCCCACGGACCGCAGCTGAGCGGGGAGCCCCCCGTCTTCAGCGCCCTGCCGCCAGCCTCGCTGAGGTCTGCGTGGAACTCAGAATAAAAGTGAAGGAACGCCAGATCTCCTGGACACCTGCAGTGGTTAGTAACCACTCAGGGACCAGATTTTCAGAGTCGTAAAGATCCAGTTTATAGAAACAAGCTTTCCGCTGGCCACAGATGCACAGGCTCTCTCGTTAAGGCACCGGACTTTAAACGCTACTGCAGACGACTTTCCTCTGGAAGGTCTCCCTCGGCTCTTCTCGTCACACTAGTCACGCCGTCTCTACGCTCAGACCTCATCTGGAAACCCTCCGTTCCGGAGGTTTTCCTGATGTCCCTGAAAAGGAGCCTCCCCCACTCTCTCACCCTTCCACGAGTCACTGACGCGGGCGAGAGAGGAAGCAGTCCCAGGCCGCGGGCGGGGCGGGACGCTGCCTGAGGATCCTTCTGGGCCGAGCGCCAGGCCTTACCTGGGGGTGGTAGACGCTCAGGGACTTCACTTTGTGCAAAGGCAGCAACACCTTCAGTAAGAAAATCTTGTGCTCTTCTTTTAGGGGCAAGGCGAACCCATTGATGATGCTGTGAGAAAACAGAGCGCGCCGAGTTTGAACATTTCAGGTTCCAGGCTTTAAAAAAGTATCTCACTGTTTTTCTCTCTCCATTTTTGTTTTCAGCATAAAAACCAGCAAGCAAAGGATATAATTGAGGGAAAAGGGGTGTATCAGCAGAAAATAAGAAAAAATGTAGTATCTCCAAGGAAGCATGGTCAATTTCACCTTTTTAACTACAGGATAATTTGGAATTTCTGGGTTTGCAGGTGGTATCCGGGACAGGAGTCCCTGGGGGCAGAGCCTCCTTCCTCAGGCCAGACACCAGCCGCTCAGGGGTCCCGGCTCCGGGGTGCCACAGCCAGCACCCTCCCTCTGCCCGCACCCTCCCTCCGCCCGCACCCATCCAGAGGGATTTACTTTCCAGGGGCAAGTCCTGGCCCCTACTCCTCTGCTGCCAGAATGGAGTCTGTGTGCACAGGACGGCTTCAGTTAGAAACCGCCAGGAAAGCTGTTTCCTTCAGCAAAGAACGGGGGTCGGAGGGTCTCACCCTTCCTCTGCAGAGCAAAGTTTCTGCCTCTGACATCGAGGGGTTTATTCCTTTGGTTTTATGATTAGGCAGGTGCAGATAAACGCTACCGAGAGCTACAGAAGTGGTCAAAGCGTCTTCTAGATCGCCCCCCACCATTCGTGCATCTTGGGGACAGGGTGCTGCAGGCAGGGTCAGTCTCGAGTGGCCCTCAAGGACAGTATGCTCATTCACATGGGGGGACCCTCAGGATCAGACCCCTCTTGTGGAAAGACAAAAAGACAAAGTAATCAAGCCTAGCCGTGGTAGGAGACTGTGCGTGTGCGTGTGTGTGTGAGAGAGAGAGAGGGAGAGAGAGACAGGGAGAGAGGGAGAGAGAGAGAGGGAGAGAGAGAGGGAGGGAGGGAGGGAGGGAGAGGGAGAGACATGGTTTTGCTAGACACTGCCAAGAGCTCACCCAGCTGGTGAATATAATTATCTTCCCACTTCACAGAAAAGGAAACAGACAGATCGAGTGTAAGGACCTTGCCCAAGGTCACACAACCCACAAGGGGCACCCACCTAACCGCTCACTGCGCTCTGCGAGGGGGAGAGACCCGCTGAGTGTGTCGACACTAGTCAAAACGGGGTCTCCGTGAGGACTAACACTTTTTTCAAATTACATTTAAAAGAGCAAGCATAGTTTTGGGAACCATGAAGCAAAATTGCACAGGTCTGCCCTGACCAGTGTGGTTCAGTGGGTTGGGCATCATCCTGCAAAGTGAAGGTCGCCAGTTCGATTCCCAGTCAGGACAGGTGCCTGGGTTGTGGGCTCTTCCCCAGTCAGGGTGCCTATGAGAGGCAACCAATCGATGTTTCTCTCCCTCTCTTTCTCCTTCCCTTCCCCTCTCTCTAAAAATAAGTAAGTAAAATCTCTAAAAACCCACACAGGATTTTCCCATTGCAGGACTCTGCAGAACCGCCAGCTGCCCACATGAACGGCGCCTCCAGGCAGGGAGCCGCAGAGACAGCGCTTTCAGGCAGAGCTGGTGGTGGAGCCCTGAGGACCGGGAGGCAGTGGGTTCGGAGGCCGCACACAAAATCTCTAGTCATCAATTAAAACGATGACAGCGAGCAAGAACTTTACTGGGATTAAGATAAAATTTTTGAAATGTTAATTGTTTTTTAAGTACACATACAAATAATTTATAAAAATCAAAGCAATTTGAAATATTAGCATTTATCCAATTCCTCAAAGGTACAATGATCTGTTCTTCTTCTAGGTGTCAAATATAAACCCTCTTAATTTAACTATTTTTAGCGGTGCTCTTGAGAAAATAATTGAACTTGTGTTTCCATAGCGATGTCCCCGAGGTAAAGGAGAGGGAGTCTGCCTGTGGAACCACACAAACAGAAGACACCTGTCCCTGGGCGCACCCGCACCCACGAGCCCGCCGGCCTGCTCCCTCTCCCGCCAGCTCTCCCAGGGAGCGGCCTCGCTTGCCTTGCTCTGCGGGGAGGGGCAGCTGAACTCAGAAACTGGACCATCCTGGTCTGAATCCCACCTAAGGCCGATCGATCACTAACCAATAAACACAGAGATGGCTCACCTTCCCAGTATTTCCAGTAACTCTGCTATCCCGTTGTGATGCTCTGTTTCATAAATAAACCTGGAAAAGGCAATTTGTCATTTGGAGTTAGACAGTGAAATAACAGCTGGAGAGCCTAAACCCTCTGAACAAAAGCCAGCACCTTCAGGGGGGAAAGCATGCAGCCAGGCAAGGACAGCGCATTGCACTGTGCAAACCATGCTTGGGGCACGCTGTTTGTCTCCAGATAAACTCCGCCTGGCCTGGAGGGCAGAGAACGAAGCCTGCTCAAAAACTCCCCCTTTTACTTAGAAAGTTTTCAAACAAAAAGGCAAGCTGAAAGAATTTTACAGTGAGCACCTGGGTGTCAACCGCCCAGACTGGACAATGGGCAACTTGCTGTTTGCTCTATCAGCTCCACCCACCCACCCCCCCTCTATCCATCACCCCTTTATTCCCCTGCTGCATTTCAACATCGGTGGACGTCTGAATCTCCGCCCCTGCGCAGCTCCCTGCAGAATCTCCCACACTGTGTCAGCTGAGGACCGAGCTCCCCGCGCTGGGACAATGAATGGGGACCCAGACACGACACAGGAAGGCGTCTTCTTCCTCCAAGGGCCTGTCCCCGGCTCACACTGCTCACCTAGGGTGAGTGGAAGCCAACTCGGCCCGAAGCGAAGGTGTCAAAATGGTCCCTGCCTCTCAGATGGAAGTTTAGAGCAGCCTCAAGCCAAAATGTATGTGATGAATAAAGAATGCGAGTCAAATTTCATTGTCCTTGTTTGGAAAACAAATGGCCGGACACCCACGGGATGTAAAGTAACCCTGCAGGACGGGTCTGCCACAGGCACGTGTATTTCCGGATGACCCGTCACCCGCATGGGTGGGGCTCAAACCGCATCCTGCGGGAGGACTCCCCGAGTTTTAGAAAAGGGGGTGTGGAGTGGGGAGAGCTACTCTGGCCAGAACAAAGGTCTGTGACGTGGAGCAGGTAGTGGGCAACAGGGCAGGAAGGCAGGCGAGGCGGCCCGTGGAGGCCGGAGGCCGGAGGCCGGAGGCCGGCTCAGCGAGACGTGGGTCCCAGCCCACGAGCACCATGGTCAGCGAAACGCAGTGACTCGGAAGCCAATCTGGTGGCACACGAGGACGAGCAGGAAGGCACTGGACGGAACAGGGCGGCCGGGGGGAGAATGAAGGCCTGGGAGGCATCCGAGCCACCGCCCTCCCTGCGACACCGGCCGAGCCGCCGCCCCGTGGCCCTCTACTCCACGGAGCGCTCCAGTCCACGGAACTCCACCTGAAGGCTCCCTTGCGCTTCACTTGTTTGAAACACTCGAAACAGTTCCAAGGCCAAAGCCACAGCTTTGCATACACTGCAACCAAACAACTTCTGATACGATTCCTCTGGGGGATCCCTGAGCCCCAGACACAGAGGGGTCTGACCAGCTCCCCCACACCATGCTTCTGATCCGTCTCCACCAGCTTTAATGTTTCAATAAGGACGGCTTTTAGCTATATAAACCATCTTGATTTCCTAAGTCAACCTTGCTGTTTACTTAATCTCCAATTAATTTAACCCGATTTGAAGTAGGTATAGAAAAAGAATAAGCACAGTTTCCTCCTTCCGTTTCCAGCAGGAGACAAAAAAGCCGGGTGTGAAATGGGGGGAAGCCTTGCAGGTCGGTGCAGAGCAGGCCGGAGGGCTGCTCGCTCTTTCAGCAAGAACACTCGGGCTCTAGAGACTGCTCGTCGCAGACAGTCTCCAGCCGGACGGGACCCCTCTCCTCCCAGCAGGGCGCGCACTGCCCTCCGCTGAACAGGCCGGACGACTTCCTCCCGAAATCCCGGCCTGAGGTGCTGGGACCAATACATGGGGAGCAGCCACTTCCGGCCACGCCCTCAACGCCTGGGAGCCACGGTGGGCACAGCAGGCAGCACTGCCCGCAGCCGAGGTGGCCACCCCAGCCCGCACGGCCGCTGCACAGAACTGCGGGCGAGCCCAGTGCGGATCACAGAAGCGCGGGAAGGAATAAACCGGCTCTTAGCCACTCAGATGTGGGGTGGCTCGTCCCGCAGCAGGGCATGCAGCCCGGCCCCGCCACAGCCGCCTACCCTCTGGGGCCCACTGTCTGCCGAAGCCGGCATCTCGGGCACCTGGAGCTCTCGCACACCACACCTTAGAGGCAGACTGGCATGAGAGACGACAGGTGCAGTACATCAGAGCGAGCAGGTCTGAAACGCTCTTTTCCTTATCAGATGCATCTGTGCTACAAAGGACTCCGAGCGGAGCGCCTCTCGGGCCTTGCTCCTCAACCACTCTCCCACTGAAACGAGGAGGGAGTGCTGCTGAGGGTGGAGGCCCAGCCGGTGACGGGGTCTCCGTGCTACGCCCACTTCCGATTGGACGTATCAGGAGTGACGATCACAGAAAAGCCCCTGCAGGCCCGGGGGTGGCCGTGACCGCTGAAAGCTGCCCGGCCTCCACGTGCCGCTCCTAACAGGGGGCACTGTGGAGTCTCTAAGCCTCTAATGTGAGTCTCAGATCTCCCGAGGTTTCCCACAGGTCCACTCTTCCCTCCACTGAGACACAGTGGGGAAGGATGAAGGACCTGCAGGAGGTCGGAAGGGTCGGCTCTGGACAGATCCCTCTGCCTGCGTCCCGGACCCCTGGTTTTAGTACAAGCCGACACAAAGGGGTATGTGACGAGGTGCTGGGAGCGGGCCCGGGCGGGGCCGGGAGGAGGAGGGGCCAGCCCCAGCCCGGCAGAGGTGCGGGTGCAGACTAGGGCCGCTGGACACGCCAGCCGGGGGCTCCCTGGTCTCTTGTCAAGGGAACGAGGAGGCGGGGGAAGGAGCATGGAAATGAACACCGCCGTGTGGAAAGAGAACTGCCACCCACACTGACTTACCTATAAAATATATTATTTATCTGTTTTCTGATGTAAGCTCTTAAGCCTAAGAATTTCCCGTAGATTCTGTGAAGGGTCGTTTTGAGAAAGTCTCTCTCTCGAGGGTCTTCGCTGTCAAAGAGCTCTAAAAGCTTCAGGGAGAAAAAGACACGTTAGTGACTCGAGGCTCTCTCTGTAAACCAGGGCTCTGCAGTCTCGGCTGGTTTGTGCCTTACCTGCAATACAAACTTCTGGTCAATATACTTCTTCGCTATATTAGGTTGGAAATCTGGAGACTCTAAAAATCTTAAGAAAAATTCATAAACAAGCTAGGAGGGAAAAAAAAAACCGAGTTAAAAAACATGGCATTTTATTAAACGGAGATTAAACATACACCACGCACTGAGTCTGGTCCCAAATACTAGCTCTCAAAGAGCCATATATCTACACAGCTAATGCCAAATCACATGGGCCCATTCAATTACAACCGACGGCAGTGACTGTCTGGTTTGGCTGAGAATCACAGACTATCTCCTTAAACGGCATTTAAACAAAGGAACTGCCATGCTGATGTCACCAAAGCGGACATTACGATGCTTGCAGGCCACCGTGCATAGTGGCCATGAGCTGGGCTGTGACCAAATTCTGGGTGGGACTTGCAGCCTGCCACCTCCAAGTGTCCTGGGAGAGCCAGGTGGACAGGAAGCTGGGACTGGTCAGCGAGGAGGTGGCTGCGCAGGAGTCCTAGGTGCTGTGGGAGGGGATGCTCTGCTACTGAGACAGCCCGCCTTCTCTGTCTGTTTTGCACCCGGTTCCCTCCCGGGTTCTCACCTCTCCCCATCTCCCCTCCTAGGACCACCCGGACCTCTTAATTGAGCTTTGGGGCACAGAACAGGTGCACATTAAATCTCCAGACCCCAAACCCGGCAGTGTCTGTGTGAGTCTTCCAGGCCATCAGCAAAGTGGTCATTTCCATAAAAAACCTACTGACACTTCCGTATCTCTATAGTTGATACACAGCATCCACCCAAACAAAAACCATGAAATGTTCTCTCTTCTGTTGAAGCACTTTCATGTACACACAAGTGTGCAAGGCCTATGCCACCAACGACCAGCTGGAGTGAGCCCTTGGGCCAGTGCACCCGCGTGAGGGGAGACCCCACGACCACACACATCTACGATTCTGGAGCATTCCCGAGTTCGGTACCTGTAGGTGAGGCCAGGCTGCTTCTAACGTTGGCTCGTCTTCCTCTGGGTCAAATTCTGCTCCCGTAGGATTGGAGGAAGGCGGTAATGTTCGAAACATGTTAACTGCGAACTGAAATCCATATATTCTATAATTATAACCAGGACATTAAAAGTATTTACAAAGAACATTTAAAAAAGACCTTAGGTAATTCTAATGAGAGCTCATTCCAGTGGTTTTCTGTCAAAATTCAGAAGCAGCCCCAGCGGGTGTGGCTCGGTTGGTTGGGTGCCATCCCGCAAAGGGCAAGGTCACCGGCTCTGTTCCCGGTCAGGGCGCATGCCTGGGTTGTGGGTCCGGTCCCTGGTCGGCACAAGCTCTTGTACCGATGCTTCTCTTCCTTTCTCTCTCCCTTCCCCTCTCTCTAAAAAAAACAAACAAAAAACCAGAAGCCCTGTGGGCCCCGTAAAACTGCAGCAGAAAGCACGGCTGCGGGTGGGCAGGCAGCCGCCGAGGCTCCGCTCGACTGCGAGCTGCCCATTTTCACAAATAGCACCTACGGGCAGTGACGCAGTGACGACGCCTGAGGCCTCTGTCACACCCAGGAAGTGCGAAAGCAAGAAAAACGTTTCGGGCCTGGTGAGGAAAGGGTGGGACGAGAGGGACAGAGCGGAGACTGAGAACTGAAGGTGGCGGAGGATGGCCCCCGCCACTCCGCGCAGGACGCCCTGTGTGACCCTGCTGCACGGGTTCGCGGCAGCCAAGACGTGCCCACCGAGGGCACGGCCGCAGGACCGGTCCCAGAGGCGCCGCACGCTGGCAGGGAGGACCCTCGCAGGGCACGGCCGCGGGCCCGGGGCCCGACAGTTACCGTTCCTGAAGTGCGTTTAGACTCACGAAGGAGGGGCTCGGGGAGAAGAACCTTCTCCGGAGTCCGATGACCGCCCCCCCAGGACTCCGAACCCGTTTCTCTGATCCCGCCTCGCACGGCCCTTCACCAGCCCCCCAGCCCGGGCTCATTTATTCTCAGCTTCATAAAACTCAATGTCTTATTTATTTATTTTTAGAGAGAGAGGGAGGGAGGGAGAAAGAGAGGGAGGGAAACATCAAAGTGTGGTTGCCTGTCACGTGGCCCCCACTGGGGACCTGACCTGCAACCCAGGGATGTGCCCTGACTGGGAATCGAACTGGAGACCCCTTGGTCCTCAGGCCGGCACTCAATCCACCGAGCCACACCAGCCAGGGCCACAAAAGTCAATGTCTTTTAAACAGACGTTTCCCACATTAAGTCCAGGGTTCTTCGGAGCACAGGTACATTTGTTTTTAATCCTCACCCAAGGACACACTAACTGACTTTAGAGAGGGAAGGAAAGGAGGGAGAAGGGGAGAGCGGCATCCGTGTGAGAGACACCGGTCGGTGGCCTCCTGTGTGCTGCCCGGCCAGGGGCTGAACACACAAGGTGGCACATGCCCTGACCAGGAACCGAACCTGCCACCTGGTCGTCCACGGACAATGCTCCAACCAAACCACACCGGCCAGGGCAAAGCACAGGTACATTTTAATGTCCACATGGTTAATATGAAAAGTTAGCTTTCTAAATAAAGCAAACATAATTGACAGATTCGTGATATAAACAAAAAGTTCACTTTTTCTCTGCGGCCAACTTTCTTTGAGTAGGTTTAAATATGATCAGCTGCCTTACTGAGTCTGAACCCACCATCCGCCAGTTACAGGGCTGGGCTCTCACAGGTGATCAGAAAAAGCCCCCGTCCCATCCCTCCCCCGAGCACAAAGCCAAAACGCCTGACCTAGAGGACAAACTCTGACTCCGTAACTACAACGAGAATGCGTCTGTGGGGGAGGGTCCAGGGCTTGTGGGGCTCCGTCCTCTCTTCACTGTTTTTGACGCTGAGTTGCAAACCTTAACACCACTTTTCATGAAGAGCACTGTCCCCTCTTTAAGTCCTCAGCTGTGACAGCCCAGCATCAAGTCCCCTCTGCGTCGCCCAGGGGATGGGAGGGTGCAGAGTAACGACAATGGGTGCAGGAATGGAAGGAAGGAAAAAGCAAGTCTGGAACGAGCGGTAAAAGGTGCACAGCACATACGAGTAACCTCCAAAGCTCGACAGTAATGCTCCTAAGCGCAGCGGCAGGAAGATGAAGCCTGGAGCCTGCACTCAGCTTGAGTGTGAGGGCTCGGGAAGGGCGTCTCGGACAATGGGCAACCCGGAACAGAGGCCGAGACGGGTGTGGCCGGGTAGACGACCCAATCTCCTGGCACCCTGATCCCAAGGCCCACGCAAGACAACGAGGGGCTGCGGACACCCCCCCACTAGGGAAAGGCCACCCCTGGGCAGACGCCACTGTCGCCAGGAGCAGAGCCCTCTGTCCTTGCAGGACTATGAACGTGCAGAGGTGAGTCGGAGGCCACTGCCTCTCTAGTTGCACGGTTAGCCCAAATCTGCGTTCCCGGCACAGTTCAGGAGTCATCTGGGGGCGCACGCGCCACAGGCACTAACTGCCTACTCTCCAGCACCTGCCGCGGGGCCGCACCTGCGAGGCCCTCACGCGCCTGCCGCCGGTCACCTTAGTAACTGCAGCTCCGGGCGGGTACTGGCACCTGCACCCTCAGCTGCAGTGTGCTCTCACCCGGGAGCGTGTCCCGAGCCCCGACTTAACCAGGCCCCTCATTTTAAGCTCGTTGGTCAGGCTATTTTCTTCATGACATTTGTCTGATGTAACTGATGGCTGGGTGACTCTCGGGGTGACATCTTCCTCCAGCACCACCTCCCAGGCCGTCATGCCATCTGACAGAGACGGGCAGCCAGTACACAGGGACAGAAGCAGGGTCCCCCTTCCATGGCAGTATCACCACTTTCTCTAAGGCAAGAGCCTTCAGAGAATGCAGTTTAGCTCCAAATAGATGCCAGAATGTGGTATTTAAGGAAAGAACTACAGTTAAGTTCTTATTCTGAAAAGCTTATTTTTCAGCCCTGGCTGGTGTGGCTCAGTGGATTGAGTGTCGGACTGCAAACCAAAGGGTTACTGGTTCGATTCCCAGTCAGAGCACATGCCTGGGTTGCAGGCCAGGTCCTCAGAGGGGGGGCACATGAGAGGCAACCACATATTGATGTTTCTCTCCCTCTCCTTCTCCCTCCCTTTCCCTCTGTATAAAAATAAATACATAAAATCTTTTCCTTAAAGAAAAGCGTATTTTTATAGTCCCTCAAATATATTCTTAAAGATATCATAGAAATAAAAATATTATTTACACAAGATCAGCAATAACTTATAGCAGCAGTTCCCTGAATAACGTCACTTTGTTCAACATCGTCTCGTTATAATGCTTTTCAGGAAACAAAACTGCGTCCTGTCTGGGGCGCTGTCCGGGGAGGGAGTGTGCCCGGGGTCCCCACGTCCGGGGGGGCTTTCTCCACGGGCTCCGGTTTCCTCCCTCATCACACCACTGTGCACGGAAGGTGGACGGCGGGTCTGCACCGTCCACGGTGAGTGTGAGTGTGGGTGTGAGTTCACCTGCAATGGGAGGGCGTCCAGCATGATCCCACCTCACACCTGAGCAGCCGGGACAGGCTCCAGCCACCTGTGACCCTGAACGGGCTGGAAAACCCTTATCTCGTTTTTATTCATCTTTCTTAGATGTCTGTATAGCTCATGCTTATTTCAATGTTTACAATTAGAAATGTTTTGGGTCTTCATTTGGAAATTTGGTGATGTTTCTGTGACCAGAAATATGCTGTAAGAACTTAACTCTTGTTTGCACCGATTAGCCCAGGGAATAACTGGCTCATTACACGCTGTTTCACTTAAAGTCACAGTGTCCAAGAACCTACTGATGACATTAAGTGAGGACTTACTGTACTTCTAATTCAATTCAATTAGTGTTACTTAAAGATAGCACTGGATTTGGAAGTTTCTCTTAAGTGATTTACTTTGGGACAAAGTTTAGTTATGCACAGATTCTGAATGATGTATATTCCCCAATATTTAGTTATGAAAAATACCAATAAAAAGTAATCTTATGCCCTGGCTGGTGTGGCTAAGTTGGTTGGAGCATCGTCCCACAGACTGAAGGTTGGATTCCCTGCAAGGGCACATACCTCAGTTATGGGTTCGACCCCTGGTCTGGGTGCGTAAAGAATGCAACCAATTGATGTTTCTCTCTGTCCTCTCCTTCCTCTTTCTCTCTCTCTGTCTCTCTCCCTCTCTCCCCCCTTCCTCTCTTTCTAAAAGCAATGATGTCCTCCGGTGAGGATCAAAAAAAGTCTAATATTATGGGGAATAGCTGTGTAGCCAGCAGCTGGATAATGCATTTATATTCTAACGTAATTGCTTTACCACGTATTCTGATTTTTTTGCAGTGAAATGTGAGAAAGTTTGGGAATGCTTCAGAACAGCGGAACTGCGTATTCTGCAGCCCACGAGGCCTACGTACACTGAGAAGGTCATCTCAGAGCTCAAGCACCGAGTCTCGTGCGCAGAGCTGACCGTTCTCATGCCCCAGCACCAACTAGACGTCTGCAGGGATGGAATCACCGATCGCACTAATAGCCTCTGATCGCACATCTTTTTAGCATCCTTGCCGGCTAGAGTTGTGTTGATTTCTTATTACAAGTGAAGCAGAGACTTACACTTAGGGTAAAAAGGACAGGGCTCACCGAACTTCCTGACCAAGAAACTGGGAAAATACATGGAATTACGGCTCTGAAGACACTGGCTTTCGGGCAGTGGAGGACAGGGCCCCTGAGAACGGGGAGACAGTGCGGCGAGCCCCACAACCGCTCAGGTTCCTGCCTAGACAGGGTTTCCAGGTTGCAGCACGGGGAGTCCAGTAGACAGCGGTGGTCAGAATGGAAGGCAAAGGCCGCAAGAGAAGGGGGCTGCAGAGAGAGAACACTGAGATTGCGGAGTCCCCCCCGGCCCCCTGCAGAGAACGGGTGGATCCCGTGTCTGTGTGAGGAAACCTCGGGAGGCTGGGGAAAGAACCACCCGGAAAGACCAGAGGGACCAGTACTTCTCTGGGAAGAAGCAATGCCTCCTGTTAAGTCGTGGGCATAATACGCCATAGAATTTCTGTGGCTCTGGTCCTTCCTAACACATCTTAAAAGCAAGAACTAAAAGAATCAAGCCATTTGCAAATAGCCTAACTGCACCTCAACACAAATCTCAAGATCATTACTAGAAAGACGTAAGGAGGCAGCACTCGACGAGCCAAGCTTCAGTGTCAGATACCCAGTAAGAACTGAGCAGGCATGCAGAGAAGCAGGAAGCATCGTTTACGATGAGAGAAAAACCAACTGAGCCGACCAGCGCTGCCGCAACGTTAATCAGCAGACAAGGACATTAAAGCAGTATTCTACGTGTGCAGAAAGGTGAGGTGGAGACACGAAGATAAAAAAGGCACTAATAAACGACGACAGATTAAAGCTACAGTGTGTGAGCCTCGGCTGGCGTGGCTGGGTGGACTGAGCGCAGGCCGGTTCGATTCCCAGCCAGGGCTCACGCCTGGGTTGCAGGCCAGGTCCCTGCGAGGGGACGCGTGAGAGGCAGCCACACGTCGATGTTTCCCTCCTCTCCCTCCCTTCCTTTCTCTCTAAAAATAAATAAATAAAATCATTAAAAAAACACTACAGCGTGTGAGGTAAAACTTTTCTAGGTGGGAATTAACACCAGATAAACATTGCAGAAAGATCAGTGGACTCGAAGATGGCAAAGGAAACTACCAAGTGAAACAAAGAAAGAAACGCACAAAAGGCTGGAAAAGAAAAGACGAACTGAGAATGCACATACGACTGCGTCTCTGCAGGACAGAGGAGGCGAAGAAAAAACATTTAAAGAGACGAGAACCAAATACTTTCCCAAATTTGATGAAAGTTACACATGAACTCCAAACACAAAGAGGGAGACCGCACCAAGGCACATCATAATCAAACTGCTGAAAAGTCATAAAAATGTCCTGAGCAGCCAGAGGGGGATAAAGACGCGTTCTGTGCAGAGGGACACACACGGGACCGACGGCAGATTTCTCACTGGACCGATGCGAACGACACGGCAGTGGAGCACGACTTGCAAGAGATGAAACAGGCCCCGGAGCTCTGGAGGCTGCGCGCACGCATTTCTGCACCAGGGCTGGAGAAGGGCCTTTGGAACGCAGAGATGGAACCACAGAGACGGGACGGCCTAGCCACCGGCAGACCGCGCTGGGGAGACGGGGAGGGACGCCCCTCCGGCAGAACGGGCCGACGCCGGGCGGGTTCCGTACCTGCCCGATGGAGCGAAGCATGCCGAGAGTGCTCAGCATCCGGGAAGGGGAGAGCGCGTTAAAAACTACTGTGATCTCTTAAAAGGTATTTAAAAATACAAAACAGCACACGGCGGCGTTTCTGACGTCTAAGGAAGCGAAGTGCACGTCAGCAGCAGCGACAGGCCGGGAGGGACGACAGGGAAGCGCCCCCTGGAAGCCCCTGGTGTCTGCGCGAAGTGGTGCGCGTCACCGGAGGGAAGGCTGTGATACGGCAAAGGTGCATTTCAGAAGAGCTGAAGGAGTAACCGAGACCAAACAATAAAAGCTGTAGTTAAAAAGCCAACAGAGGAGGTAAAACGGAGTCGTAAGAAGTACTCAGCTGACCCCAAAGAAAGCAGACGGAGAGAAAAGGGAAACAGGGAACAGACGGGGTGAGTGGAAAAAACGCAGCGAGCTCCGAGATTCCGACCCGACCCCACAACACTCGCGCTGAAAGTGGTGGCTTTACCCCCAACCGAAGGGCAGAGACGCCCGGCCAAATCAAAAAGCCGGACCCAACCAGTAAGCGTGGAAAAAGACCTATCGCACTAACGCTAGTCTAGTGACAGCTGGAGTGGCTGTGTTAACACCAGACAGACTAGGTTCTGAAGCAAATAATATTACCAGCGATAGACAGGGTCATTGTATAAGGACCAAGCAGTCCATTCGACTAATAAATAATACTAATATTTATATGCCAAATACACGAAGGAAAACCTGATAGAACTTCAAGAAAAGACAGACAACTAGAAACAGAAAATAAACAGCCCAATTCCAACAGTACCCAAAACGAAATACTCTCTCACACATCTGAAAAGGTACGCGTGGGACCTGAGTGCCGGAAAGCAGAAGACAAAGAAGAGCGAAACGGGGAAACACAGTGTTCTCGGATGGAAAGGTCTCGTACCGCTCAGCTGCCATCAGTTCTCTCCAGATCTACACGTTCAATCCGATCCCATCAAACCTCTGACGGGTGTTCTGCTGGCTCTAAAATTTATAGGGAAAGTTAAAATAACTAGAACAGACAAACGATTCTGGAGCAAAGCCGAGGGCTGGAGACTCACGCCACCCCGCCTCAGTGTTCCCTACAAGGTGGCGACGGCAAGGCAGCACGGCCCTGGTGAGCAGGTCCCGCGGCCAGCGGGCAGAGTGACGAGGTCCGCAAATGCGGTCCGGCGACCGTGGCGAGAGGGGCAGAGGCCATTCGGCGAGGAATGGTTCGTCTTGTCAATAAACGTTTCTCCGCACACAGCTGCTTGGACATCCCCACACCAAAAAACGAACCTCATAGCGGGTCACAGACCTAAATGTCAAGTGCAAAACTCTAATACTTATAGGAGAAAATCTCTGTAACCTTGGGAGGCAAAGATTTCTCAGATGTGATGCCAAAAGCACTACCTGTGAAAGAAACAAATCATAAATTGGCTTCATTTAAACTGAGTTAAATTGAAAACTCTGTAAAAGGCACTGATGAAGTAAAAAGCCAAGTCACAGACGGAGAAAATATTTGTGAAGCACATAACTGGCAAAACAATTTTCATCCAGAATATGTAAAGAAGTCTCAATCAAACTCAGTAACAAGAAAACAGCCCAATTAAAAAATGGGCGAAGGATTGGAACAGACACTTCACCAAGGAAGACATACAAATGACAAATAAGCAAGGAACAAAATGCTCAGCGTCACTGCTAATTAGGGAAATGCAAATGAGAGCCAAAGAAAGACAGGAGGACCGCTGACACCCAACGCTGAGGAGGGCCCGGGACAACCAGGACTCGCACACGTCGCTGGCAGGAGTGGGAAAACAGGACATCGCTCCGTGAGACAGTCTGGCAGCTTCTCGGAGAGTTACACATGCGTTACACTGTGGCCCAGCCACCTCATGCCTACACGCTTACCCAAGTTAAATAAAAACCTATGTCCAAAATTTGTACATAAAAATTTGTAGTAGTTTTACTGCCAAAATTTGAAATAAACCAATTATCCCTCAAGTGGGAAATGGATGAACTGTGGTACTTCAATAAAATGAGATACTACTAACCAATTAAAAGGAACAAGCTATTGCCCAGGCTGCTGTGGCTCAGTTGGTTGGAGCATTGTCCAGTGAACCAGAGGGTTGTGGGTTCGATTCCCAGTCAGGGTATGTACCTGGGTTGCAGGCTTGGTCCCTAGTTGGGGTGTGTACAAGAGGCAACCGACTGATGTCTCTCTCCCCCCTCTCTCCCTCCACCCCCCGGAAAGAAAGAAAACAGAGGAACCAAACTATTGATGTATCACTAACGCTGATGACTCGCAAACACATTATGCCAAGCGACGGAAGCCAGACTCAAAGCCTGCGTACTGTACAACTCCACGTACAGGACATTCTGGAGAAGACAAGATGACAGGGCTGGAGGACAGCCGGCTGCGGCCAGGGGTGACGGGGACGGGAGGCCCGGCTGCAGAAGGGCGGCACAGGGCACTTCCTGTGGGGTGTGACGGCTGCCCTCCGTCTCGACCGCGGTGCTGGTTACGTGACATGCGTTTATCAAATCTCAGAGAACTGCTCACTAAAAAGTGACTTTTGCTGTGTATGACTGAAAACCTAATTTAAAAAAATGTCATGGAGCCGTCCAGGTCCCCAACACCATTTGCTGAAGAGGCTATTTTTACTAAAGGAGGACACAGACAGGAAAATCTCAGATTCCACACAGCAATGTTTTCACCGATATGCTCCCCAGAGCAAGGGACATAGAGGAAAGAATAAACAAATGGGACTTCATCAAAGCAAAAAGCTTTTGCACAGCTAAAGAAAACATCAGCGAAATGAAAAAGGAACCAACTATATGGGAAAATATACTTGCCAATGATACCTAGGACAAGGGCTTAATCTCCAAAACATATAGGGAACTCACATGACTCCACTCCAGGAAGACAAACAACTCAATTAAAACATGAGCAAAGGACCTGAACAGACACTTCTCCAAGGATGACACACGGAGGGTCCAGGGACATGAATGGATGCTTCCTTCACTGACCCCAGGCTGCGCTCACTGTGACTGCTAAGGCTGGTCGTCTTCTCTTCAAAAATCTTCAGTTCCAGTTAACATTCGATGTTACTTTTCATTAGTTTCAGGTGTGCAATTTACGAAGCGATCCCTCCGATAATTCCAGCACCTCCCCAGCACCACTCACAGTTACTACGATGTTACTGACTATGCTCTAGGGGTTCTTGCTGCTGTGAGACGGTAACACTTCCTTCTTCTTCGTCCTGATGCAGACGACTCTACAGTCGGGGCAGAAGGAGGGCTGCAGTGGTGAGTACGTGACACAGAGCTTACTCCTGTATTGTTCTTTGTGCGTTATTGTATTCTTTCCACCCAAACAGCTGTAAAGCTGGTGTCTGCCTGCCCTGCATGCCCAGGACCGCACACTGAGCCTATGGAAGGCCACGGGCTAAGTTCAGTGGAAGGTGCGCAAGCGTGGTCAAGCCTGGCTCCGGGGCGTCTACAACCTCGGGGGTCAGACAGAACTGTCCCGGCCCCACAGAGGGGCTCTAACCGCAGAGGGCCAGTACGGGAAGGTTATTCAGAGTGATTCTGAAGCTTCTGGCATGTTTTTAAAATGCCTTCTATTTTTAAGATTGTATTTATTTTTAGAGAGCAGGAAAGGGAAAGAGAGAGCAAGAGAAACATCAACTGGCCGCCTCTCGCACACCCCCAACCGGGGATGGAACCCGCAGCCCAGGCACGTGCCCTGACGGGAACCGAACTGAAGACCTTCCAGTTTGCGGTACGACGCCCGCCCACTCAGCCACACCGGCCACACCGGGATTCTGGCATGTCTACGGACAGCCAGGAGAACAGGTGAGGACAGTGCTGCGACCGGGAGTCGGCTTTTCAAACACACTCTCAGGTGATGCTGATGCTGGGGCCTCTGAGGAGCGCTCTTCTGACCCCCTTAAACTCCTAAGAGTCATTAAGGACCCCAGAGAGCTTTCGTCTGTGAGAGTTTTATCTATTGATACTGACTGTACTAGAAATTAAGCCAGACACATTTAAAAATATTAATTCATTAAAATAAACCTATGTCTTAATATAAGTAACATCTATAAAAATAACTGATTCCATAACTATATCAGTTATTTCATAAAAGAACTCATTAAATAAAAATATTTTCCAAGACAAAAACAAACTCAGAGAGAAGAGTGTCATTGTTTTACATTTCTGCAAATCTCTTTGATTTCCGGCTTCAGAGAAAACAGCCCGTTTCTCTATGTTCAGAACGTTGGTCTGGCTGAAATACAGAAGAAAAATCTGTGTCCCACGAGCCAGTCGTTGGAAGAGGGAGGGAGACCGACAGCCCTTTCGGATAGCTGTGGGATCTCGAACCTTCTCAGGGGGGTCTTCGCCCCACCACATGCAGTCCAGCGCTGGTTGCTGCCCTTCAGTGGCTCTCTGGCCCATGGATGGTTTGGTGCCATCACTTGTTGCTCATCTGGAAAACACTGGTCACGAAGTATGTGGGTCTTCCCGCGGGGACTCCTTCTGTCCGACGTGCAAAGGTCCAATTCGCTCACGTCGCCGCCCATCTCAGGAAGCGGGAGCGTGCACCGGCAGATACGGATTTTCCAAATCCAAATTTTCACTCGGAGGCTGGAACTGGTAACGGACAACACACACTGCCAGCTATTTCCCTTAAAGTGACACTCATTTTATCTTCCGAGAAACTGCCTGCCGGTTACTCAAGCCTGAGTAAGCAGCTCGCCTGTCTGTCGCCCTTTCGGTGCACCGGTGCTCGTGAGGAGCGGCTGTGCCAACACTCGGTGTTGCTGTCCGTGTTGAAACCAGGAGAAAACTCCAGTGCCTGGAAAACGGACTGACTGGATAGCCTAGTTGAGAACAAAAACCCAAAACCACACACCCAGATGGTGGGGCGGACTTCAGAAATGGCTGAAGTGAAGAGGTAACGGAGTCGGCGTAATCCAGGCCGAGAGTCCAGATGACGGGAGTCTCCCTGGGGCGTGGCTCCTTCTCATCCTCATCTCCCTGAACCTAAGTATTTAATTTATTTTCATTTGTATGCTCTCACCACTATTGATTTTAGAGAGGGGGAGGGAGCGGGAGGGAGGGAGAGAAACATCACCAGTTGCCCCTGTACGCGCCCCGATGGGGACCAAACCCGCAACCTTTCGGTTCCCGGGACGGTTTCAGCCGCGTGAACCGCGCTGGCCAGGGCTGAACCTAGGTTGTCACCGTTGGAAAATGGAAGGGCCAGGCCAGACGTGTCCGGTTCTGTTAAGCTTTAGGACCAAAGTCTGTCACGTACAAAAGCACACAGCCACGGGGCAAATGCACGTCGCACGCAGTGAGGCGGCCCTCCCCACGCACTAGGGTAGCCGCCGTCTGACCAGACAGACACGGACACCGGCGCCGGCGAGGACGCGGAGACTCCGGAACCCTCACCCGCTGCTGCCGGGGGCGTCGACTGGCGCGGCCACCTCGGCACCCAGCCTGGCAGCTTCCCAAAAGGCGAGGCACGGAGTGACCGTGTGACCGGCAGTTCCCCTCCCGGGCGAGTGAGCAAGGGACGCGAAAGCACGCCCACACCGAGTCCGCAGACCGGAGACAAAGGAGGCGAGTGCCCACCGGGGGCCGGGGGCACGGGGCAGGCAGAGACGCAGTGATGTCAATGCGCGTGGGGCTGCTTTTAGGAGGGTGACAACGGTACGACACTCTATGTGACGATGGCTGCACCTTCCTGGGACCGTATTAAAAGTAACTGAATTGTGCATTTTGGATGGCTGAGCCGTATGGTACGTAAGCTCTGGATCCTCCCAAGTGGAAATTAACGTCTAAAAATACGATGACAAAACAACACACGCCAACACACACACCAGGCAATCCTCCAAGCGAGCCCGCCGAGTGCCGCTTCAGCGGCCGGCACACCAGGGCGCCCACGTCTTCCCCCCTGCCAGGCTGGGGCAGCCCTGCTGGGCGGAAGCCTTCCACGGGAGGCACAGGGTCTGCAGCCACCCCCAGGGTCTTTCTTTCCTTCCCTCACCCACGCCCTCTGCTCACCGAACAGAACGCCGCCAGCAAGGAAGCCCCACCTCGTGCCGGCCCCCACCCTTCCCTCCATCCCCGAAGGTCCAGACAAACTCGGGGGCAGGGAAGGGCCACTCTGCCCCGCACCCCCTCCAGTCCGAGCCGGGAGGGAAGACACGCTGCCCCGTTCTCAGTGACACGGCAAGCACCTCACGACCACGTGTCCTCGTGAGACCATCCAGCTCATCACGTACAAGACCGCTCTCCGCACCCCGCTCCCACCACGTGGGCGCGCGGCAGCCTTGCAGGGGTCCCTTCCCCCGTCCCTTTCCTTCACAGCAAAACCAGGACCTGAAGCGACACACCATTGGCCGGCTCACTGGAGGCCCGCCCTGCACGCGAGGAGAGCTTCGGGCGGCAGAAATGTGGCCCGCTGCTCTGTCTTCCCGCCGAAGCAGGCGCCCGGCCCACGGTGGATGCTCGCTGAGTGTCTGCGACTGCGACGGAGGGCGAACTGCCCAACCCGAGGGCCGGCCTGAGTTTCGGGGTCAGGAACACAGGACGGCGGGAAGAGAACCTCGCGAGGACAGGACTTTTTTTTTTTTAAAGATTTTATTTATTTATTTTTTAGAGGAAGGGGAAGGGAAGGGAGAAGAGAAGGAGAAACATCGATGTGAGAGGAACATCCACTGGTTGTTTCTCACACACCCCAGCTGGGGACCTGGCCTGCAACCCCGGCATGTGCCCTGACTGGGAATCGAACTGGTGACTTTTTGGTTTCTGGGACAATGCCCAACCCACTGAGCTACACCACTCAGGGCAGGACAGGACTTTTAACAGGGCGAGGAGAAGCGGTGGCCATTTAATCCAAAAAAGTCTTGGTGGGGGTGGGAATAAAAAATAAGTAGTAATTAACCGGAACATAATCAACAACAACAACAAAAGCAAACAAAATATAATCAGAAACATTGAAATTAAGAACAATCTAACAACAGCCAGAGGGGAGAGGGGAGGGGACAGTGGGGGGAAGGGTTTTCAGGAACTACTATAAAGGACACAGGGACAAAACCAAGGGGGAGGGTGGAAGCAAGGGAGGGAGGTGGGTTTGGCTGGGGCGGGGTGGAATGCAGACAACTGTAATTGAACAATAAAGTAATAAAAAAAAAGGGCAAAGAACCTGAATAGACACTTCTCCAAAGGACATACTGATGGCCAATAGACATATGAAAAGATGTTCCATGTCACTAATGATCAGAGAAATGTATATTAAAGCCACAGTGAGACACCACCTCACACCGGTCAGAATGGCTGTCACCAATAAACCCACAAACCACAAGTGCTGGGAGGGTGTGGAGAAAGGGGACCCCAGTGCACCGCTGGTGGGCATGCAGACGGGTGCAGCCACGGTGGGCAGCAGATGGAGATACCTCAAAAATTGAAAGTGGATCTGCCTTTTGACCCAGTGTTCCCACTTCTGCTAATACGTCCGAAAGACCCAAAACACTAACTGGAAAGAACATAAGCACCCTGTGTTCACTGCGGCAGTATTTACAATCGCCAAGATGTGGAAGCAGCCCACGCGTCCGTCAGTAGATGAGTGAATAAAACAACTATGGGACATTTATACGAAGGAATACTACTCAGCTACTAGAAAAGAAAAAAATAAGCAGTAACAATTATTTTAAAAAATTAAAAAATGTTAACAAGTCTTCAGGGCTTTAGCACTGAGTGGTTCCGGTAACGCGCACTGCCGCCGCGGGCGCGGGTGAGGGACTGGCGCCGGCAGGCGGGCCCACGCTTGGCCACGGGCAGGCGCGGGACCCACACCGGCCGGCTGAGCCTCGTTCTCCGCGGACGCTCCCTCCTGGGGAAGAGTGGGACTCGGGCTGCTGGCAGCCAAGGCTCCTTAAAACGAGCAAAACCTTCCATACACGTGACTCAATACAGAGCACATGTTACGTGTTTGGGAATTTAATATGTAATAGACTAATATACTAGTAAAGTAAATTTAATAGATAATAAAAAAACATTTAAAATCAATGGGGAAAATGGAGTATTCAATACATGGTATAAGGACAAATGATTTTTCAATCATGTAGAAGGCAATAAAATTATACCCCTACCCTGTACCACTCAAAACAAATCCTAGGAGGATTATAAAGTGAATGGTGAACAAAAAAATATGAAAGGACTGGGAGAAAACATCAGAGATTTTTCTCGTGATTCTTTTTTCCTGTGATTCTAGGGCTTGGGAGGCCTTCCAAAGTAATCGAGAGTGGAAATTAAGAAGAGAAAAAAAAAAACAATAAAAAAACGGTATCCCCCAGTCTTCCCAATCTAAAGGGGCGAGGTTCTGGAGAGCCCACCGCTCGGCACGTGTGCCGGTGCCCGCCCTCCAGGGGGGGCAGGGGGGACACCCACAGGGCCTGCCCAGCCCTCGGCCGACTGCACACCGGTCAACTCGGAACCTGAGCGGTTAGCAATGATCCATTAGAACTATCAAGGCAACCTCCACTCCTGGCATGAACGTTACTTTCATCTTCTCTTCCAAAGCAAACATATTTTGAGAAATAAACATATTTTAGTTAAGTCTAATCAATTCTGAAATATATAGCTTTGGGGAAAAATAATTGAACTTAAGGAGTTCAATGACAATAAGAATTAAAAATTTTGTGCTAAGCAATAAGGACTCCCTAGTAACGGGGGAGTGCTAATTTCAAAGGCAGGTAAATATCAACAATTAAAAAAAGGGAGATGTGAACTTCACAAAGCCGGCGCTTCCCGTAAGAAAACACGAGGCGGAACTGAGACAGACCGGTCACCCAGCACGGAAACGGCTCGGTGCGGGGGTCAGACCCCCCTGCCTGCAGCCCGTTCTCGCCCGGACCACCAGTGCGTTTTTGGCTCGTCACCTTCCAGGCGCGTCCGGCCTGCTGCTCACCGTCCCCTGCCCCGGCCGGGCGGCCCCCGCGTGGCGGCAGTGTCCCGCGGCCCTGCCTGCAGCATGTTGCCAAGCCTCCGAGCGGACGTGTCTGCAAGGGTCTGCGTGGATGACTCTCTCCCACCGTTCAAAGGGGACACGCACCGTAAGCTCCGACCTCATGCCTTGCACAGCAAAGAGAGTTTGGGGTGGTTTTGTTTCAGAGGGCTGTTTTAGTTTCCTTCTGTTTTTATTTTGGACTCTCCTCCCTGTCTTTTCGGGCAGACCAGGTATTCGGTCTGCAGGTGTCGTGTGCAGCCTGTTTGTCCGTTACTTCCGGGGCGCTTACACCTTGGATGGGGAACAGCGTCTCCAGGCCCCGGGGCCACACCCACCCTTCGCCCTTTCCCTCCGGTTCAACACCTATTGTCTCTCCTTTCAAATATGCGACTTACTCTTTCCACATGAAAGAATTCTCCTTATTTAAATAAAAAAGGGGGAAAAAGAAAAACTGGAGTTCAAAGAGCAAGAGTTTAAGTAAGTTCAGACAGCACATGAGAGGTTTCCACGCGGTACTGCCTGAGGTCACAGTGCGACCCTGCAAAGGGCCTGGAAACGGGCTGCAAACACGAGACGGCAGGGGCCGAGCGCAGCCAACCCGGGCTCACCGCGCCGCACAGCCGGGGGGTCTTGACGCGGACGGACAGACGGAGGCGGCTCAGCCAGTCGGGATGGACCGTCCTGGCACCAGCTGGGTCCCATCGCTATTTTCACCGCGTCCCACCGGAATTTTCCCGCACATGTGTGTAGAACGTGTCTACTTCTACATTATGTATGGGAATTACTACATGAATGTTACATGTGCTAAAAAACAAAACGAATTTAAGTGGGTAATAAGTCCAAATGAAAGCTTCACCACTTCTGCCCATCTGGTGATTGTGAGGGTGAGGGACGGACTCTGCGCGTAGCCCCAGAAGGCGCCCGATCCCCTTCCCTCACTGTCACTTCCTCACTGCCATCCAGGACACGCCACAAAGATGTCATTCTCCGAGGTGCGAGCGCGAACTTTGGAACAGGGGAATGTTTTCGTGGGAAGTGCAACGTCAGGCTCAAACACCTCGGCTTACTCTGAGACGTCAGCGCCCCCCACTCACCATATGGACCACCTCCGGGTAGATGGGCTCTGTGATCACGTTCCGATTGTGGGTGATGTACTCCACCATCTCACTGAGAGCAGCTCGTTTTACTTCCTTCCACTTCAGGTCGCTTAGTGGATCGGAAACAAAGTCGAAGAGGACACAACACTGACGTAACTTCTGGATAAAGAGCTTCTCTTGATCAGCAGGAGGAACATCTGAAAATCAGAATGCAGAGTATAGTGACTGCAAAAACGCGTAACCCCAAATTGTTGTAAAACACTCTGAAGACTTTTACTATTTTTATTTTGAATTAATAGATATTCAAGAGAAAAAGAGATGGGATGGGGTGGAGACAGGTTAAACATTCCTTAGAGAAAACGAAAAGGAAAAGGAAAAGGCCACCGGTCACCGCTCAGGCCACAGGCCTCCTTCCACACGCTGCCGTCTGAGGCCACGCTGAGCGCTCCCACGCGGACAGCACCCGAGCGCCAGTCACCACGCGCCAGCACTGGGCGGGCAGTGGCGCGCGAGGCTGATGAAGGCCTGGTGAGCAGCACGGACACACACCATCGAGGCAGCTGGGCTCGCGGGTGTGGGCAGGGTAGGAAAAGACAGGGGAGGGCGGCGCCACGGGCCTGCTGCCGCCGCGACCCTATGGGGAGCCCGGAGCCGCCGAACGAGCCGTCACACCCCCAGCAGGAGCGCCCACCCTGGCGCTCCACAACGCCCCTGCCGTTCCTCTTTCTGGGCTACGGTCAGCACCTACCACACCCGAGGGCAGCAACACAGGACAGCTCACTCGGTAACAATCACTGCTGCTGACTGGTGCTTGCCTGGGTCAGGTTCTGTCTTGAAAGCTTCACACGTATTTAATTTTTTTCCATGAAATTTTCACAATGACACAAGATTAAGAAACAGGTCTAGGGGGTCAGTGTAGGGCCGGAAAGTAATGGAGCCCTGTATGACTTTCCAGAATTCCAGGAAGCTTGGAAAATTCCTATCTGCCAGTGTGCGCTTGACAGCTTCCCCGGGGTGAGGATGAGATCAGGGTGATACTAACAATGGGATTTATTGATAGGTATTGAAACTTGTCCATGATCTGCAAACTGTCTTAGAAGATCTGGTAACTCAGTGACCAGTATTTTCCAAGTGATCAATCAGTGGTGTTTCAAAATTGTTCAAGGACAAAAGAGCCATTCAAAGTGCTAGATAGCCCTCTGGGTTTCCATGTAATAAAATGCACAGACAGCTTATTGATATGGCTCCAGACTCCATGTTGTTGAGAGTCAGTGTAACATCAAAGAAAACACCCACAGTGATCCGAACAGGTCACTGGAACACTCCTCTTCCCAAGCAGGCCTTTTTCCACCACCGCCACAGCAAGGGGGCGGACGGAACTCAGAGGCTCAGAGGGGAATCCGGCTATGTCCTATGATGCTGGACAGGAAAGATTTGCAAAAATATAAGATAATGCTGCCCTCTCACTAAATTTGTTTCTGTTTCAGAAAACATGGCTATTTTCCTAACAGCATGTTACTTGAGTTAAGATGCGATAGACTTGCCATTTTAGTGACGAGTTAATGAATGACGCTTACACGTCCTCGTGCTTTAAACAGGTGGCTGTCTTGCTCAGCATTTCTTTCCCAGCTGGACACGGTTGGAGGGCAGGTGCCAGGTGATGGTTTTCCAGCTCTGTCCCCTGACGCCCGAACCCGAACTGACCCCCTCGAGGGGAACCGTGCTCGTCTAGTCCCTGTACTGCATGCAGCAGGGCGAGGGCATTAAGACACACGCCCGCAGGATGCTTCGGAGACCATGGGAACCAAAACTTGATCCATAAACACTAATCACTCAGGACTGCTCCAGCATTTTACATCACGTCATTACAATGCTTGGGTCTCTCAACATTCAATCACCCAGTCTTCTTCAATGAAAAGCCTTCGTTTTCTGAATGGCCTTCTCGCCTGTCGTCCACCCTCACCCACCCTCCAGGTTGCAGGGTCACCTCACGAACCCCTTTTGCAGGCACAGCTGTGTATTTGGAACGGGCGGCGTTCTCACGTTCTTGGCACTGCGGATAACTAAGGAACCCCGGTTGACCCCTAAGGACTCCCGACACTCCTCACTCGGGACCTACTGTCTTGTCAGCGTGGCTTCTCAGAAGCGGCAGGTGAGCCCTCCAGGCGCACCCGAGGACCCTCCTGAGGCAGGCGCCGCCGCACCCCGTGGCAATGAGCACACGCACGCTGAGCGCCTCGCCCACGGCCCCCGCACTGAGGGGCCCAGCACAGACGTGACGGCACAGCACTCTCTAACCCAAGAGCGCCGGAGCCAAAGCGACGCCGGGGTCATTCCAGGGGCGGCAAGGAAGTCTTACGCAAACCAAAGCCCGGAAGGCATCGGCCCCTTTTAAAGACAGGACAGTGACCGGCGTTCAGAAAAAAGACTCAGCTATCACCAAAACGGTGAAACAAACACATCACAATGAAAAAGGAAGAACAGATAGAAACCTTTCTCTCCCGTAAAATTTCAATCCAAACTCCCTCTAAAAGGCAAGACAATCTTAACTTTGTAGAAATTATGTCAATTCCTTCAGGGTTCCAGACAGCGAAGATGTTACTATACTGTTTTCGTTTATAGTTTAAAATAAAAGTTTGGGATTATAATCTCATAAACTCTTTTTACTTTTTAAAACTTCATTTGGCTATTTTTACAATTTCACTGTTTTAAAAAATCTATCATAACAATCAAATTGAACACAATAATAAAAACATTACATCCCTAGTTACTATAAAATATTTCCATGTTTCTTTTTTGAAAGATTTTATTTATTTACTTTTAGAGAGTGAAAGGGAGGGAGAGAGGGAGGGAGAGAAACATCAACGTGTAGTTGTCTCTTTGACACGCCCCCTACAGGGGACCTGGCCAGCAACCCAGGCATGTGCCCTGACTAGGAATCGAACCAGCGATCTTTTGGTTTGCAGGCCAGCACTCAAGCCACTGAGCCACACCAGCCAGGGCTCCACGTGTGTTTTGAATGCAACTTAGTTTAGCTTCTTATTGGTCACAGTATTGAAAAAATCTTCACTTCCTGCTGTGTTAATAGGACTGTATCACCAGGGAATAAAAACCAGTGGAGGTGGTAATAGAATATGCTTAAGGCCTTTATGTATTCTGAGTTTTTAACAGTACAAAAGAGTTATTTTTGTAATTAAAAATAAAGTCTTGGGGATAAATAGTAATGGAAAAAATACAAAAAAAAAAAAAAAGCCTTGCCCTGGCTGGTGTGTCATCCTGTAAACCAAAAGGTTGCAGGTTCGATTCCTGGTCAAGGTGCATACAGGAGGCAACCGATCTGTCTCTCTCTCACATCAATGCTTCTCTCCCTCCCTTTTTCCCTTCCTTCCCCCCTTTCTATAAACATCAACAAGCATATCCTCAGGTGAGGATAAAAAAGAAAAGTCTTTATAAGTTAGCATTACTAATCTTCAAAGAAAAGAAATCATGACCCTAAGATTTGACCCATATCTTACAATTATTTCTTGGAGCAGAATAAACAAAATAACACATTTTGAATTCTGCCCATGAACGCCCGTGGCTTACTTTAATTTTAAACTGCACACAGACTAATAATTCAGACACACTTGTTTCACAGCGCATTAATGGACAGCGCTGATCCCAAGAGAGCACCAACTAAACAGCACAACCTGAGACAAAACTCAAGTGCAGCCTGTTGGAGTTGCCCAAGGTCAAGGCTCTTTAACTAGAAAGGGCTGTACAAGGCCACCTGCCAGGAAAAGTCCCATGACACCACCGAAAGTCCAGCACCACGCTGACACTGCTGACCTAAGAGCGTGAGAACAGCAAAGAGGCGAGCACAGTTTAGGTTAATAGTACGAATATTAATTCACACTTCCTTTTATTGTTTTTGAAGTTAAGAGCTGTAACATTCTTTGACACAAATAATATCACAGGTACCTTATGTTTGTGTAAATCTCTTTATCCTGCCCCCTCCCCTGGTATTTTCACTGATTTGCTATGGTGAACTTGGGATATTTCCCAATTATTTCAAAGTCAATCTTTAATGAAAGCTGGGGCAAAATGTATGGACATCCTATGTAAAACCTGCAGGGGGAGAAGACATTGACCTTGGCATCGGAAATAACACAAAGAAGGTGGAGATAAGAAAAGAACGTATGTATTATTTTTTTTAAGATTTTATTTATTTATTTTTAGACAGATAGGAAGGGAGGGAGGAAGAGAAACAGAAAAAATGTGTAGTCACCTTTCATGTGTCCGCTACTAGGGACCCGGCCCACAACCCAGGCATGTGCCCTGACTGGGAATCGAACCAGCGACCCTTTGGTTCTCAGGCCAGCACTCAATCCACGGAGCCACACCAGCCGGGGCTCTTTTAAAAAGATTATTAAAGGGAAGCCTGTGGTTAGTAAATAATGGTGGTTACCGTGAGAGCAGGTGGGAGCAGCCACTTCTGGCTTGGAAAGCGCTCCTGGTCTCACAGTGCGGCCGCGGCTCAGAGCGCGGCACACAGAGTGGACCTGGTCCACGGGCCCAAGACCTCCCAGCGGGGACGAGCCCCGGGGGTTCCCAAGGTGACAACACACTACTACTTATATTTTCTTCTGCCACAAAGAATAAAAAAGACGCGCTAACATTTACTATACAGGCTGATACACGCTGGAGGTGTGTGCTGCAGCCTGCTCTGTGGCAGGTGTGTGCACCTGAGTCTGGAGACCATGCGAGGCAGTAAGGAGCCATGTGGCGTGTACACAGGAATCCGAAACGGCCAATCCCATCACAGCCACCTGCAGAGGGTGGCTGCACCTGCAAGCAACGTGTGCCACACCTGCAGAGGGACTGACAGACATGACATGAGACATCTTAACCACCGGATCGTAGGATATGGTATGACGAGGCCGAGTTACCAACTGTTGCTATATGCAAAGAAGCATCACGTGAACTCTCCGACAGAAAAAGGATTAAAAAAAAAAGCCCGGCGCACCTCTACGTAACAAGTCTTGGTGGTGAAAAGAAACACTCCAAGATACAAAAAGGACCGGGTTTCTGCATGACGGCTGCACAGAGGCAGCAGAACCAGACCGTTCTGGTGCACAGATGATGGCTTTTTCCAAATAGCTGAGACCCCAATGACACACAGAGACAGAGCTGCAAAAACGACAAGCCTAGGGAACGTCAAGTCAGGGGACGGTGCCCGAAGGCACACTCGGGAGGGCGCAGTCCGCTTCCTGGTCCCACTGGTCCCACACACGGCACGGCTGCAGTGGCTCGGCTTTCAAGGAGACCACATGTCGCCACGTCACCTCGGAGCGCTCCCTCGGCTTCAAGGGTGTGGCGCGTGGGGCCCACGAGGGTCTACGACAGTATGCAAGTCGTGAGCCCGCGAGGGGACCTCAAACAAAACGGAAACAAACGGGCAATTTCTCCACAGCACAGGGCCAGACCTTCAGCCATGGCATCCCCTTGTCTTCTTGGCACCAAGTGAGCAGGAGTGAAGTTAAATCCAAATACTGACAACCCGGCATAGATCCGGCGTGCCTCATTAGCATGCACTGGATTCCACTCAGCTCTACTTCCTATATGAGGAAACTTAGCAGATGGCAAGTTCCCCCACTAAGAACACAGAAGTTCGGCAATATTATCCTGCTTTTGAAAGAGCGAGTCCACGCACCATTCTGACCACCTCGCCCCGCTTCCCGTGTGCCCTCTGTCCTAGCCGGTGTCCACAGGCGTAGGCCTGCCTCGGGGGCGGCCGGCGCGCCCTCGCCCACTCCGCGCAGCCGCAGACGCGCTCGCCACCCCACCAACGTGTTGGGTGCTCGCCCAGGACTCTGTGGCAACATTTCCTGGACTAAGGAACCGACCTGCAGGTCCGGTGCTATCCTGACCCCCGCCCCAACAGAGACCGTCCACCTGGACCAGCGGACTCTAAAACGTACACCCACACGCAAAGGGCCAGGGCCCTTGAGAAGGACACCTGGGAAGCTTTATTAATGAAAGCAGCCGAGCCCCGCAATGCCAGAGAACAGAGTCCAGAGGAGGCCTGAGTGCACGTGGACACCCGACTGGCAACAACTGGATCACAGACAGTGAAGAAAGGCCACATTCTACGTGTATGTGGAACACGTAGATACCCAGAGAGAAAAGGCAGGAGAAAGGAAGAGGAAAGAGAGGAGGGAGGGAGGGAGGGAGAAAAGAAGTCAGATCCCATTACATACAAAAATAAAATATAAGCTCCTAGAGGGTTAGAACTTGAATCTGAAAGAGCTCTAAAGTTATCAGAAAATACAGAAAAGTATCTTAGGTGGAGGCAGAGAGAGGACTTACGATACAGGACGAGGAATCATTAAAGACCAACAATCGAACTGCATGAAGTCGAACACGTCCCTTCATCACGGCACCGCCAAGGACGAAAGACAAGCCACCGAGCAGGGGAGCTGCTTGCACACACAGGCGGCAGACTCGTGTCCACAGTATATGAGCTCTTCCGACAGGTCGGCCAGAACAATCCAGAGGACCCAGAGAAAAGCGGGCAAGAGTCCTAACCAGGCACGTCGCAAAACACACCCGAATGGCTAATCACCCACACATGGAAGGACTGTCCCTCGTTAATACTGATACTGGAGAAACATAAATTGGAACCCCAATGAGACGCCATGAGACGCCCAACAGATCGATAATCACTCAGCGGTCTGAGGACACAGTGCGGGAAGGCGCTGAGCCAGGGCCCCCACACACTGCTGGTCGGGGCTGCGGGAGTGGAGGTCGAGCGCAGGGCGGACGTGTGCCCATGCACGTGAGCCAGTGAGGCTCTCCCACACGTGCCCCACAATGCACTGGGCGGAGAGAACGTTTGTGGCAGCACCCGCACCCCAAAGCCCATCAGCAGTGAATGCTCTACAACGTCCCAACACGAAGGAGCTGAGTGACGTGCAGCTACACGTGAAGGGCAGACCTCGCAGAGTACTGGGGAGTGAAAGCGGTGGGGTGTGCAGGGTTAGTCGGAGTGACGTCACTCATGCAGAGCACGGCGACAGGCGCCCTGGACCTGCACGTGACCTCGAGGGTGTCGAGTCTGGCTGGTGTTCACCTGAGTACTTGCTCAGGGGAAGACTGTATCTCCAGGTGCCCGCTTCTCCAATCAGAGGGCCTGGAAATTACAGGGCAAATGAAGTTACAGTGTGCATCTTCCTGGAAAATCAATTCCCCCTCCAAAGACAGAACTTTAAATGAGGACGCCACTGATTACATGTCACAAACCCTAAATTAATTGTACTAGATCCTTAATCGCAGATGTTCACAGAGGAGGGCCTCTGTGTCCTTCACCATGTCAGCCTTCATAGATAACACTGGCCAAGCACAACAGTGGGACCTCAAGTATTTGTTGAAAGAACAAATCAATCTGAAGGAAACAAATTCAAATACTTTAACTGAAAGATACCATCACTTGAAACCTATTTATATTTAAATACATTCACTCCATAAAAATAAACCCTGCTTATATTTAAATAATGCCACACGCACCAGGGTAGGATGCAAAGTCTACGTGAACCTCAGATTAAATCGAGGTCTTCAAAGGAACTGCTTGAACTGGCGTTCTGGCGCCCGGGAACCTCGCGGCCAGAGGTCCTGGGGCTGAAGACTGCGCGCAGAGCTCAGGGCAGAGAGCCCCGAATCGCAGAGGCCTCTGGAGCAGAGGGTGAGCACGACCGCGAGCCGGGAGTGAGGGGGTCTGTTCAGAGGGGCTGCCGCAAAGTGAGATGCCAGAAGCAGGAGGATCTACTTCCAGACACAGGGCCGGTCCACGAAACCGGCGTCTCAGTTTTCTCGGGAGGCGACCATGACGCTCCAGCTCTGGTTCCTCAGGCACTGGCCCGGTGGGGCTCGTCGACCTCTCACTCTATAAACCCCAACTTCCACAGCTGGCAAGCACGATGAACGTGGCCGAGTGAAATGTTCCCTCTATGGAGACGAAGTGAGAACACTGACTCCTACTCGGACCCTTAGCATCCACATAATTTCAAAACTGAATTAATCCTTTTCAACGGTTTGATGATTTTCAAAATTACAACTTTCTGAATGTCAAAATGCAAGTATCAGAGTCTGTCCATTCGAATACATACATTTCCCACATTAATGTCTGCCAAGTCACGTATGTCTGTCACCTGGCAGCTGTTTTCTCTTTTTCCTTGTGACCCTGAAAAGATGGCTCGCCCTCCGCACGGCCGCGGCTCGGACTCGAGGAGACACTGGGGTCCAGCTCCAGCGCGCACGCGGTGCCTGCCTCCAGCCAGGCTTCTCGGGGCTGTTCTCGCATAAACACGGCCCTGAGCCCCTCCCGCTGTTACTCGACCTAGTGTCAAGGACAGGCAGTGACTCTGGTGACATGCAGCAGACAGGACTCTGCGGCACGATGTCACTGCGGGGAGAACGCATGTTTGTTTAAGGACAACGAGTGCTGCCTGCCCGCACGGACCTCGTTTGGGGGCGCCCCAGAGGAAACTCGGCAGCAGCAGGCACTCCTCCCGGCCACCAGCCTACCGACGTAACCACGCAGGGCTGGCCTGCAGCTTCCGTGTCCCACACCTTTGCTTCAAACGCGCTTTCTGGGAGATAGCCCGCAGCTCAGAACCCACCGTGCGCGTTCCTGGGGAACATCCAGCACCATGCTCGCTCTCATGCCTGCAACCCCTCACAGAGGGCCCCTTTATGGCAGGGGTGACGAGCAGTGACGTCGCTCTGTGGTGTGTCCCCTGGATCCCGTCACGA
The DNA here is from genome assembly GCA_028533065.1 of Trachops cirrhosus. Lineage (NCBI taxonomy): Eukaryota > Metazoa > Chordata > Mammalia > Chiroptera > Phyllostomidae > Trachops > Trachops cirrhosus. Next base: position 192,734,942 of record CM052538.1, on the reverse strand, counting down.
GGGCTGGCATGGCTCTGAGGCAGCGAGTCTAGGCGGTCCCTCCAGGGAGCACACACAGTCAGCTCCAGGAACCCCTCACGGTGGCTCGCCAGCTGTGCAGAGCCAGCACCAAGCAAGGCGCCCGGTCTGCAGTGCAGGGGCACCTCCTTCCATTGTCACAGGGTGCAAGGGTCAGACAGACTGGCCCCGGACGACACGCGCCTCCCGCTGCTTTACAAAAGGGCCTGAGTACTTCACGCTGCCCGAATCACACCCAACGGCAACACATTTGGTGGGTTATCCACGCAGCTGACCGGAAGGCCCGCTTCCCTGGAGAAGAGCAGGCCACCTCAACATCCTTGTTTTACAATGCGTTAAACCGAGAAACGCTCTAGTGTTTTTGTGTCTGTTGACAGACATTTAGCTGATCCTTTTCTATGCATCTGACTTCAAATCGAGTAAGAAACTAAAGGGGTGTGGGGGAGGCAGGAGAGGTACAGGGGAAATAAAATGATGACGGAGACTTGACTTCGGATGGTGAACACACAATACTATATACAGATGATGTGTTACAGAATTGTACACCTGAAACCTATGTAGTTTTATTAAACAATGTCACCCCATATATTCAATAAAAACTTTAAAAACTGCACAAGAAACAGATTATGCCTCAAGTCATACATGCACACGCTTCCATTCAGTTCCTCCTTTACCGAGGCAGTGGGGTTTGGTGAAGGTCAAGTCTGCCCGCCCCACAGGGCGCTGCCTGGGGCCGCGTGAGTCTCCCGGGCCTGGGAAGAGGAGCACCACTGTCCGCTGCCCTGTGGGGGACGGCGAGAGGCGGCCACGGAATGCGGTGCCGAGAGGATCCACGCACAGGAAGCTGTCCCGGGGGCGGCAGCCTCCGTGGTCCTGAGGCAGGGCGGGCCCGGCACGCCTGCAGGCCCGGCCGGCGCGCTCTCCGTGAGAGACACCGGCCTCCGGGCCCCTCGCCCACCTCAGGCCCGGTCCCGGCCCGGCCCTTAGTCTCAAAGGTGCCCTGCTTGGCAGGCAGCACCCCGTCCCAGGAGCCTTTACTTCCCACAGCTCTGTGTTTGAAACCAGAGGGCCTTACACCTGCGGCAGTGCCTGTGTGGGCTGTGTGGGGCGCGCACTCGCCGGACCTGCAGCGGGAGGCTGCTCTGTGCTCCACCTGCGGCTCCGGGGATCGGGGCCGGAGCCTTGGGGAGAGCTCCACGGCCTAGTCCTCTAAATTCTACGGCTCTGTGCAAAGCACCTCCCAAGCCGGGTCCTGTGTGCTCTCCGTTGTAGACTAGGGCGTGCTGTGGCGCTCTGAGGCCGCCGCACGGCGGCTGCCCCTCGGTGTTGGACTCTGACTCTTCCCCTCGGCAAACACTAACAGAGCCCCCGAGCCTCGGGCAGCAGCGGAACAAGGGCGTTCGAGCGTGGGTGGACGGTGGGGAGACCTGAGTTGGAACCCCGGCTCCACTTGGTGACCACGGCACGGTACTTGACCTCTTTGGGCCTCGGTTTCCTCATCTGGAAAACGGGGAACACTGTCCCCAGTGTGAATTAATGGATGTGATGTGCTCGGAGGAATGTCTGAGATGGAAGTGTCCTTAGTAAACCCTCCTGGTTACTGTGTGTGTGTTCCTCAGATGCCAGGAGACTTCTTAGCTTCCGTCACTCAATATCGTTTATGCTCCCGTCCTTAAAAAATGTCCATCATGGAAGCAACGCTTTTCATCCTCCCCAGGCATGAGCAAGCAGGCCGTTACTGCACTGCACTCAGCAACTAAATCTGTCCCCAACGAAAGGCGGGCTCTGGATTTGGCGGTGCCGGCTGCGCACAGCAGTTACACGGCTGCGCTGGACAAGAGCGAGCACAGGGCCTGCCCGCTGCTGCTCCGGTTCTGGAGCGGTGTGGCGCACGGGCACTCCTTACTCGTGCCGGAAGAGGCGGAACAAGCCCCAGACCCACTCACGACGCGTGCGCCTGCCAGGTCACCCAGGAGCCACTCTCTCTGGTGGGTTCACGGACGTTTTAGTTCTGTCGATTTGTGACATAACTAGATTTAAATGGAAAACACCCTTGAAGTTCTACTTCAAGGCTTATAAAGGGTTATGGTGGAACTGTCTTCTGGGGGGTAGGGCCAGAAGCTCACAGGGAAAGAAGACAGATAGAACTGGAAAGTGGACAGCACGCCAGGGCGGCGGGAAACACCGCAGTGACCCGGCCGTGACCAGCTGCGGGAGGTTTCTGAGCCCCAGACCCCGCATCTGGAGACTGGGTTCTTTCTGGCTCCGAGAGGCGGTGAAAGGGCCCTCGTCTCCGAGGCCAGCGCCCAGCAGCAGTCCGGCGAAACACGACAGGGTCTCCGCACGGGCACAGGGCAGAACGTGAGGTTTGTCCTTCTCAGCCCAGGACGGGAGCTGGGAAGTGGGCCCCACCGTGGGGACATGTGAAGAGCCGAGGGTGTGAACCTACACACCCTTGAAATCCTTCTCTCTGCGCAAGTCAACCACTGGTCTTTAAATAAAACTGGAACTTTTGCCCTGGCTGATGTAGCTCAGTAGACTGAACGCTGGACTATGGACCGAACTGTTGCTGGTTCAATTCCCAGTCAGGGCGCATGCCTGGGTTGCGGGCCAGGTCCCCTGTGGGGAACGTGCAAGAGGCAACCACACATTGATGTTCCTCTCCCTCTCTTTCCACCTCCCTTCCCCTCTGTCTAAAAATAAAATTACAAAAAAACCCCAAAACTGCAACTTAGTATTGAATTGCCAATTACTTGATGTATTCACATGTATTAGGTATTTTGGAAGAACTTTGTTTTCAGAAAAATGATACACGTTTGCTGTGAAATAAAAACAAGCACAGTTAAACAACACAGGACGGCGAAGCGCTGCCCTGACACACCTTCACCTGGTCGCCGCGCCGGCGGCACGCCGGGCCCTGTCCCTGCGCTCCTGGGCCCCAGGCCGCCCACGTTCCTCTTTCTGCTGCCCTCAACTGCATCAGCCTGCCCCATAGATCAATACGTAGACCAACATCGTTCGCAACTGTGTGGAATTTTACTGTACATCTGTGCTATGGTAACCAATCAAACCAGTCTTTTTGCAGTAAAAAAGCTGTAACTAATGCTTCACTTTGTAATTACAGCAGGAAGATGGAACACGTTTCTCTAGGAAAAGGACGGTGAACTTTGTGGAGGGCTCGCACCTCCAAGGCAATGGGACTGCTGGCCAGAGGGCAGTGGGGGCGGGAGGCTGGCTGGACAGCCGGGAGACGGCACAGGACAGTGGCGTGGCAGGGGAGCCACCTGGGACACACTGGTGAAGCCCCAAAGGCCCCAAAGGCTCCAGCAGGAGTGGCCACGGGCCAAGAAGCAGGGCCGGGGAGCGGGGCGGCAGACTGAAGGACCGTACAGTGGTCCTCGGCAGACCCCTTTGCCCCGGGACTACAAAACTGGAAGCCTCTCCTCTGCAGCAACGAAAACTTGAGAAAATAGTTTTTTTAAACAATGGGTTTAGAGGCATCAACCATACGGTGAGGACTTACAGGCTCAAGAAGAAAGGACAGCGGCCCCCCAGGGGGAGGAGCCCGGCCTCCGGGGACAGGAGCCCAGGGCCCTGGTGGCGGGAGCAGCTGCCTGGACCCCGGGCTCCCTCTGAGACAGGCGACGGGGCAAGACCTGGACGAACGGGTGAAACTCGATGAAGAAAGTTCTGTGTACCTTTCTTCAACTTTCCACATATTTGAACTTATTTCAAAAAGTTAAAAACAAACATACCACAAAGATAAGGAATGGAAGTTGAAGTTTCCCGAACAGTCACCTTCAGCTTTATGGAGATGTTCCCACGCATTTTCCTTTGACCTCTAGCCGGCTGCGCGGTGAGTGCGGCCTGAGCTGCTCTTGCCCCCTCTTTCAGCCCCTCACTCTACCGCCCACCCCCCCAAACCAGCTTGTGGGCTGTACCCATTTTTGTTTTCAGTTTCCTAACTGTCTTTATAGAACACAGGAGTTTTTTACTTTGGTCCTTTTCTGTCTTCTAAAAAAAGTATTCAAAGAATTTCTTCTTATTCTCATTTAATCACTGTCTTTGCACATCACCCTCGTAAGATGCCACCTAACTTCACCCAGCCATTTGCAGAGACACGGGGGTCTGGGGTCTGAGAGCGAGGCCCCCGGCGGGCAGCCGGGCTCAGAGGGCAGTCCCCCTGCTCACCCGCTGCCACTTTGGGGGTGGTTTTCCGAGCCTACGTGTTGCCCCCCACAGGGTGAACGTGAGTGGTAACTGTGATAATAGTGTCAGTGCTCAGGACAGCCCTTGGGCAGCATAACGGCTCCTGTCCCTAGCTGTCACTCATCTGTCAGACTCTGAGGATAAAGCTCTCACCCCAGTGGGTGAGGTCTTTGCCTTCATGGAGGGTTCACTCAAGTGAAAAGGGAGATAAATAAAAACAAGCCACAACACCAACGGAAGAATTTTAGGAAAGAGGAACCCCCTGTGATGGTCAGACGGGGCTGGGGCCTGACCCTGAAGATGACCACGGCTGAAATGCGGAAGTCGAGGAGGACGGGCAGGGCTGAGCCCGCGGTGCAGCGGCCAGGCCGGCCAGCGCCAGCCGGGAGGCCCGCGTCCCCTCCGCACCTACGCCCGTTTTCACCACATTACGTGAGAGAGTGTGGTTTCTGCTCATTCCAGACTCTGAGAAACTGCAGAGCCTTTCTCTCTGAACGGCTATGTGTTAAACTCAAAATCAGGGCACACACCTGCTTCCGGAAGTCTCCCCCGGTTCGCTCCAGTAACTCCTGATCACCACCTGCTCTGGGAGTGGGCGCGTCTCCCTGCACCCCTGGCCTCACGGGCTGCGTGCCCCCAGCTCTGGCCGCTCAAACACCAGGTCACACGTGCTCACGGTGACCTTGTCATCCTGTGGACCGTAGTTCCGTGCGAGGAAGCAGTCCTGCCTGCCCGAATCCTTTCTGCCTAGATTCACCTCTGCCGAGAAGGAAGGTCATGGCCCCTGCTTTTCTGTTGCATCTGCCTGGCAAAAAGACAGCGTGAACAGGGCCACTCCAACACGGAACCGGAGCTGCCGGGCAGAGGAAGGTTTAAAGCAGGCAAAACAGCCCGTGCGCCGGGCCCCGCAGAACAAGAAAGCAGGTGCAGGTATCACGACTGCCGGACCGGCGAGTTCTGGGCAGGAAATCAGCCGTTCAGAGGTGGCATCACTGTGCCAGCTTCTCTGCACCACCGAAAGGCTTCTTCCACGGGCGTGGCCGTCCCCTCCCTCGCCTTCGTCCCCTCCTGCGAACACACCGGGCCTTCTGCCGGACCCAGTGCGCCCGAGGAGCTCTTCTTGATCTCAAATAAGTACTCACTGCCCCTCACTCTGAAAGGCCTTTTATTTTCAGGTTAACATGCTTAACACGTTTCCATTTTCATATTTCTTCTCTATTCTTTTTAATGCCCTTCTGTATATTACCCATCTCGTTTTAGGATTTAAGGCTGAAATTAGAACCATACTTGTTCAATATGTTACGTACAATAGCGTACATGTAAGGATAAAGGCAACTTTTATTTTCAAAGTTTTTCCTTTAATCCTCATCCGAGGAGAAGTCTGCTGATGTCAGAGCGAGGAAAGGAGAGGAGGAGAGACACCAGCCGGCTGCCGCCGGACGTGCCCTGCCCGCGAATCGACCCCACGATCGCCGTGTGGGGCGGCGCTCCAACCGCCCGAGCCCCCGGCCGTGCTAAGTGTAATTTTTAAATTTATGGAAGTAATCCTTAATTTTGCTAGCCTAGAAAAGTATATTTAACATCCAATTATATATCATATTTAAGTAAGTTTATTGAGTTTAAATAGCATGTTGAAGAAGACCTTCAGATCCTTGAGATGTAAATTTCCAGAATTACAGAATGACGCGTTCACAAATGACTGAACGTCATAAAACTAGCTACGAACGCGCACAGGACCCCAGAAGCTGTGATTTTGGTCTGAAGGGCCAAGAACACCGCTGTCCCTCCAGGCGCCAGTCTCCCTTCGATGGCCCCAGCTAAGGAGCCGTGGTCCCTGGGCTGGAAGGAACAGTTCCAGGCCACTGGGCCATCGGCCAGGTGGAATCGGAGACCCTCAAGCCTAAATGACAAAGGCTGTGTTTTCCTCACTGTTCGCACGCTCGGAACGCACTACTAAAAGTGAGACGCTTCCTCCAGGAATCTGGCAAGAAAAGGAAGCAAAACAGAAGATCCTGCCAGACCTAACCTTTCTTTGAGGCTTTTTTTGATCAAGTGCTCGAGGGAGCTGAATTTAAAAAAATGAATGGCCAAGATCTGAGGACTTTTTCTCAGGGCTTTCTGGCCAAGTCACCTGGGAGAGGAAAGTCTAGTGATTGGTGTTCAGTCAGAGGACTGATGTCGGATTCTCCCAGCACACAATCAAGGCTCCCTCCTCCCACGCCCACGCAGACTCCTGATAAAGCCAAACTGGAATCCCAACGCATTAACCCTCTGTGCACATGCCCCCAGGCCACCTGACAGCCTGAGAGTCTTAAGCAACCATTACGTTACCACCTGGCTTTAAGGGACTCGATGCCAGGGCCGAAGTTTCACCTACGAGACACTGAGTCTGGGAAGGGCATTTCCCTTGAGCCACCTGTCCTGGGACAGCCACCAGAATGAACAACAGAGGAAAACGCCCACGCAGGCGACATCACCGGTGGCTGGTGGACACTGGCAGCCACACCTCGATGCCTTATCAGGGATCACGTCATGTCGTAATCTTCCGTCACCTCCCTTTCCGCCGAGACTACTTTTTGTACAGCTCGGAAAGATCACTTCAGTGTCGCTGTCACTGCTTCTGGCCCCACACAGGACCTCATGGCCTGCACGCGCGGACGAGGAGGGTCAGACGAGGTCAATGGCTGTCCAGCCCCACAGCCAGGCCTGTGGGGTCCGACGTATCACTTGCTCAGATGCTCAAGGTGGCCCTCCCGGGTGACATGATTGTCCTTACCGGAGCAAAGCACCCCAGTGCAGTAGAGCACGAGGGAACACCCACCAGCAGCACCTCGTGCTGCCCGGCCCTTCCCACGAGCCCGGCAGAGCACTGGTTTTGGAGCAGACACTCGGCCTGTCAGCAGCGGCGAGAGCCGGGGCTCAACCTCAGGTCCTCCCGCCCCACCGCACGGAGCCCCACCGCACTGCGTCCTCTCAAAGGTGAGGGAGGAGGGGCCTTGGGGCTGGCGAGTGCATCGGAGAATGAGTGCAAACTGGAGGACGGGGGTTACCATGCCACACGGCGGTTTCCGAAGAGTCCTCACACCACATCGTTAAATCAAGGTCTCAGGCAGCTTCGTGACCCTGTAACAACTTGTGCCAAACTTCTAAGTCCAGGAATCTCTTAGCTGACCTTCAGCGACCCATCTTCTGAAACATCTGCTCCAGTCAGATGAAGCTCGGCAAGACTGCTGGCCCCCGAAGGGTGGAGGCCGCCTGGGGCGGGCGCCCCCTCCCTACCCGCGCTAACGACAACTGGACACCGGCCAGTTAACAGCAGCACCCAGCACCCGCCGGCCCACCGTGGGCCACAGGCGCAGGCCCAGGCTGCAGGGGTTTTGCCAACACCCGCAGCCCCTCCCAAGCAGCTTGGGTCAAGAGTGAACAACTCCTTTAGAGGGCACGGTTTTGGCCGGAGTGAAGCTTTTCTCCTGAAAACTGAAGTGATCAGCCACCAGCTGTCACTAACTGGAATCTGAACTTGGAAGCACGGGAAGAACTGGGAGAACCATCGTCACCGCTAACGGCACTAATCTGAGTGTGTCCCGGACTCTGTGCCAAGCGCTCACACCCTCATCTCATTCAACACCCACAACTGTTCCAAGGGGGAGAACTGTCATGACCCCCATTTTGCACATGAAGAAACAGGTAACTTGGCAGGTTAAACACCTGGCTCCAGCCACGGTGCTGTGGAACAGAGGTGCAGAGACAGGCAGAGGGGCTGCCTGGCAGGGGCGGGGGCCGCAAGGAGGGAGGGGCCGCGAGCTGCGCTGCCGGGATGTCGGCCAGTGGCCTCCAAGGGCGGCCCTCGGGCTCTGTGCTCCCGGTGCAGAGACCGAAGGGCTCCGTCTGCAGGCAGCGGACTCGGAGCAGGCGGGTCCCAGGGCTCCCCATGTTTCAGGCCCCCGCCAACGGCCCCCCGCGTTCTGCCCCAACTGTGCACAGCCGTGCTCTGTATTTACCTGGTGCTTTTCTTCAAATGAACACACTTTGTACTAAGCTCTGACCAAGTAATAGTAACCTAAGAAATCACAATTTTGGCATGCTAATAATGTACTTTATATTCATCAATGTATAATTATTAAAATAATGTTCAGCTCTGAATCAGCACATCATCTCCTGCGCCACAGGTGGGGCGTGTGTCCCACACTCGGAGGAACCCAGGGCTATCCACAGCATGGAGGGAAGGACAGACCAAGAGCCGCCTATTCACCTCGTTCACAGACTTCTACGCTGACTGCGCGTGCTCACCACAGCGCAGGATCCGGAGCCCCACCCGTCCCGGAAGGGGACGGGGGGGGGGGGGGGGGTCATTCCACCCCTGCTGCACGTCCTGCTTCTCTCAGTGGGAGACAGGCAGGCAGTTCCTCTCAGCCTCTGCCCATGCCCTGCCCGTCTTTGGTCCTGCCAGTTAAGTACCGTCTAGAAACCCAGCGTCAGAATCTCTCTACCAATCTCAGGCTAGCAGCTGGTTCTTTCCCGTTTGGCCTTCATTTTTACACCGTAACATTGCTGTTAATTTAGGAGCACCTTTGGACCGATGAAACCCAACGTCACGCAGGGTGGACATCAGGTGCATTCCTTCACTCACCTAAGGAGCGTGCCATGACCGAGCGGCCGGAACCAGACCGGAGGCGAGCAGCTCTGAGTGCGCCTGTGGCGCTTTCAGCACCACCCACCGGACGGGAGCTAAAAAGGTGCCGTGCCCACCGGCCCACGAGCAGCATAAACTTTTTTCTGAGACTGTTGAATAAACTCCATCTTGAAGTTGATTTGGCCCTCCAAACTGGCTTCTACTAAGCTTTTTTCCCTTTAATATACTGTTGCATATATTCTAACATTTTAGGCCGTATCAAAATTAGTTTTTGGAAGTAGCTAAGGCATAAATGAGGCCTACGGGAGTATGCAGCAGCAGAACAGTAGCTCCCCCATGGTGAAACAGACAAACTTCAAAGCACACCGCTTCTCCCGGAGCTGACCACGGCTGACACCCTGCACAGCCACCTCTCCTGCCTGCACGCACCGTCCTCTGCATGGGGACCGCGGGGCTCACACTCTCCCGTGACAGCCACTGGACACCAGTGCTCAGAAACGTGTGCCGAGCGCACACGCTCACTGCCAGGGCCCTGTCCGTCTGCACGGTGTGTCTTGCCTGGTTCCCCGAAGCCCTGATCCCACGGGGACACTCGGCAGCCCCCCACCCTCCCACCCCTCTAGCCGCTGTCAGCTGACTTCCCAGTGCAGACACTGGTGCCCTTCTAGTCACTTCGGCGGCAAACTCCCCGAGGACAGGCTCGCTGGCCTTTCTCCGATGGTCCTCTGCCAGTTGAAGTGACCCCGGCTCCTCCAGAGAGAGCGCCACCGAGTCAGAGGCCCTGTGCGACTCCCCTTGCGGGAACTGACCACGTGGGTCGTGGGTCGGCGTTGTGAATAGGAGCTGATGACGGCACCTGGGTGATGGATCCGGAAATTCTCTCTTCTGTGGACTCAGCGCAGTGAGCCTTCGAGAACCAGGGGAGAGCAATTTGGCATCATTAGGAATTCCACTTCAGTATTTCTGTCATAAATACATCTACCTAGCATCTCCTGTCTCAACGACAGGCCTGAAAAAGCAAATGAGTTCTTTACAAAATTGCCGTTCACAGACTCTGAGGTTCAGATAATACCATGCGTGTCCTAATTTCAGTTCCAGCTCTTACGACGCAACAACGCCAAGCCATCAGCTATGCTGGCAGGGCCCTGACGAGGCGGCTTCAGGAAACTTCCCTGGTCACTGTGGACACCACGCCAGCGTTTGGTTCCCAGGGGCACAGTTTCAACCCTGCGAGAAAACAACAACAAAAGCGGGGCCAGCTGCTCGCCCCCAAAGAGACGCAAACTGAAGACGCAGTTGGGGTGGTGGGCGGGGGCTGGGGGCCAGGACCCGCTGGCTCGCAGGGCTGAGGGTCTGCATCCCTCCCCCGTGTGACCAGGGCAGGCGAGGCCAGCCTGCGGTCAGGGCTGATGCACGGAAAGCCATCTGAACGCCGACAACACACACATTCACAGACACAGCCCGGGTTTAGGGGAAAAACATCTTTCTTGAAAAATACCCAACTTTATGGAATATTCTAAGAGATGCTCTATGACAAGTAAAGCATAATCAGCATTTTAAGTGGAGTTCACGTGACAGGCTCAATTATTTCAGGAAACTAGAAACCTGAACAGTAGTGGATGCTCAGGTTGCCCCAGGACCCCAAGTCCAGGTGGGGCGCTAACCCAGCCTCCCCCTTTCCTTCTGGAAGCAGCACACGGAAAGACTGAGAAACGCCGTCCTGGAATCGGTAATGAGGACTCTTCCGCTCTCACGGAAGGCAGGGTCTCTTTCTCCCCCTCCCTTTCTTTCTGGGGGGAGGGGAGGACCGGCCTGGGGCTCCCTTTGACATTCACAGAATGGAGCTGGGCTCACTGCCTCGGCCGGGGGGGCCCAGGGAACAAGGAGAACAGAGCCACTGGCCAGAGCAGGGAAGAGAAACTTTACAGATTCCTCTAGAAGGTGACTCCGAAACTTCGACTTTCCAGGCAGAGAGGCTGTAAAAAGCTGCTGGATGTGTGCTGTTTCTGGGCCGAGAACAGGGAACATCTTTGAGTCTCAGTGGAGTGTTATAACAAACCTTTCTCCTCTTCCAAAGCAGACAGTTTGTCTACCTAATAGCTTCTAATGGTTATGCTCAGAATAATGAACAATGCATACGTAGGGGTGTGCTCACCTGGATTTACAGAACCCGAGCAAAACACTCCCCATCCCACCTTTACATAGAACTACACTTGTTAACAAAGTGGGCTTAAAAAACGGAAGTGAAATTCACATAAAGTACAATAAATCATTCTAAAGTGCACAATTCAGTGGCATTTAATGCATTCACAATGTTGTACAACTAACCCTCTCTCTGGTTCCCAAACTTTTTCTTTAGTTAACCCAGAAGGGCGCCCTGTGCCCTTCCAGTGACCCCCATCCTCCCCTCCCCTCAGGCCCCCACGCCTCTAATCCGCTTTCTGTCCCCGTGGAGGTGCTGACACTTACATTTCACATGAAAGTAAGAAAAAGACACGGGCTTTTACGTTACACCAAAACATCCAAAATATCGTGTGGCGATTCTAAACGTAAACACGGCAAACATCTGGGGTTTGTGGTTTAAAATGATGTTCTGCAGTTAGGACTGCGCAGACCAGTAACATTTTGTGAAGAATCTTGAAGACTGACATTGGTTTACCACACTAATTAACAGAGAAGAACATACAAAGTCATAACAGAAAAGATACTTCGATGCCAAAAAGGACAGTCTTCGACTAGAAAGTCGTCCTATAAACTGAGCAAATTCAGCTTTGTGGAAAACACAGACTACACCAGCTCTGCGCTCGTCCTGGACAGGCAAAGGCCTTGTCACAGAGCGGCACAGGTGTTTGGGACCTCGCTCCCAGACCGCCCCCTTCGGCACACCTGGACTGGACAAACTAGGCACCGTGCGCCCTGGCCGAGGGCTTGATTTTCCAAACAGAACTCAGGCATAAGTGGACTTCACCCTGTGAGAATTAAATCTTTCTGACAGCCAAGGCTGGCAGGATCTAAATCTATCTCAAGAATCAACAGAAAGGATGGCTGCTTCGCGAGAGACGGTGGCTCGCTGTGCGTCGGGAGCCAGGCTCGCCCAGCGTGGACACAGGCCGGCCGGGGAGTGCAGGGGGCAGGTGGCCTCGGTCCAAGCGGCCGCCCGTGCGAAGACGGGAGCTCTCGCAGGCGGGCTTGGCCCAGGGGGGCCTTTTCACCCGGGTTAAGCATTCTGGGGCTGCATGAAGCCGCGGGGAAATAAACATGATACACTTCCTAGAATACCAGTTTTACAATGTAGCTCAATCGCGTTAAATATTTTTACAGGAAACTGTAACAGTTACGAACTAGAACACAAAATTCAATTAGCTTTTAAAGGACAAATCCTGAGACTTCAGCAACGCTCCCTCTGGGGGTGCGCAGCAGACCGCACTGGGCCGAGGCCCGGCCGCCCCACATGGGGGCCTCCCTTCGGCGCCAGAGCCTCTGCCCGGAGAGTCGGAGAGTCGGGGCCGCGCCGCGCCGCTCTATCCAATCGGAGTGCGCACAGGGCTCCAGAAAGAGGCCGGGAGTGCTGACAGACGGGCCCTCAAGTCCGCATGGGAATGCCGGGGCCGAGCACCAAAACAATGTTGGAAAAGGAGAATGAAGCTGGAGGAGTCACACTTCCTGATTTCGGAAGTCCTGACAAAGCTGCGGCGATCGGGACGGGTGCGGCCACAGGGGCCAAGGAACGGAACGGGGCCTAGACACCACCCCACACATCTGTGTCCACCGATCTTCAACAAGAGTGGTGAGTCCATTTGAAGTGAAAGACACAGTCATTTCACCAAACGGTGCTGGGAAAACTGGATATCCACAGGCAAAGAATGAATGAACTTGGACCCTTATGTAACACCACATACAGCAATCAACTCAAGATGGATAAAGACCAAGTGTGAGAGCTATGATTAGGATACTCCTGGAGGAAAACCTAACAGCAGGCCCTGGCTGGGCAGCTCAGTTGGTGGAGCACCATCCTGATGCTCCAAGGTCGTGGGTTCGATCCCCGGTCGAGGCACATCCAAGCATCAATCAATGAGTGCATCAGTACGTGGAGCAGCAAATTACGGTTTCTCTCTTTCTCTCTCAAGCAATAAATGAAACAAAGAAAACATACAAGCAAACCTCTGGATTAGGCAATAGTTTCTCAGATACAACACTAAGAACACAGCCACAAAAGACAAATTAGACAACTTGGACCTCATCCAATTAAAAATGTTTGTGCTGCAAGTGATCCTGTCGAGAAAGCGAAAAGCCGGCCCACGGACTGGGAAACAATACCTGCAACGTGTGCGCACGCTAAGGGACGGGCACGGCGACACGGGCGTGGCGGACACGGCGCGAGCACACGAGACAGGGCTTATCCTTGTGTTACTGTGCACTGGTTTCTGCATCACGTCCCACACAGACAACTGTAAGCCTCCTTTTGCCCACCCTGTACACGAAGACAAAGTCCCAATCACTACCGTTGACCACGCCCTTCGGGCCACTCCAGACTCCCCCAGTCCCACCTCACCTCCTACCCCCAACATTCTGCGCAGGCCTCCCCTCATGCGCCACCAGAAGCACTAAAGCCAGTAGGCCCTCCCTTCCCCAGCCTCCTTTTTAACCCCCCCCCCCAGAACTCTGTGAAAACCCTCTGGGCTGAAGACGCACCGGACTTTCTGGTTTTAGCGGGGCTGGTCTCCACAGCGCTACCACTCACAGATGAGGAAGGAGCAGGGAGGACTGCAGAGTGACGGTGCCTGAAACGGCGAAACCGGCTCGTTTATCTGAACGAAACGCAGTGACAGGTCAGCTTCACCAGAACGACACCCTCTGAGCGAGGCCCCATGCGGGACGGCGTGGGGTGGCCGCCCGCCCTGTCCACTGCACCCTCGTGCCGGGTGCCCCCCTGACCGAGGGCGGCGCTCCACCAGGCTGAGCGGGGCCGGGAGCCAGCGCTCGGGGAGGCGGGCGGAGCCAGCTCCCGGCCAGCTCTCACGCCCAGGCCCGTGGCCGCGGCCCTCGGATGCGGTGTTCTAGCACTTCCTGACTAAAGCACAGCGACAACTCGGAAGGCGCAGACAGACAGCTCAAATTCACATGTTTCTCTTAGAAGTGTAACACTCGTCCTCGCAGACCCCACGAAGTGACAAGATGGCCCGCTGCCACCGCCCCCCGCCCCCCGCCCAGCACCCACGCCCCACTTAGCTGCCTGCACAATGAGTCCATGAGGTGACGCTGCTTGCTGGGTACAAACCCTTCCCCAGGGGCTCTTCTCGCCGCGCCCACCCTACACACCCCCAGCCTGCTGAGTGAGTCGCCTCTTCCCCGACTGCTTTCTGGGACCCCCACTGAGCTGATCAAGGGGACTCCTGGGAGTCCCCACCCTGCCCACAAGCCATTGTCACCCCCGTGCCTTGTGAGGCAGAGGTGGACATGTCCCTTCGGCGCCTGTGACAGGGCAGATGCTCAGTGCGGAGCACAGCCAGCCTCCGAGGCGGTGACTCCCACGTGGGCTGCAGGAACGAAACCACGTTCCGGGCGGCTGCAAGGCAGGTCCGAGCCAAACCGTTCTCCCTTCTATGTTCGGTGCTTTCCACCGCTTTCCTGCCTTTTGAAGTGAACTCAGTTAACTAAAACTTTTGGTCTAATTTTGACCTTTTTTGGCACAACGAAGAGCATGGGGCTGCTGTACTTACTTCCCAGGCTTAATTCGGCAACGCACGCGTGCCAGGCGCATCGACGCAGAGGACAGGAAGGAGACATTCGTGGGGCTTTACGTGAGTCAGGAACACGGTCGGGGACGTTTACGTTTTCACTCCAGTGTGAACAACGGCCCCTCAGCCAAGCACGGCAGGGAGACACAGCTCTGTTCGGCACCAGCCCCCACCCCCGCCGGACAAGCGCCCGTCCTGAAGCAGCCGGTGTGCAGACGGAGAGCGCCTCTCCCCGACTCGGCACTGCGCCAGCACCGGCAGGACGCCTCTCACCCAACTCTCAGACTGCTCCCGGGGACCTTCAGTGGTGGTGAGTTCATGCCTGCGCTGAAGTGTTGTCCTCGGCTGTGCTGAGAAGGCAGCGTCAGCGCGAACCCTCAGGATGCACACAGTCCCTACACCGAGTGGAACACTGTCGCGGAGTCCGTGTCTCCCGGGCTGCCGGGCTGCGCTAAGGGCAAGGGGGCCCTGCAGGCTGCCAGACAATCTGAGTCTCCGCTGAGTTAATCTCATCCATAACCACAAACCCCCAAGGTGCGGCCTTACCTCCATGACCCAGAATCTGCATCTCGTTTTTCTAGATGACACCATAAGACCGACGAAGCTGGTTTCAGCCGCAGAGCACTCCACACCACGGCACACGCGGCGCACAAGTCCTGTGTGGCTAGATCTCAGCCGTGAAGGGGCTGCAGGGGCAGCCCGGTGTGCGCTCAGAGGCGTGAGCCCACAGCCGAGTCAGAAAGCCCCGTGCCTGTCCGCTCCGGTCACCAACTCCTTCTGGGACCTCGGGCAAGTCGGGAGCCTCTGCTTTGGGCTCCACAACCGTAAAAGGGGGACTAATGATACCTGTGTGCAAGCTCACAGGGAAGAGGGCAGTTAATGAGCACTTGCAAGGAGCTTTGAAGATTAAAAAGGTCCCCGGTGCTAATGACAGACATGTCCATCTGCTCTCCCTTGGGCACCCCCCCACCGCGCTGCTGCGGACGGAGTGCCGACTGCTCCCGTGAGCTGCTCTTCTCGAACAACGGCGAAACGCTCTGCGAGAAACGGGTGACGGCGGTGCCGGGCGGCGGGCGCCTGTGCTGACGAGCTCGTGGGCTGCCGCCTCCGTCCCACGCGCAGGGCCGGGACGGGTGTCTACCTGAGCGGCGTGCTGTAGTTATAAGGAGGCCACAGTCCAGGCTGTTACCTGGCTGGTGAGTGCCTGTTTCCTGCTGAAGAATGCTGCACGCAACGCGCTTCTTCGCCTCCCCTTTATTACCGTTTGTAACATCTGGGTGTGAAGCATGGTGTAAAAACGACTTTAGGGCTCCAAGTTAGCTTCCATTCCACTTGAGGGTTTTCCTCCTTTTTTTAAAATGGAGAAAAGGCTCAAGCAAACGTTGAAGCCCGTCTATCGTACTGAACAGCGAGGCCGCAGACCCAACTGACTTTTGTAAGCTGGCAGCTGGCCCCACGTAGACGCAGGTGCGCACACGCCCCCCGATCGTATCTTTCTAACCCACGTGGGCAGGACGGTCTGCGTTCGTCTAACTGGGCACTGATGATTGCAACTCCTATCAAACTTAAACACAAATATTCAAGATTAATATTTTGGAAGTTTACATTTAATGAATGCACAAAACTTAGTAAAAAATGCCGGACTCATAAGCACTAATATTGTACTATTTGAATAAGAAAGTTCATGTGTCTCAGAAAAGGTCAGTTTCACTACCTGAATTCCTCACCTGGAAAGTAAGATAAAAAAGTTAAGGGGAGGAAGCAGGGAGGGAGGAAGTAAAAAGTTTCAAAACACTGTTATATTTAACTTTGGCTTCAAGTATAAATGTAAGTTAACCTCTGTTTAAGATGGCTAACACTTTTTCAGTATGTCATTTGTGACTTTATTTACAAAGAAAAAAGCTTCTGAATTCATTAGTCTTAAAAAAACACCCTCACTCACTGGACACTCACTTGAGTTCGCTGCAGGCACAGCATCTCTCTGAACTAAGGACAGAATAAAAGGAGAAAGCCGTGCATCCTCATTGTGCTTTTTGTCCTCAGGGACAATGGACTACGAAGGAATCTAAGCTCCTTTCTTTCTTGAAAATATTTAATCAACTGTAATCTTTAAAATGTTCTTATTTATCAATTGATTTTAGAGAGAGAGGAAGGGGGAGAAAGAGAAAGAAAAAGATCGACTTGTCCGTCCACCCATCCGTGCTTTCATCGGTTGATTCCTGCATGTGCCCCGACTGGGGATCGAACTGGCAACCCTGGTGCACCAGGAGGATGCTCCAGCCAACTGAACTACCCAGCCAGAGCAATCAGAGGCAATTTTAAACCAGCATATTCTCAAGTTCCAGAAGGGATGGAGACTTAATCAATGATCCTTGTAAGGGACACTGTTTGCCTGACAGCTCCAGATTCTGGAGTAACTGGATATTGATTTAGGGAGGGGTATGTGTGTAGGGGGTGGGGGAAGCAGGTCACAAATTAACATGACCTCAATGTTTTCAAATCTAGTAAAATATATTTCACAGGTTTTTTCCAATTACAGTTGATGTACAATATTATAGTACTTTCAGGTGTACGACACAGTGCTTCCACATCACATACCTTATGAAGTGATCGGCCTGGTAAGTCTGGCACCCACCGGACACCACGCCCAGTCGCCGCATCATTACTGACTATATTCCCTAGCAGCAGTGAGATGCTTTTTAAAGCAGGTACAGAAGCGTCGGTGATGCTCTCTGAGCCACAGTCTCCTAAGGACCCGGCGCCACACGTGGGGAAACGGCCCCCGCGGCCCCGGCAGCTCGGGGCGGCGGGAGTGCCCGGCTGCTTCTGGCCTGCCACTCACTGTTTGTCAGGTCCACCTGTGCACAGGCGTTCTGACGACTCTGAAGTGAGCGGGGGACTTCTCTCCTGCCAGGCTGCGCATGTTCAGCATCTGGGACGGCCCCGGGACTGTCCCAGGCACAGAGCAGGCGCTCATGCCCCACTAGCCGCCTCCTCCCAGATGCCCACCTGGCCTGGGAGTTTAAACCAAGTTAGCAGACTCGGGAGGCCACAGAGAGTTCACGCCGTGCACTGTGTGCACAGGACAACACCGGGCGACACAGTTTGACAGTTTAGTTCAAGCACCACAATCACCTCAGAGCACCGTCAGGACACTCGACACTGCGAAGTGTTTCTAAAACTGCTTGTCGGTCCTTCCTTGAGACACTACTGAGAAGCACTATGCGCTTTCTGTGAGTGCGTGTTTATATATTCATGTAAAAGCACGCGGGCACACTCACACGTCCGCAGTGATGCGCGGCGCACTCCAAACGACCCCCTGCAAGACGGCCGGGAAAGGCAGGGGACGGATGTGGGAGGTACGGCCAGGGAGAACTTCAGTTTATTTGTAATTTAAAAAGATTTTTTCAGTGGCTATCTTCACATACGGATTTAAAAAAAGATCAGAAGCCGATAAAAGGCAGCTGACTAAGGCAGAAAGGGAGGCCCGGCCCGCGTGACTCCCGCCCCCCACCCGCAAGGCGGGGGTGGGGCTGCTGCCTCCACTGCGGCCTGGGAGCCTGGGAGCCGGTTCGCAGCATGAGCTGACTGGTGAGTGCGGGAAAGAAAAGCTTTTTTGAGTGGAGGGAGAGAAAAATGCAGAGGCTAATAAAAACAGGGCCGGGGCGTATCTAGGCCATGCCAGAGAGATTTCCTAGGCCAATTTTTTTGGTGTCAGGACCCATGCACCTCTAACAATGTATGGGGGAGCCTGAAGAGCTTGGGTTATATGGGTTATACCTATGGAATTACCAGATTAGAGAATGTTTAAAATATTTTCTTACTAATTCATTCAAACCCTCAAGAATGGGATCATTTCATGTTGCTCTAAGTATCATTACGAAAATAACTTTATTTTAAAAAATCAGGAAGGATGGCATTCTTCTGCACACCTCAGCGTCCGCCGTGGGAGAAGACGGGGGCCAGTGGTCCTGCTTCTGCCCTCAGTCTGCCTGGCAGGGTGTCCGGATGAAGTTTTTGAGCCCGGCCGCACACAGACACGTTCAGCTGGGACCGGGAGGCGCCTCAGTGGCTTTTAAACAAATTGTGATGCTCTCTGACTCTACACTGGGCGCAACAAGTGGTCGTTTTCTTAAAGAGCGGTTGCAGCGTGCAATCTGCACCCGTGCTGGTGGATGTCTGGGTTCCGTCAACTCCTGGGCGCGTCTGCACTTCGACCCCACCTCTGCCCGCAGGTGTCTGTGGCAGCCCTTGGCGGGCGCTGGGTGCAGCCAGGCAGACCTTCCTGCCCGTCCTTGTCAAGGAGCCCGTTTGTCAACACCACTTGTCTTCACCGTGGGCAGTGGCCGCGCTCACGCTGGCGGATTCGAGCTCTCTGAAATTCACATTTTTGCGTGCAAGCTCGAATTTCACCCCAGGCAACAAGTGATGTCACTGTGGTTTCCCTCGAGATGACAGGCTCACTGTGTTTCTTTCCCAGGAAATGGCTGTTAAATATTCAAGTCTTAATAACCAGTCTGTCTGCCTTTTGTTCTTTCAAGTAAAAATGTTCCTGAAAAAAAGTGGCTAGTTCAGCTTGCAACACAAACGCCTGCTCGGTTTTCCTGGAGACAGCCTGTGCTCCGGCTCACAGAGGGTTTCAGGGGCCTCTGCACGCATCACACGATGTTACAGAGCTACCTACGCAGGGTGGAGATGGAAAGAAACCGACCGTCTCGGGCTTTACCAGGACACTCTCAGGTCAGACCGGTGTGCACCTGGTGGAGATGCCCCGGCCGCTGGCTGCAGGCCTCAGCCTCGCCCGGTGGCAGGAGCTGACCACTGCCTTGGAACCAGGCGGGCAAAGGGCCACAGGACGCAAGAGCAGCTGAGGCCTCAGTGTCCTGGTGAAGACAGCCGAGGCCTTGCTGACTCCTGCAGAGCGTCTCTGGGACGGCACCTGCAAACGCTGCCCTGTGTAAAGACTAAGGACGCCTCCACAGCTTCCACGTTCTGAAAACACGGCTACCCAAGGCCGCCCCTGGGTACGCTCAGCTTATTACATACAGGTGAGAACAACCCAATCGCCAGGTGTACCCGTATGGACGCCGGACAACCGCAAACACACAGGTACGTGCCACCCTCACCGCCAAGAATCAAGCACCAGCAACTCAGAAGAACTGGGCTTGTTCCCCAGAGTGAACATTACTGCTCTCTTTAACTTTGTAATCAAAATAATGATTGGGGGTTTACAGGAACACCCATAAAGGACACATGGACAAAACCAAAGTGGGAGAAGGGGTGAGAGGTGGCGGCAGCTGGGGTGGGGGGAGTGCTGGGGGGAGAATGCAGACAACTGTACTTGAACAACAACAGAGTTAAAAGAAAAAAATACTATCTCAATTAAAAATCTCAACACGGACTTCCGGCCAAGATGGAGGTGTAGGTACACACACTGCGCCTCCTTGCACAACCAAGATAGGGACAACAATTTAGAAACAGAATAACAACCAGAACTGACAGGAAATTGCACTGTATGGAAGTTGGACACCCAAGGAGTTAAATTAGACACATTCATCCAGCCCGGTAGGAGGGGCGGAGTCAGGCAGCCGGGCGCGGGGCGCAGGTTGTGGAGCAGAGAGCAGAGTGTTGGGATCTGATACGTAAGGAAACCGGGGCACGCAGGACCGCAGCGGGCGGACCCCGGGCACACAAGCGGCAGCTGGCAGACCCTGGCCGAGGGGTGGCAACCAGCAGACCCAGGGAGGTGGTGATTGTGAAGCAAGGCACTGCGCGCAACCCAGCGTCCCAGCACTGGAAAATAGAGCCTTGGGGCATTGACTGAAAAGGAAAGTCCCACGGGGTGCACAAGCCCACCCACACGGGAATTGGCACCAGAGGGGCCCAGTTTGCTCGGGAGAAGTGGCGGAAGGGACTGAGGGCAGAGCAAGCACCCCTGTCCCTTCTCAGACCCCGCCCCCACATACAGCGCCACAACCCAGCAACTAAGTTCCCCTGCCCTGGTGAACACCTAAGGCTCTGCCCCTCATATGTAATAGGCACAACCAGTCCAAAAACAAAAACAAAAACAAAAAACAAAAACAAAACCCAAAGAGATGGCTCAAACAGAAGAAGAATTGAAAGCCCCAGAACCCATCCTTTTAAGCGACCAAGAGACAGCCTCCCTATCAGATGCACAGTTCAAAGCACTGGTGATCAGGATACTCACAGAACTGGTTGATTTTGGTCACAAATTAGATGAAAAAATGAAGGCTACAACAAGTGAAATGAAGAAAAATGCACAGGGAACCAATAGTGATGGAATGAAAGCTGGGTCTCACATCAATGGAGTGGACCAGAAGGAAGAAAAAAATACACAACCAGAAAAGAATGAAGAAATAAGAATTCAAAAAAATGAGGAGAGGCTTAGGAACCTCTAGGACATCTTTAAACGCTTCAACATCCGAGTTATAGGGGTGCAAGAAGGAGAAGAGGAAGAGCAACAAGTGGAAAAGATATCTGAACAAATAATGAAGGAGAACTTCCCCAATCTGGCAAAGGAAATAGACTTCCAGGAAGCCAGGAAGCTCTGAGAGTCCCAAACAAGTTGGACCCAAGGAGGAACACACCAAGGCACATCATCATTACATTAGCCAAGGTAAAAATGAAGGAGAGAATCCTAGAAGCAGCAAGAGATAAGGGGACAGTAACCTACAAAGGAGTTCCCATCAGACTGTCAGCTGATTTCTCAAAAGAGACCTTACAGGCAAGAAGGGGCTGGAAAGAAGTATTCCAAGTCATGAAAGACAAGGACCTACATCCAACATTGCTCTATCCAGCAAAGCTTTCGTTTAGAATGGAAGGGCAGATCAATTGCTTCTCAGATAAGGTCAAGTTCTAGGAGTTCATCATCACCAAGCCCTTATTGTATGAAATGTTAAAGGGACTTACTTAAGAAAAAGAAAATAAAAAACAGGTGTAGTAAAATGACAGCAAACTCACAATTATTGACAACCACACCTAAAAAAAAACAAAAACAAACTAAGCAAACTAGAACAGGAACAGAACCACAGAAATGGAGATCACATGGAGGGTTAGCAACAGGGGAGTGGGAGGAGGAGAGAGGGGGAAAAGGTACAGAGAATAAGTAGCAGAGATGGTAGGTAGAAAATAGACAGGGGGAGGGCAAGAATAGTATGGGAAATGTAGAAGCTAAAGAACTTATGACACATGGACATGAACTAAAGGGGGGAATATGGGTGGGAGAGGGTGTTCAGGGTGGAGGGGAATGGAGGGGGTGTAATGGGACAACTGTAATAGCATAATCAATAAAATGTATTAAAAAATTAAAAAAAGAAAAAATCAATAAATTAAGCCTCCACAAAATTAAAAATTTTTGCTGATTAAAAGACACCATTAAAAAATGAAAAAGCAAGACACAAACTGAAGAATTATTCACAATATATTTATCTAATAAGACTCTCATTCAACAGGTTGAAGTTGGAGGGGCAGGGGGAGCTGTTAAGAACTCCTACAAGTCAATAATGAAAAGGTAAATAATCCAAGAAAAAAATGGGCAAAGGACATGAAGAGTCACTTCACAAAAAGATTAGCCAATAAGCACATATATAGGTGCTCAACACCAATAGTTACTAGGGAGATGCAAATTAAAATCACAATAAAATACATTTCAGGCCCCTGGGAATAGCTTTTCTCTAAAAGATTGGTAATACCAAAGTCAGTGAGGATGTAGAGCAACCAGAATCTCAGACGTTGCTGGTGGAACGTAAACTGCTGCAATGATTTTGAAGAAGAGTTTGACAATGTCATAGTCAGATATAAGTCTACAGCAAGACCCAGAAATTCTTCTCCTAGGTATCTACCAAAGAGAAGTGCAAACCTATGTCCACAAAAAGATTTCAACAATAGTGTTTATAATGAACTTTTCCATAGTATACAAAACATGGGAACAATCTAAATGTCTATCAATGGGCAAATAGAAAAGCAAATCTACTCAGCAATAAAAGGAATGAAATGCTAAAACTTGCAACAGTGATGAACCTAAAAAGAAAATCTAGATATAAAAATGTGGACTAATTCCATTTACAAGGAGTTCTAAGTTACACAAAATGAATCTATCACAATAGTAAACAGAAGAGTCACGGTGCGGGTGGGAATTGACAGAAGGGCACGTGGAAAACTTCTGGGGTGGTAAAAATATTCTGTATTTATGGTTTCCTCAGCTAATTTTGGATTTTTATTCTTCTGTATAAATTGTTGATACAATTTCACATGGAACAAACTTGTAAATATTGTAAGATTCAGTTAAATGAATTTTGAAAATTGACAACTTGTGATGCATGCAAGTTATACCTCAATGATTTCTATGAAAGAATAAAAATCTATAGTTAAAAAGGACAACCTTTAAAAAGAAGAGACATGAGGAGAAACTTGATTTATCAAATAATAAATATAAAGCCATAGTAATAAAATGAGTTTGGTATTGTTCTACAAACAGATAATGAAATAGAGAGCCAAGACAGATCCATTATTATACCACTTATATGATAAAATAACACTATAAATCAAAGAAAATATTGTTTAATAAGTGTTGATAAAGCAGGAACACCAGAAAAATAAAGTTGGATTCCTAAAAAAAAAAAAAAAAAAAGTTCATTTCCTCACAGAAGGCAGTGCAAAAGTATTGCTTCCTTGAATACCAAATTATATATCCCAAGCCCAAGAAATCCTTCTAAGTGTGTTGTTACTTTTATGTCCAGTCATTCATGGTTTGTGCTCATTTTTATTATTAGCATTCATTTCATTACATGTCTCTTTTACTACAAACATGATTTTGTTGGTCTTTGGCTGGAGAGGACTAAAAAAAATTATTGAAAATTTTAATATTATGAATGAATAAGAAAGTAGTCTCATGCCAAAAGTTGTAAGTGTAAAAAAATAAAATAAAATTTGCCTGAGGAAAATATACCTGACTTTGTAAATACAAGATTATTGTGACTCAGAATGTATAATGATTAAGTGGAAAAGACTATAAGTTGATTCAAAATATATTATTACATGGGATATTTAAATATATCCTCAGGAAATAAAAAACACAATAATAGTTCTTAGCATGAATGCTTAGGAAAAAGTTATTATTTCTTTAGAAAGTACAGAAGCATTTACTAGAGGAAAAATGCGCAGAAGTTTAATCACATACAACCAAAGATAATTGGAATCATTGAGAGGTTATGTTCAGCCACAAGTAAACGCAAACACCCAGAAACTGCATGAAATGGAGAAAGGACTGATTCTCACGCGGAAGGACAGGCTCATACAAGGCACTGCACAGTGTGGTAGAAGA
>CM052538.1:192660012-192710501 GCA_028533065.1 Trachops cirrhosus | reverse complement strand
GGAGTGGGAGGAGGAGAGAGGGGGAAAAGGCACAGAGAATAAGTAGCATAGATGGTAGGCAGAAAATAGACAGGGGGAGGGTAAGAATAGTATGGGAAATGTAGAAGCTAAAGAACTTATGACACATGGTCATGAACTAAAGGGGGGAATGTGGGTGAGGGAGGGTGTGCAGAGTGGAGGGGAGTGAAGCGGGGAATGGGACAACTGTAATAGCATAATCAATAAAATATATTAATTTAAAAAATCTCAACACGAAAAAGGAACTCAGGAGTTTAGTATTACAGAATTTGACAAGAAGACTGAATTTCTGGAAGTCAAACTGCTACCGAACAAAAAGCAACATCTGCATCAAAAACCACGGAAAGGGAGGGGCTGGTGAGGTCATCCTGTTTGTGACAATCACACACAATGTCTCTGACTCCTAAATAACGTTCCTTGTGAATGCTATGCAAAAACTCTTTTCTTTAAAAGCTAAACTGGGGGAGGGGGGAATGTATGCAAATGCCCGTCTCTTATTTTACGGAACCGACGGACCCGGAGGACTGACCAGGGAGCAGCTCGCACGCTCCGGGCAGCGACACCCGGAGACGGGGCCTGGCCCACCCCACGCGGCCTGCCACACACAGCCCCCTGGGACGCAGCTCGCACTCCAGGACTGCTGACGGCGCGGGTCCCCTCAAAGGCGGAGTGGCAAGATGAGCAAACGCAGGTGACGCGGCAGCAGAGAAAGGAGGCAAGTGCTGCTGCACATGACCTAGAGGAGGGACGGCGGTGGCGGCCACCAACACCGGGCGTCTCGCAGCGCAGCCAGCACCCTCTTCCACAGAGAACCCGCGGAGGCGGGTCCCCAGGCTCAGAGAGCCGAGTCGCTGGCCCAAGACCAGAGCCAGGGCCTTCAGAGCCCGCCCTCAACCACACTCTCCCAGAGTGTGCCTTAAAGGCTGTTACCCTTTAAAAGACCAATAAAAATGCCAATAAACATCAAAAAAGGTGCACACCCCCAAAACACCGTTTGGTAAGACGGCACAGCGGTCTGTGCAGCCACGACGAGTTAGCAAGGAGGGGCCGTGCCAGCAGGCACCGGGCGGCCCTACCCAGAGGCCGCCAGCACCGAGGGGCCGCTGCCACCAGCACGCAGGCGGCAGGGAGCGCCGACTACAGGGTCTCAACCTCGCCCCAACCAGATGGCCAGGCCTGATTATTTCACTGCCGGCCACTAATTTGTCAACAATGAAATAAAAAGGAAAACACAGGAAAAGCCAAAGCTCGAACATAAAAGACCATTGCCCACAATTCAGGAAACAATTCTAAGTAATTACATTTCCTTTGCACGTTTTTTCTGAAGCAGAGCGTTTAAAGGTACATCTCTCAAACATCAGGGAGAAGTTCAGACGCGCACAGAGCCGCAGGGTCGGCTGTGTGGCTGCTTCCCAGCTCCGGCAGGTGTTCGAGCTTCAGCGACTGCTCCCGGGGATGGCGCAGGGCCCCCGGGGACGCGGTCTGCAGCCCCTCAGAGTGCGCA
This sequence comes from Trachops cirrhosus, assembly GCA_028533065.1. Taxonomy (NCBI): domain Eukaryota; kingdom Metazoa; phylum Chordata; class Mammalia; order Chiroptera; family Phyllostomidae; genus Trachops; species Trachops cirrhosus. The sequence continues at coordinate 192,708,979 of CM052538.1, read as the reverse complement.
TGGCCCCCCTGCGGCACCAAAATTCCCCAACCGCCCGACACCGTCTTCCGTGGCTTGATGGGGTTCTTTCAGAACAAAGGTCCGACACAGATGCACTGTCTCTCACTGCTGCATCGCTTCAGTCTTGCTTTTTAAGCTGGAGGCCTTTGGCTGACGGGTGGGGACCCGAGGGCCAGAAGCGAGCCCAGGCCGCACCTGCTGCGGCAGCAGTCTCCCTCGTGCCCTTGAGCCGACGTCGTCCTGAGACCTGGAGCCTTTCCTTCGCGTCGCCCGTTTCCGGAGTTCTCCCCGTCTCCCTGTCCTCAGTGGCTGTACTCCCGTCCAACAGGGCAGGGAGACTGGGTGTGAGGAGAGGCCCGGAGCGGAATGGCTACCTGGGTCTGCTTTCACGACCAAGTGCCTTGTACAGCTTCTCATGAGCCTGAGCAGAGCGATTTGACCGAGTCATTGGCTAAGAAATACACCAAATAACCAGATTCTGAGCGGTCATTCAGAGAGGTAACTTTTTACTTCCAACCCACCAGTGCTTACACTCAGAGATGGTCTCGGACGTCGTGAGAAACCCCCAGCTGACTGTGACCTTCCCTGGGATGCTTACGATTCATGGAGGAGGCAAGAAATGAAGGCAACGACTAACATGTGGCCCACTTGGCAGGTGAAGTGGGACAGCAGGGAAGGACACTTCCAACTTCTCCCTCACCCCAAGAACGCACGCCTGGAGTTCCACAGACTCTCACTTAACCCGAGGTGCGTCTGAACTGCAGGCACTCACACACACTCCAGCACAGGAAACACACCGGAAGGACAGGCCACCGGAGCTTTCCCCGCCCCCGCCCCCCAGCCCCACCCTGGTGCAGAGGGGCAGGGCCGACTCCCAGCCCGGTCCTGTCTGTCACCCCAGGCAGGAGGCTGCCACCGAAGAACACTGCCTCTCAGCACTACGGGGGAGGCCTGGCCCAGCGCAGCATGCAGAAGGTGCTCCACTACCGCTGCCCCTGCTTCTGGGACAGCCTTGGGGCAGGGGCAGGGGCAGGGGCCTGAGACTCAGCCTTTCAGGCTAGTGGCCTCGGGCAGAGACCCCAGGACGCACCCTGCTCACCTCCCAGGCAGGGATGCTGAGAGGACAGGTCAGTCAGAGCGCTACGGGGCTACAGAACCACCTTGCCATGACACGGGACACGCGGGCTGGAAGTAGCATGTACCCCAAGCCACTCTGCCTGTGACATGTCTGTCCTTTTCCCAGGTTTAAGAACACACACCCTTTTCTTGACTAACTTTACCTCTTTATTTTTCTCTTATGCTTTAACACAAGTAACACCGTCATGAAAAAAAAATTTAGGAGTTTAGCTTTCTCTGCAAGGCAGGAATCATGATCAGAAACCTGAGCAGACACCGGACCCAAGTTCAAGGGCAGACCGTTAACACTGGCAGGCAGACGCCGCCCAGAGGTGCAGCCCTCGCCCCCTGGTTACTGTGGTTAAGCTCCACGCCTCAGGACACCGAGGAGGCAGCCTCACGTGGAGGGCCCCGCAGGCCCGCTTCTGAAGAGCCACCGCACAGAGCGACAGGCACAGGACACGCCTGATCTTTCCAAGGGCCTGTGGCTCTGGTCTTCACCGAAACACTCTTCCTTCCCGCCTCCCGGAGGGAGGACAGCCCTAGGCGCCGTCCTCACTGGCGAGCGCCGACCACCGGCAGGGCAGGCGCGGTCTCCGTCCAGGAGCCCACGCGCGTGTACAGGTCTGACCAGTAGGACCGGCTGAGCCCTGAGACGGAGCGCAGCAGGAAATGACGCCGTGACTTCCCGTACACTCTTCTCTCAGCTTTTACTGGATCTAACTGGTGGCCCAGGAGGACTCGTGAGAAAACAAACTTTTCCAACACCAGACCCCCACTTCCCAGGAAGAATGGGTTCACACAAAAAGAGTAACTTGCTGTCGTGGCTCCCCACCAGCCTTTCAAAGGCAGACTCAGAGGCCACAGACCTTGCTAAGGACTAGAACCAGATTAGAGCAGTTACCAACTTTCCCGAGGCCCGAACACAGCCAGCTGGAAAAGGCTCAGATAGCTCTCTTCTCTGGCCATTAATGTCCTTTGGGCGTGGCTACTCCCGCCTGGAGCCCTCCTCTGGAAGTGAGCTGCACGGAGGGCCCAGCTCCGGACACCCCGCCGAGCCACCCAGCAGAGGCAAGGCTGCGTGACACTCATTTTACTATTCTTGAGAGGCAACTAAAAAGTTCAAGCAGTAGTCTAGAACAGGGCCCTCGAACTATGGGCCCAGGGCCCACTCCGGCCTGCCCCCTGCTTTTTTGTACATAAAGCTTTACTGGAACACCTTCGGCCCTTTGTTTACTGTCTGTGGCTGTGTTTGTCACAGCCAAAAATAGTGACTGCCCAGGAGCCGACACACTGTCAGGCCCCACCTAGGGCTGTGCTGTCCAACGCAGTAGCCCCTGGGCATGTGCCTGTTTACATGGAAAATAAAATACAATCGAGAATTCCATCGCTCAGTTGCACTAGCCACACTTCTAAGTGCTCGACAGTCACATGCAGCCGGGGGCCACGGCAGGGGACAGACAGCACAGAGGACATCTCTGCCATCGCAGACGGTCCTCTTGGACAGTGCTGGGAGTAGAGGGTTTGAGTCATCAAGCCAAATTTACAGCCATCGAGTTCCAGGTTCCTTCCTCCTTCTACAGGCAAAGAGTTTACACTAAGTTTCAACAGTGTGTCCCTGTCACACCTGAACTTTTTAGAACACGCGCTCATTCACCACATTAATGCAAAACTCTAGGTCACACTATCTAACAGAAGGGAACTAACAAGCCAGTAGGACCACTAATCAGTGTAGTGATAGCATTCATCTGTCTACTCGACCCCACCCCGCCCCGGGGGACCAACCTCTGGGGAAGCTGGGCCATCTGACATTCTCAGCTAGGACCCTCCTGGGCACACAGAGGTAGGGACAGGACAGATACTTCTGTAATGGCTGAAGAATGGGTCCTGGGCCCAAAACTGTCACACGAAGGAGGCCACTGAGACAGATGGGTGTTGATAAGGCAGCGGAAAAAAACACTTACCAATCCTGTAGCAAAGGTTTGACAAATGGCCCAAATTCCCACTTAAAAAATAGGTACTTTTTAAAGATCCCACGAAGTCGTACAACTTGGCTGCTGGTTTGGACCCTGGCCCTGCTATGACAGGTCGCGTGCCTTTGGGCAGGCTCTCCCCCCTCCCTGTGGGAGACCTCTCTCCCTGCACGGGAGCTACGCGGGGCGCCCGGCTCGGGAGGAACCTCCGCGCTGCCCCTCGGCCCTGGCCCGGCATCAGGCCACCAGGCCAGCGCCCTGGGGCACCTGCCCAGAGCTGGCCCTCCGTGTCTCTGCTGCACCTGGCCCCTGCGGGGTCTCTCCACCAAACCCTGGCTCCGAGGCAGGGCTGTGTCTCGGTCGTGTTCAATGCCCTGGACTCACAACAGAGCTGCTAACCAGATGTTAAATTGATCAAGACTCTAAAAGCCAATATAAATAAAACATTTTGCTCAACCTCTCATTAACACGCTTTCTCTTAAAAAGTCCTTATGAGCAAATCAAGTGTTCTTCGAGTCTTGAAATTAGAAAAGTATCCCTATTCTTTGAGTTAGAAATTAGTTGTGGGTCCCTAACGGTTACCCCTTCCTAGCAACTCCAGTCTCTTTCCCGTTAAGGCACTTCACTCCTCTCCCCACCGCGGTCAGAGGGCGCACCACCAAGCCCACCACCCGCCAAAAGCAGAAGGCACAAGCCGGCCACAGCAAGGTCTTGGAATTAAAAAAAAATTAATGTGGACTAAGATGTAAAATCAAATGATTTCATTTCAGAATAAATTCATAGTTAAAAATAACTGTTACAGTGAGTGTCTAATAAAATCAGAAAACTCACAAACCAAAAAGGTCTTTTATGATACCTTAAAAGTATAAAAATAAGACGTTTTATACACAATACAATCATCTTATTGCTAAGTAGTTGGTGTTTCTGAACTAGCTTTAGAAATCGAAGCCCAGTTTTATATTTGTTCCTGCCGGTGTGGTTCCTGCAGCCGAATTACCGACATGCCGTGCCCAGACGGCCTTTGCTTTCCTGGGCACACCGCACACCGGTGAACACCCGGTCCGCCCCACAGGTTGGTCACGGTGGACACCGATGTCCATCAGTTTACGTGAAGAGGTGTGGAGAGAAGAGCGACACCCATTTACTCCAGCTGAGGGGGTCTTCCTGTGTGTTTCCCTTTCCCGGGTCTGCCCAGGGATCTGAGAGCTCCTGTCTGACGTTTTCGCCTCCCCTAGAAACGGGCCCCCCGCCTCCCTTAGGTGGGCTTTAAGGGAGACTGACCGGCCAGACTGTCTTGCTAAGGCACAGCTGTGGTATCGATTTTTTAAGTACTTGGAAGAAGCTTAACATCCATTTTCTATGTCATCCAATTCTTAACAAAATTTGCTTAACAAATATTTTAAAATACTAAGAATAAGTACATTACTACCCTGACTCATTTTAATGTTACTATTACTAATTACTACAGTAATTGTCTTTTAAGCTAACTTTGTGTTTTTAAGCCAAATTTTGTATAAACTATAAGAGGTGAACTGTAATTAAAAGTAATCTACATGCACACAGAAAACTTGTTGGCATGCTAAATTTTAAAGTCAAATGGCAATACAGACCCAACTTAAATGCAAAATATTTCCTTAGGGGTCCATGGAAGCACTAACATTTCAGAAATTATGACCCGCAATGGATTTCAACATTTCACAGCATGAGCCTCCGTCTCTTTCAGGCTCTACAGCAAGAATGAAAACAGTCCTTTTAAAGGAAGTTTTTTCCTAATGGTTTCTGCACATTTTCTGGCTGCGATCTATCTTCAGTCCAGAGCTGTGCCCCCGGTGAAGCCCGTGCAGGGCGAAGCAACACAGATGCAGCAGAAACTCTGCGGGCAGGCAACTTGGCCGGGCGCTGCCGCCCGCCTCTCCTTCCTCCCCCCACCCAACACCTCCCCGGCGGTGACTTCACATCCTTTGACATCAGCACAGCTCGGAGGGGGGATGGGAGCGCGAGCCGAAAGCAGAAAAACCAGCTTTGAACTGTGCATGCAAGGCCTCTCTCAAGACTCAAATTCCGTGAGTAGTTCATAAAATACCAAACTGCAGGACACGCCCAGCCTCCCGTGGTTAAGTCTGCAGCGAAACTCACGAATTCTGCTGGAAAGGACTTCCTGCTTGCCTTATCTGAAGCACAATAGCCATTTATTAACTAGCCACAGAAGGTTCCGACTCAGTGAAACGCACAATAACTTACCTCGAATATGGAGAAGGGCCACAGGCTGGAAAGGCCCATTGGAGTTGGCCGCATCCACCACCATCCTGCCCCCCGCTTTATTACATGTCAACATCTAGACTCGGCGGGGAAGGCAATGGACTCCTTAAGGCAAGAAAGCAGCCTCCATTTTAGTTTAAAAAAAAAAGACAAACTGAAGCTCTGCAGCTGGAGGGAACTGGCTGCCGCGTGATGTCAGCAGGCAGGGAGCCCGCTGATTGGCCGGAAGCTGCAACTTAAAATGACACTAAAAAAAAACTGCGAATGGAAAGAGCCTTCTGTTCGGCTGTCAGCGTGCACGGGAAGCCTGGGCATTTCGGCTTTCTGCAGTGTTCATTTCTCAGGAACTTTTAGGCATAAGCTCATCTCTTAGGGGGCAGGACCGAGGCCACAGTCCCGGCCAGACTGTAAACAGATGCTTCTGAGATCCACCCTCTGCTCCCCGCAAAATAGCGTGGATCTGCCTACCGGAACCTGAAATTTCAGCAGTCCCCTCACCGGCACCCAAAGTCAATGGTGTTTTATGCTTCCCTGGCTGCCTTTGGCTTTCTGGTTGTAATGACTTTAGTGTTTGCATCTTATTTAGCATTTTGGCAATCTAGTTTTTTTAAAGCAAATGACTATTCAAATACTACACAGTCCCGATTAGCAAGGTTAGACTTGTCGACCTCTCCTACCACCAGGTTATAAACTTGTAACCCTGAAGCACTGGTTCTTCTTGAGATCCAATTTATGGAACATGCATTAAAACTTAAAAAAATTTAAAAATTACATGAAAAATGAAAGCTTCTTTAACTTTAATGGCCAGAAAGCAGTTTTAAAGTCATAAAATAAAATTCAGTGTTTATTTTTGTATTTCAAAGATGTCAACATATCAGATACTTTTATATCTTAGACATTTCATTTAAAAATTTTAAATTAAAAATGTATTTCAATGATTTTTATGGGGCTAGTATTAAAAGCTATGATTCAGATCTTAATTTCCTACTGTAAAAAAGGTTAATGAAAGCCTTGGCTGGTGCAGCTCAGGGGACTGAGTGCCGGCCTGCAAACCAAAGGTTCGATTCCCAGTCAGGGCACATGCCTGGGTAGCAGGCAAGGTCCCCAGTAGGGGGTGTATGTGAGGCAACCACACATTGATCTTTTCCTCTCTTTCTCCCTCCCTTTCCTTCTCTCTAAAAATAAATAAATAAAATCTAAAAAAAATTAAAAAAAAATAAAGGTTAATGAAAAAGCTGTTCCAAGGAGAAAGAGCTCATTTGCGAACTGGAGTGTCCTGGTGGGGGGAGAGGGGTGGGTTGGACAGAAGCCTTGCAGAAACAAATGTTATTATGAGCGCCAAATAAAAACAAGTAAACTCTAAGTAAGAGCAATCTCTCTGGCAGGCAGAACTGAAGAAATTCATCACTTCCTCACACGTGCAACTGAGTTTGTCTGAACCGTGTTTCTCTTTTCACAATTTCTCCCACAACTCCCCCGCCCACCCCCGCACTTGTTCACTTATTAACAAGACAAAACCCTCTGGTTCCTAAACATAATTCACAACGGGGAGGAGCACCTGGAACAGACTGAGGCTAGCAGTTACACCTGTCGGGGGCAGGCTTCCATTTTACCGTGCCACGGTTCAGGGGTGCTTGTTAAGTCCCCACTCACTAGTGAGAATGTCCTTTTAACTATGTGTATCAACAGCCACTAAAAAAACAAACAAGTGAAAGAAAGCACACCAAATCCCACCCTGCCCCCTGCTTCCGCAGAGCTGAGGATGCTGTGGAGCCCACGGCGGCCGTGGCATTATAACAAGCACATGGGGAGTGGGTGCCATTGTGGGGTCCTCGCACCTGCCTGGCTCCTCTGCCATCCGAACAGCGGACGAGGCCCAACACAAACTGTGTGTGCGTGGAGTCGGGTGATGGGAACTTAGACTCTGGCTGCTGAGCCTCTGGGCTCCTCAGGGGCGGGTGAGATGGCTCCCAGGACTCTCTCCCTAGGACTCACCATCCCCACCTCCCCAGGGAGTGAGGCCAGATGAACTCAGACAGAAGTGCATTGGGAATGAAGCCTGGAGGGGCTTGGTCATAGGTCCAGAAGCACATGCTAACTGCAGATCTGTACTTTACAAAAGAGAGACCTGCCCTCAAAGACTTTAATTTTTCATCTGAGATGAGCTGGGAACTCTCCTAGATCGTGCTGATGAACCAGAATGCGGAAATAGGCAAAAAAGCTCCTAGCATCTTTATACAAAAAACAGATTAGAAGTCAAAGAAAAAGTGAAGACACTTCCTGATGCATTTTTCCTAATGGTCTCAGATCAAAGGATCTCAACTTTCTTAGTGACTGCCCATGCTCTTTAGAAGCCGGATGCATATAAAGAAGTTCTTTAAAGGATGGAAAGACTGTGATCTGGAAATCACCCACGAGCACACTCTAAAATAGAAACAAACAAATCAATAATATGGAGAAGGAAAAACACTCGAACGAATAAAGATAAGGTGTGTTTCTGAACTGGAAGCATAAGCACTGTAACTAGGCTGGTGTCAATTCTTCCCCAAATTGGTTGACAGAAACCACCTCTGTCTCTTTACTTTTCTGGGCACTTCACAAAATAACCCCAAAATTCAGCAGGAAAAATAAGAAAAAGAATGAGAACACTTCTAAGGAAAAAAGACCAGTCCTATCAAATACAAAGCGTACGAACTAATGACAGTGTGACATGTGCTTAGGGGCAGGCTCCTGGGACAGAGGCATGAGCCCCAAAACAGTGAATAGATTTGCACAAGTATATTATTAAGATAAAGAATGAATCTCAAATCAAAGGAAAGGGAAGATTGTTAGGTGACTGGTTGGCTAGATGTGGGGACATTTTAAGTCCTTTTTTTAAAAAAGATTTTTATTTATTTATTTATTTTTAGAGAAAGGAGAAGGGGAAGAGAAAAGAAGCAAGAGAAACATCAGTGTGTGGTTGCCTCTCACATGGCCCCCACTGGGGACTGGCCTGCAACCCAGGCATGTGTCCTGACTTGGAATCGAACCAGCGACCCTTTGGTTTGCAGGTCCGTGCTCAATCCAATGAGCTACACCAGCCAGGGCTCAAGTCTTAACTTCATGCCAAAATAAAATCTGAGCTGGGTTAAACAGTTAATTAAAAAACAGGCTGAGCTCTGGCTGGTGTGGCTCAGTGGTTGAGTGCTGGCATGCAAAACAGCAGGTCGCTGGTTCGATTCCCAGTCAGGGCACATGCTTGGGTTGTAGGCCAGTCCCTGGGTGGGGGTGTGCAATCAGTGTTTCTCACACACATTGATGCTTCTCTCCCTCTCTTTCTACCTTCCTTCCTCTCTCTAAAAATAAATGCATAAAAATTAATAAATTAATTAATTTAAAAAAGCAATAACCCTAAGTTTCCAGAGACTTTAGAAGAAAAGGGAGGTGACCATCAATTCTGAAGCAGAAAAGTACATTTAAAAAAACTGAATCCCTAAGGGATATTGCTCACATTAAAAAGTTTACAAATTTCTGTATGTTCCCTCTGAAAAATAAAAGGCAACGTAAATGCTACAAGTTGAGGGAGTTAATAATATAACTGATTAGAAAAAACTGAGGCCTCAGCGTTCAAATGACTCAGTTCAAAAAAGAACTGTAACTGATCAATAACTGTATGAAAAAGTATTTCTTCACCTATCAAATCAGCAGTAATTTTTAAGAATGATAATTACTCAATACTGGTAAAGGCAAGCTGTAACCCTGCCAACAAATCCATAAATTGTTCTGATCCTTTTGAAAAATAATTTGGTAATGTGTGTCAAGGTTCTTCAAGTAATTTTCCTTCTGAGAACCCATTCTAGAAATGTAGGAGCCATGAGTGAGCACTATATATATATATATATATATTCTCCTCATCCAAGTATATGTTTATTGATTTTAGAGAGAGGGAAAGGGAGGGAGAGAGAAACATCGATGTCAGAGAAAATATCGATCGGTTGTCTCCCATACATGCCCCAACTGGGGATCGAACCTGCAACCCAGGGATGTGCCCTCACTGGGTATTGAACCTGCAACTCACAACCCTGGGTATACGTGACGACACTCCAGCCAACTAAACAGTGCAGCCAGGGCAGGCGTCACGTTGTTTTAACTTCTGAAACACACACAACACAAAGTCCACCATTTAACCACTTCTGAGCGCACAGCCCAGCGGCACTGAGCATCGGCACTGGCGCGCAGCCGTCACCGCCCTCCGCCTGCAGAACTCTTCCTGCCGCAAGCGGACTCCCTCCCAGCGAAGACGCCCTCCCCATCCCCTCCCCAGCACCCGCACCCACCATCTCCTTTCTGTTTACGTATTTGGCTCTTTCAGGGACCTCGTGCAAGTGGAATCATACAGAATCTGCCCTTCTCGCACAGGATTATTTCTCTCTACGTAATGTCCTCCGGGTTCTGAATAAAATTCCATTTGTCCCTCGAGGGCCACTGGTGTGCTTCTACCTTCTGGCTAACGTAAGTAATGCTGTTATATCATGGGTGTACGAATACCTATTTAAGTCCCTGCTTTCGACCCCTTTGGGTCCATCCCCAGGAGTGGTACTGCTGAATCACACGGAGATTCCACTTCCGATTCCCCGTGACCTGCCCCGCGGTTCTCCGCAGAGGCGGCGCGTCTCGCACCCCCACCAGCAGCGCAGAAGGGCTCCAGTCTCTCCACTCCCTTGCCAAGGCCGGCTCCGTTCTGCTCCTTCCTCCCGATAGCAGCCGCCCTCACGGGCGTGCGGTGGCAGCTCACTGTGGGTTTGGTTTGCGTGTTCCTAATCATGAATGACGCTGATCGTGATTTCATACGGCGCGCTGGCCACCTGTATATTTTCTTTGGCAAAATGTCTAGTGAAGCCCTTTGCACGTCTTAAAATAGGATCACGTACTTGTTTTCTCACTGTCGACTTGTAGGAGCTCCGTACAATGTCTGGATATTGGCCCCTCATCAGTAAGTGATTTCCAGACGCGTTTTCTGTCCCGCGGGCTGCCCTGTGCTTTCTGACTGTCCTCTTTGATGCAGGAAGTCTGGCGCTCTGAGGCAGTCTGGCCCCTCCTTTTCCCTGTCCCCGCCGCCTGTGCTTTCGGCGTCACATCCGAGGAGACACTGACGAATCCAACGCCACGAGGCTTTCCCTCTACGTTTTGTACTAAGGTTTCATGGTCTCGGCGCTTGTATTTGGGTCTTCTGCCCACTTTGAGTCATTCTGTGTGTGGTGTAAGGTAAGGTCCAACTTTACTCTTCTGCATGTGAGTGTCCCGTTTCCCCAACCGTTTCTCGAAGAGGCTGTCCTTGCCCACGCGGGGGCACCTTGCTGAAAACCATTCCACCATGAGCTTATTCCTGGGCTCTCTGCTCTGCTCCACTGTTCTACGTGTCTGTCTTCATCCCAGTACCGTGCCGTTTTCATTGCTGTGGCTTTGCAGTGAGTTTTGAAATCAGGAAGTGTAAGACCTCCAACTTTGTTTTTCAGATGGCTTTGGCTATCAGGGTCCCTTGAGAGCCTATGTGGATTTTAGGACGGATTTTTCTGTTTCTGGAGAACCGCCCACATTTCTGACAGGGGTTGCACGGAGCCTGCAGACCCCCTGGGCAGCACTGGTGTCTGAACAGCACTCATCTCCGGACCCGCGAGCACGGGCGTCTGTCCGTCTGCGTCCTCGAGTGTGTCTCAGCAGCTCTGTGCAGGTCTCGGTGCCCAAGCCCTTCACCCTGGGGAACACGAAGTATTTTCTTCTTCTCAACAGCATCGTGTTTTCATTTATGATTCCAAAATATCAGAAACTACCTTAATTCAAAGGGATTATATCACGCAGTAAAACACCACATCCATTAAAAATATTTATAATTTTGTAAAATGATAATATAAGTGAAAAGGTATAATTTTGCAGAAATAGTATAGTCATAAATAAATACTCCCCGAATATCGGCAGTAGTCACTGTTGAGTATCATGGCTACAAATGGTTTTTCTTTCTGAAACCTCTCTATATTTTTGGTATTGCTAAAATAAGCATATAGTACTTTCATGAAAATTAAAAGTAACAACTCTGGAAAAGCTGCATAATTAAGTTACAGCAGGGAGACGCCCTTTCTGAAGGCCGCCTCGCAGGGGCAGGCTAAGAACAGAAGCGGCTGTGAGGGGACCGGGACCCGGGACCCGGGAGAGCCACTGCAGCACACGACGGAGACCGTGTGTGTGACAGCACAGACGGGCACTGGCCTCGCGTCAGGCCGGACACCCCGAGCCGGCAAGTGAGAGGGTGCCAGCGCCCTGCCTGGAAGGACCAGTTAGGGACCACCCGACTGTTTACCGCAAGGCTGCGCCCGCAGCGTGGAGCCCACGCGCTCAGCCGGCTACCACGGTCCAGCCCCTCCCTGGTGAAACAAGCACTCAGTAGTGCCACCCAGGAGAGGCTCACAACGCAGTCACGTCACTGGCACCGGGACCCAAGTTCGTGCCACCTGCCCGGGGAGAGGCCGCCTTGAAGAGCCCTGGGGCTGGGTGTGCCTCCTCACCTGCAGACGGGGGTTTGTGGGCACGCCCCGCCTCCTCGCCTGCTGGGAGACGCGGAGGGCACGGGTGGCTCACACAACCCTGCCGAGGGGAAGTGCAGCGCCAGAACGCAGCTGCGGTCCGACCGCACGCCGTCGCTCGGGCCCTGATGGGTGGGCGAGGCGCCAGGAGCCCAAAGACCCTGCCGGCGGCAGCAGTGTGGCGTCCAGCCCGGCCCCTGGACAGTGCTGCGCACAGAAGTGTACAACCAAGGCTGCTGGGCGAATGGGCGAATCAGCAGTGATGCCCAACTCTGACCCTACCAACCCCCTTGTTATCCTCAGACGTCCCCGCAGCACGGAACTCAGACAACGTGCCATGTGATCACCCGGAGAGCAACACTCCCTCCCCACCCTGCCGGGGCCAGTCCGGCTCCCCGCACGCGCGTCAGGACCGCTGAGAGGGGCCCTCCTGGCCTCCGGTGGCCTCCCCGCCTGTCAGAGACAGCAGCTCCTCCGCTCCCTGCCGCTGTGGCATGCTGGGAGGGGCCCGAGCTAACTCAGGAAAGGCGCCCGTGGGCTCAGGGCAGCGAGCCTTCCAGAACATACAGTGGGCAGCACAGTGCCGGTTCTGTGTCCCCACCTGACGCGGCAAACGCGGCACCTCTGTACGGCACAAAACCAAGGGTTAGAGAGGAATTATCCTTCGTCCTCTGGTCCCTCTGTCACTTTGTTCTGGTCTTTACTTAAAAGCAAAGGGCCTGCCCTGGCCAGCACGGCTCAGGTGGGTGTCCTCCCATGAAGCAAGAGGTCGCCGGTTTGATTCCGGGTCAGGGCGCATGCCTGGGTTGCAGGCCAGGGCCCCTGGTTGGGGGCATGTGAGAAGCAACCCATCCATCGATCCTTCTTTTTCTCCTTATGTTCCCTTCTTGATAAATAAAATCTTAAAAAAAAAAAAAAAAAAAAGAGCAAGGGGCCTATAAATACCTCCCACTGATTTTACACCTGGGGAACGTTTCTGAATAAAACTTTCACATTCTCATTCCTAAACTGAGCCAAGGGTTGTATTTTTCACATCCCCAGGCCATTTTGCGGGCGAATTAAATGCGCTCACTCATCTTTCAGTGGAGACAGGTTACGCTGGTGCACTGGGAGACGCTGGTTTCTGGATCTGGAGAACTGGTGTTTGCACCGCAGGCGCTGGCGCCGCTTTAACTGGAAACTGTCTGATCATGTCAACTGTTTCATCAGGTGAGAATCTAACCTAAAAAATCTGGCTTCGCTGACGGTTTAAAATAGACTTTTTCCTTAGGCAGATCAAAGATACCTGGCATTCAGCTGCGTTCAAAGGTTGCCAGGGAGTTTCCTGCTGCCAACAGCAAGGACAAAGGGGCACGCGCTTGCTGTCCCGCTGACGTGGGCGAGCAGTGTGAGTGATTGGAAAGGGTGGGCCGGCGGGGGTCAGTGGAGTGGACAAAGGAGTTTCCCGAGAGCTGCCAGGGCCTGGGCTGGCCTCTGCTGTCCCCCCGCTGGCTGAGGGGCCCTTCCAGCCAGACAGGTCCCCACAGCCCTCCCTCGTCCTGAGAAGGCGGGACGCTCCCACGGAGCGTACAGAGCACGCGTGCTCTGCTGCGGGGCTTTCCCTCAACCCTAGGGACAAGCCTGTGGCACGAGGAGAGCCTGAGGCAGGGGTGGGGAACCCAGGCAGGCTCTGGTCCTCCCACGAGAGGTGGCGCCACAGCAATTCCATGGAAAAGAACAAGCAGAAGGCCCGAAGCGCTTTTCTTTCCTTCGGCAAACGCGCTTCCTGGGCCCTGGCAGGTGCTGGACTGGGCTCCAGGACAGACGTGCGGGCAGCCCCTGCCCACGGCGACGCATCAGCAACAGTGACCCGTGTGGGGGGGGAACAGCGTGCGCGGAGCCCTCTGCAACCCAGTGCCCCCGACGGATGGGAGGACCAGCCGTGGTCCATCCACGCAGAGGATGTTACTCAGCCTCAGAAAGGAAGCGGGCTCTGACGGACGCTGCAACGTGGATGAGCCGTGCAAACATCACGCTAAGCAAAGTACGCTGGCCACAAAGGACAAACACTGTTCGACCCGCTTACGAGGGAACTAGGGGAGCTGAAACCACAGAGACAGAACGGGGATGCCCGGGGCCGGGGGGTGAGGCACAGCCCAGGGTTTCCGTGGGGATGAATGGACAGCGGGGACGGGCACACCACGTCACAAACGCAGTTAATGCCACCGGACTGCACACTCGGGAATGCTTAAAATGGCAAATACTATGCAATGGACAGTTCGCCACAATTTGGAAAGGTAAGGCAGGCTTGAGTCAGGGCAGTTCAGGAGACACCGGAGACAGAACCAGCAGGAGGGAGAGGCTGCCTCTGGAGAAGGAAGGGCACCGAGGAAGCACAGACCCGTAGGGCCTGGAGGGGCTGGACAGACGAAGGGACCACCCTAGGAGCCAGGTGTGGGTGTGCGAAGAGACGGGAGGGAGTGAACGAGCTGACGGGAGAAACGCAGGTGAGTTTGGGGAAGGCCCAAGCTAAACATTCAATGCGTGATTACAGCTGCCAGTTGAAACCAAACCCCAGGCTCCGCCCAGAGGGTCTCGCAGAGTATGACAAGCAGAGGCCTGAGACCCACCGCTAGAGTAACAGCCCGGTGTGTGGCCCGAGGAGAGTGGGCAGGAGGGGGCCCGGAGGGGCCGGGCTCCGGCTGTCTGATCTGAGACCGGGGCTCACTGACTCACACACGCAGCCCTGGGGGCGCCTCTGCCGCCCAGCTGCCGGCCCGGTGCAGCCATGCGGGGCTGGAGCCACGGAAGGAGGGTCCTCTGGGTCTGTCCGCTCCTGGAGGACAAGCGCCATCTTTGGTCCTGTCACCGTCCCGACCACCTCCCCATGCCCCGCACAACCCAGGTGTCAGCTGGGAACTGACACCTGCCCCGTCACCCCCGGGCTGCTTCCTCTCACTGTGTCCGAAGATGTGGAAACCGAAACCCAACAGGAGACACGCCTGGACCACAGAAGGAAAGACTGAGGGAAGCGGTCCCCGCTCTGGGGACGTCTCTTCATCGCCGCTGCCCTCGGACCAACAGGCAAGAGGCCAAGCGCCGCTGAACGGCCACCGCGTTCGCGCTCGTTTTTAGGCAGAAGAGCAGTGCCGGCGGTGGCGGACTCTCAGCCGCGCCAGGAAACGAGCCGTGTCGGATGGGGCTGGAGTGCTGCGTTTTCACAAAGGGGGGCGGGGGTGCGGAGCAGGAAACAAACTTTAACTGCCGTCTGAAAGCCACCCTTAAAAATCTCAAGTGAATTCTCCCAGCAACAACTTCTTTCACAAGAGGCCGAACACGTCGCAACTAGACTTCTGGCCCAGGGTCTCCAGTTGAGTGCCGTCAAGCCACACTTCTTCTGTCATAACCGACTTCTCCCGGGCCCTTCTTTTCTAAGACAGGGAGGATGCCTCCAGAAACAGAGTTCACAGTTAATTTATTCCCCCCATAAGTCATTTTTAAAAAGTGCTCTCTTCATTTAACATCTATTTTTTATCTACTGATTGACTGATTTTAAGGAGGGAGGGGGAGGGACAGGAACATCGACTTGCTGCCCCCCATCTGTGCACGCACTGACTGAGGTTCGCATGCGCCCTGACCAAGGGTCAAAGCTGCGACCTCGGCGTGCGGGAGCGACACTCCGACCAACTGGGCGACCTGGTCAGGGCTCTGCATCTGACATCGAACACGTCTACCTTCCAGACCAAAAATGTTAAACTAAGGGGCTAATTCAGAAAAATCTTTGAATGAACAGGGCTTGGAAACTATATTCAGCCTTACTTAAAAAAAATTACTGAAATACAGGTGACATTCAATACTATTAGTCTCAGGTGTACAGCTGGGATCTGACAGTTTTATACCTTATCAAATGATCATGAAGACAAGTCTAATAATTACCCATCACCATACAAAGTTATTACGATATTATTGACCACATGCCCTATGCTGTACATTACATGCCCGCTTACTGATTGTATAACTGGAATCTTGTACCTTTTAATCCCCTTCTCCTACTTTGCCTGCCCTGCTCACCCCTCCCCTCCGGCAACCCCAGTTTGTTCTCTGTGTCTGTGAGTCTGTTTCTGCTTTGTTTTTTAGAGTCCATGTATAAGTAAAGTCATAGGGTATGTGTGTTTTTCTGACTTAGTCCAGCAGCCTGTTAAATAAATAAAACAGGAAGACTCTTTTCCACTTAACAAATGATCAGTTAAGCTTTTGGGTGACCCCAGTACGGGGAAGGTAGGATGGAAGGCATTTTACATGCTCCAGGCAGAGTGTGTCGGTGCCCCACTCCGGACAGTATGGACAACACACTCCTGAAAACGCATGAGCTTTGATTCAGTGCTTCTGTCCCTTGAATCAAGCTTTAGGAGAGGCTCAAAGATGTGACCAACAAGGACAAAAGATATACGTCACAGCAAGTTTTAAAAAATATTTTAAATTCATCCATTTTCTGAGAGAGGGGAAGAGAGGGAGAAAGACAGGGATAGGAACATTGATGTGAGAAGGAAACACCGAAACTGCCCCTTACGTGTGTCCTGGCCGGGGACCCCACAACCTGGGCCTGTGCCCTGACCGGGACTCAAGCCAGCGACCTTTCACTGTGCGGGACGACAGCCGACCGACAGAGGCACCCTGGTCAGGGCGTGCCCTTTTATGGCAGCTGACACCCTGGGGTGCCCACGGAACGGGGCAATAAATGGCTGTTAAAAACCGTGCTATCGTTTCCTTGAAAATCAGGAACAAGACAGACACGTCCACTTCCCCACCACACAGAACTTCTTACTGGAATTTTCAGTCAACCAGAGAAAGAGACCAGAAGTGGAAGAATCCGGAACGAAGAGGTGAGATTATCGTCATGTGCAGATCCAACCGATCGCTTGGAACATCCCAAAGCATCAACGGAAAAACCCCTGGAGACCATCAGGTGGCCGGCGAGGGAGCAGGCGTGAGAGACGCCAGTCTGCGGCCTGCGTGCAGACAGCCAGCGACTACCCGGGAGGCACAGCGGGAGGGACGGCCCGTTCGCAGGAGCGACGACAGCGGAATACCTGGACACGCGCCCCCCAAGAAACGCGCAACACCCGCGAGAGGGAACCTGAGACTTAAAGCTCCCTGAAGGGAACGAAAGCGCCCTTGAACGGACAAGAAGATGCGGTGCACTCCCAGACGGGGCGGCGGTGGTGGCAGCGGTGGCAGCAAACGTCCCCAGAAGCTAACCCTCCCTGGGTGCTTTACGGTGTGATGGGGTCCCAGTGACACAGCGACAGGGAAACCAGCCAATCCAAGCTTCCTCCTTTTTTAACAGTATCAATATTGTTACTGTGAACTGTTCTAACAGGATACAGCGACAACCATGTCAACGATGTCCGAAATCGAGATTTTCAGGGTAAGATGAGATAAAATCAAGAAAATCCAAGAACAAGTGAAAACTATGATGTTAAAGTTGAATTAGAAATATCAGTATGAACGCAGGACTGAAATACAGACTCACATTTACCTCCTGGCTCCTTTCTCTGAAAGCACGTGAAAGCAACGGCAGCCCCGCGGCAGCAAGCCCCTCGGCCCCCAGATGCCGGCCGCTCCCCGCTCCCCTCCCCGCTCCCCCCGGAAGGAGTCCGGGCTCTTTGGAGAGTGCCGACTGAGTCTGGGGCGGAGAAGGCGCAGACCAGCCCGAGGGGCATCTCACTGCGCTGGAAATCCCGGAATCAAGCTCTGATAGGGATGAAGCCCCGCAAACGTACCCAGGAGCTGGCCCCAAGGGCGCGCAGAGGTCACACTTACGTATCTGCACATCAAAAAAACCTAACGATTTGGGCAGATTAAAACACACTGAAATCAACAAAATACATGAGTCTATAACGATATTTAAAAAAAAAGAAAGCTACAAAAACCTTTTGTTTCCCGGCATTCGAGGCACAGCGGTCACTAAAAGGCAAAGGATTGCGTGTATCCTGACCTTCCAGTCAGAGCCACACGACAGGACACCAACCGCTGTGGCTGGTAGGACACGGCGCCGCTCTCAGAGGGGCGCCAGACCGAACGCTGACATTCCAGCGCAACTGCCCACTCGGCGAGGATACGCAGGCGGTGTCGGGCACGAGCACGCGGCTGACGGGGAACAGACGCCGGCTGGAGGCCCCTGCGCCCTGCAGACCGCCGTTCGTGCCTCCTGGGGGGAAGGAAACCGTGCTGCCCAACGAGAGCTCGATCTGCCGCCGCCCGACCCGGGGGGATCCAGCACCGCTTCCGACGTCACTTCACAAGTGCATCTCCCACACGGATGACACGCCTTCCGCGTCACACGGCGTCATCCTACGCGCTCCACACAAAAAGGCCTCCACTGACGGGGACCACAGGGACAGGGGACAGCTTACTGACAGCCAGCGTGGCTCACTTAGGTAGCTGTAGCCAGGGCTGGGGCCTGCTGGCACCCCCAGACTGGCAGTGACCCCGGGGTCTGGCAGGAGCCCCGACAAACCCCTGCCCTGGAAGACACTTTCACCCTAGGTTTCGGTGGGCTTCAAACACTGACCACGACGACCAGAACAGAGTAACAAGCAGTCAGGCGCGCGTCACGAGCGGGCCGTGACCAGGACTTCCGAGACGGAACCGCCTGACGCAGACCGCGCGTGAAGCCGCCGTGCTTACTGCACTTAAAGAAATGACACGTTTCATGGGATCTGCGAGACAACAGGAAAGTATTTTTAAAATCACACTGCAAATTAAAAACAGAACTTCCATAAATGAACACAGCGTACCTGAAATTAGGAGCCCAGTGGGTGAGTTTGACAAAACACACGTTGACTGACCTGAAGACTCTTTAACGAGGAAACAGAAACTGCGAATGGTGTTTAGAAGCTTGGATAGCAATGCAGCAAGGTAATTTTATGTCCGCTGACTATAATAATTTGTGGTTGTATTTTATATTTCATTTTTAGATTTTATTTATTTTTAGAGAGAGAGGAAGGGGGAGAAAGAGAAGGAGAGAAAGAAACATCAGTGTAAGAAACATCGATTGGTTGCCTCTCATACACGCCCCAAACCAGGCATGTGCCCAGACTGGGAATCGAACCAGTGACCTTTCACTTTGCAGAACGATGCCCAACCAACAAGTCAGGGCTATATTTCATTTTTATAGTAACCTATTTTTATTGTATGTTTTGAGAATATTAATCCATGATGACTTGAAAACTAAGAAAGAGAAAACTGGCCCTCACAATGGATAATGTTGAGAGACTCGGTTCAAGAATATAGCTGGTAAACAAAAAGGCTGAAAAATACAGATGGAGACTGAAGAAAGACGGTAAATGAAAAAGTCCAATACATATTTGACTACAGCCAAAGAAAGAGGAGAGACTAATGTAAGACAACTGAAGAAACAACGGCTGGGATTTTCCACCACTGAGGAAGCACAAACATCCACAGATTCCAGATGAACCCCCAAAAAACTGACTAAAAAAACCCCATCTGGATACCAGCACCGGAACCACTGGAAAGTCAACGTCAGAGGCAAACGTCAGGAAAGTGGTCGGAGGTCCCAATGACACCTCGAAGTGTGACGCAGGCTCCCCGGGGCTCAGGGAGAAGGGCAGTGGCCCCGAGATGCTGATCTTCGACCTCCTGAAGGAGGCAGTTCACCCTACAATTCCACACTCGGCGAGGATACTGCAGGAAGGAGGGCAAACTAAAGGCATTTTCCAGATAAGCAAAGGCCAGAACTTGCTACAAGGAGACTCTCATTAAAGGAAACCCTGAACGGTGTGTTCATACAGAAGGAGAGTGGCCGGTGCTGGGACCCAGCACGTCTGAGCAGCCAAAAGGAAGGCAGGCGGAGTGACCGGTAGGTGGGTTGATCTAAGGGACTGCTGACACTCGCCGGACTGGAACTTGCAGGGTCGCAGAAACACTGAACGGAAAGTGTCCCCCCAGGTCCCCCGTCACTAGCCTCCCGCGTGAGCGCGGTGCACCTGTCACCACTAACAAACACGACTACGAACCGGAACCGCGGTGTGCGGCAGGGCTCGCTCCGGATTTGCCTGTCCCACGGCTCTGACGGAGGCACAGGCCACCGCGTGCTCGCAACTGTGCTACCTCAGGGAAGAGGTTCGCTGCCCCGAAACTCTCCTGTGCTCCACGGGGCCTCCCCGCCGGCCCCCGGCAGCCCCCGAGCTGCCTACCATTTCGCTTAGTCATATGCATCTAAGGTTCCTCCGTGGAACCTTCCTGTGGCCCGATAGCTCAGTTCTTTTTATGGCCGAACAATATTCCACTGCCTGGATGGACCACGATTCCTTCATTCAACAACTGAAGATGATATATCTTGATTGCTTCCAAGTCTCGGCAATTACAACCAAAAGTGTGGCGTAGTTTTTAAATTTCTTCAAATTCTTGTGTGAAATCACAGAGCAACTAAGAGCAAAACCAAAAAGCCCACGGCCAACATCTACAAAAAACCAGCTGAAAACATGTCCCCGTACACATGTGACGTGTGGGGACGAGCTACCAGCAGCTGCGAGACCTGCTCCGATCGGCCTCATGAGGAGGAGGCAGAGAGGGCTGGCCTGCGGAGCAGCAGCTAGGAAGCACTCGCTCAGAGAGCTGGGCGAGCCCACCTGACAGCAGCAGCTGCAGGTGGGAGGGTCTGTAGCCTCCAGGGGGTGAGAGCGAGGTGGCCAAGTTAAGCCTGAAGGGGCCGAAAGGTCTGAGCCCAGGAACCTTGGAAGCTCGGCAGCCAAGGCCCCGTCCCGAACCCCACCACACTGGGCAGAAGCTGCTGGGGAGAGGACGCCAACTAGCGGCGGGGCCGGAGAGCGGGTGGGAGAGCGGCCCGGACAGGGGCAGGGACGAGGCCGAAACGGCGCCAAGGGGTCGCTGCCCGGGTTTGGAAAACCTCACAAGCATAACCTAAGCTAGCGCTCCAGAGCCCGAGTCCCTCCTCTCTAATCAATCGGTCAGTCTTCCTCTCTGCCTCTCACACGCACACACGCACACGCACACGCACTGGGGCAACAGGAGGGATCGAGGTCCCACACGGAATGATTACAAGGAAGAAGAGCAAGGGCGGGCTGACATCTCTCCAGACAGGTAAGCACGTCAGAAAGACGTCCCATGAAAGACATTAAAACCACAACTCAGTATTTCAAGACGCTGCAGCACTAAAGAGCCACAGACAGTAAAGGAATAATGGAATGTGTGGAAGGACTTCATGAATCTTTAGTAGAAAAATCTCAGAAATAGGTAATATAACTGTAAAGAACTAAAAAAAAATTGAGAAATAAAGATTAACTGTAAGGAATACAAATGCAAACAAACACAATGTAAAATTCCTTACAAGAAACAGCAGCACGTGAAAAAATGATTTAAATTGAAAAGAAATGACAAGCACAAAGAGAGACACGCCAGACGTAAAAGGGCCAAGAAGATTCAGAACTGACGCACCCGGAGCCTCCACTGGAGAACACGAACGCACGGAAACCGAACCCGTCCTCAAAGTGATAACGCGAGAGAAAGGTCTGCGGCTGCGTGTCCAGGACGCGACGTGCACGCGGGAAGACCACTGGACTTCAAAGGGAAAATAGGCATGAAAGCAAACAGACCCAGCGGCCTGTAAGGGACAGAAAATCAAAGTGACATCGGCTTCCACAGCACTGTTCGTTACAGAAGGAAACGGAGGGACAGCCTCCAGACGCTGTTGCGGCCGAGGCCTGCTCCCCAGCAAGCTTCGGAAGGCAGCCCGGGAAGGCCTGTGGGCACAGGGACAGCCCGGACCGCACGTGCACGTCTGCGCAGGAACGAGGTCTGCGCGGCGGGAGGGCGAGAGCAGCCTGCAGCGGCCGTGGGCCTGACGACGAGCAGAGCAGCACTGCAGCGACGGGAGGGGGAGACGGTGGGAAAATGCGAAAATTAGCTCTCGATCATCACACTGATTCTAACATTGGTACTGTTTTTCTGAGAATACTTTGTGTGTAACGTGGGGTAAAGTGAGTGAATAATTATCTCGTGTTTAAGTCCTATTATCTCTGGTGTCCTGGAGAACCTGACATCTTGGTGTGGAAAAAGGAGATATTAAGATAGAGTTAAATAAATGGCCATTAACCTGAATTTGAATTGAAAATATCGTACAAACTCCTGGAAAAACGCATTCTCTATTTTGGTCCGTTAGGAAGGCCCGCAAACGGTGACCATTCCAGCGGTAGCAAGAGTCCTGGCACCTCAGCATGACCAGTGTGAATGCCCCGGGCTGTGGACGCGCCGCAGGAAAGGGCTCCCTCTGGGCACGGGGCAGGCAGGCGGCACGCCGTCCTATCCTGGCACGAACAGCGGGGAATGGAGGGTGGGAGTCGCACCCTGAGGCCTGGAGAAAGAGGGCGGCTCCGAGTGTCCTTGGGAGGGGCGAAGGAAGCCGGGCTGGGCCCCTGCGTGGTGCCCTGGGGCGGGCACGGGCCCTGACTGCAGGAGCCAAGCCTGACGCCCCTGCCGGGTATCAGGGACTGGGCAGCCAGAGAAGGCGCGAGAATGGCTGTGGGACAACTTCCCCACCCGCGACAGCCCGTGCACTGCGGCGGCCTCCGGAGGGCGCCACGGCACCCGCTCCTTCTCTCACTTGCTGGTGGCTTCCCCTTGGGACGCATCCGGCAGAGCAGGCCCTGGTTGCTGTTTAGTGCTGCGCCCGCAGTACCTGGAACGGGGCCTGTTCCCGTGGGTGCTCAGCCCAGTGTGTGCTGAGTGAGTGGATGGCACAAGAAAGGCATGGACCGTTTGGGAGGGGAAGGCTCCTCAAAAATGACCTCGGATGCACCGTATCTACCACGAAGCTAAACCAAACTCAAGTCAACGCGAGCTCTGTCAACTGCACGAGTGGATTCCTGGGAAACCGGGAGCAGGAAGTGCATACGAGAATCCCTCCGCCAAGTCCCTCCCTGGCCAACCCTCCCTTCCCCCACCCCCCTGCACCCCCCTGCCGCCCCTGCCCCACACATTTGCATCAGGCTCCTGAGCTCACCCAAAACAAAAATTAACTGTAAAAGCCCCATTTATTATGCATGTGAGGTACGAAAAATATCTGCTGTTTTCTTTCTATATTACGCTAGTCTGTTTCAGTAAACACACAGTTTTTCAGAGGTTCACATTTGACTTTAGGGTTCTCACTCTATTTTCTTTAATAAGGTTTCATGTACTTCAATCTCAAAATCTCCCAGAGGACCGCTTTTCGGGACCGAACACCCTCAGGCAGAAAGGGGCAACTGTGCCATTTTGGGGAAAATTCGAAGCGAAGAGCTCTCTTTCCTGACTCATCTCAAATAGGAAGTCCCTGGGTAGAGTGGCCACCAATTACTCATGGGCGAAAAAAGTCCAAGGACTGCGGTTCCAGTCCGCACCCCTCCACCCCCAGGAAAGCCCTGGGTGCCCCCCAGTTCTCACAGCTGCTCTATCGGGGTGGCTGCTCTCTGAGCCGTACAGCTCTGAGACAGATGGAAGAGAAGAAGTACTTTAAAGACAAATCGGCCAGCTTAATTACAATTAATATGAGAGGCTTTTAAGTCTTTCCTGTTATTTTTTTGAGTGTAATACCTGTAATACATTCATGGTAGATTTTTATCTTAAGGAGCTTGGAGTTTACAATATCAGTTGAGTAAGTAAGTTAACGGCACTCAATCTAAAAGAAAACTCAGGAAAGAAGAAAATGTGATGCTACAGACCATACCCACAGCAAAGGTATAAGAAGCTAATAAACCATCAAAACATTACTCCTTCTTCCCAAGTAGGCAAAATTTAACTTTAAAAGACAAATAATAAAAATTACCTTTTAAAGATGGTAGTTTTTGAAGTTCTCTATTATAGCTGATGCTAAACCTGGAGGAATTCTGCCGTTTTTCTTTCTTGGCTATGGGTTGAGGGGTCAGCACTTTTATTTTAGTAGATACTGCCGACGGCACCGCAATAAGGCTGTTCTTCCTGCTGGGAATCTGTTTACAAAACAAAACCAAAAACAAACATGTCAGGTGATCTGATTTTACAGCACACGTAGAATCTGGAACAACATATGAAAGTCTTACTCTGGGAGAGAGTCCCTTCTACTCCACTGTAAACCACATAATCCGGTAGTTTGTGGACGTGGGGGCCCCACCACCTCTCGTAATGCTTGGTGGTGAGAGAGTCCTTTACCTCCCTCTGGGCTTCTGGGTATTTACCATGTAGGCTGCTATGCGTGTGTGTACAGGCTGACGGTCACGACCCTGCAAAGATGTCCACATACAATCCCTGGGACCTCACTTGGCAAAGGGGACTCTGCGGACGCGATGAGGTTCAGAACCCTGCAGAGGCAGACGACGCTGGGCTGGTGGGGTGAACCCACGTGACCACACAGGTCTTTACAAGGCAGGAGAAGGCAGTGAGATGGCGAGGCAGCGGTCAGACAGAGACGCGCACGCGCCACGCTGCTGGCTGCGAAGAAGACGGAGGAAGGGGCCACGGGCCAAGGGGCGCAGGCAGCTTCTAGAAGTTGGGAGAAGCAGGGAAACACACTTTCCTCTAGAGCTTCCGGAAGGAACTAGTTATGCCGACATCTTAGTTTCGGCCCCATTTCTGAGCCCTAGAACTGTAAGGGAAAAAGTTTATGTTCTTTTAAGCCACTGAGTTTGCAGCCACTTGCACAGCAGCAGCAGGACACTAACAATGACGGATGCCACATGAACGACGAGTTTCCCTCCCAGGTCGCCGCTCGGCCTCAGGAGCGGTGCAGGCTACAGGACAGCGCTGCCCCTCGAGCCCGGGAACAGACTGCGTGACCACTGGACTGTCCCACCACACGCAGCTGGCTTTCAAGGTGGGAAGCAGCGCACAGTCCCAAGCAGAGGTGGGTGAGTGCTGAGGGCACGTCCGCAGAGCGGGGACAGCTGGCAGGCGCTCTGTGCAGCAAAGGCGCGCCCTCTCCCTGCCCTGCCGTCTGCCCCCCAGGGAAGTGGAGTCTGTACCCACCCGACTGCTCAGCGAGAGCCAAACTTGTCCTGGAAACAAACCCGCGAGCCCCCTCCGATCGTGCAGGGCCAGGGAGAGCAGGCCCAGCAACGCAGACCTCTAACTACTTACTCTCATCATTGAACAGAATTTCCGCTAAGAAAAGTGCTGCTTTACCTTTTAATACGGTGCTTGAGAGCACCATGCCTGGGAGGGTTTCCAAGATGTCAGAGCACCACACGCAGGTGAGTCTGACCAGGAGCCAGGGTCTCCTGGGCCTGCCCCCACCCCCAACAGCCTGCAGCTTCCTCCTCACAATGGGCTCTCTCGGGCTCTGTCCCTGACATTTGTCATTTCCCACCTGGCCATGACGGCATGGGCCTTTCCCCCTCAAAACCCCCATCCACGACTCTCCCCCTCCTCGGGATTCCCCACGTTAGAACTTTCTGCTCAGCTCTCTCGGTGATCTTAGAAAAGCCTGGTGTTTGTTCACTCCACAGCCACAAATGCCCCCCAGCAGTTGGCTTGTTTTAAATGCTTCACACACAGGTGTCCACCAGACGGAAGTTTACACGTCGAGTCCAGCACTGCCCACCTGACACGAGAGGAGAGCCCGTGCTGCTCCCGCCCGACGGATGGCCTCCACCCGAGGAGCGGCGATCCGGCCGAGCCGTCAAACAGAAAAGGAAGCCTGTGGTCCCCACAGCCCCCTGCAGGCCGCGCCGAGGCTAGGCTTCCGCTGTCCGAGAAAACCACGTCCTCCCCAAGGCCTCCTGACTCCACGCCACGTCACCTCGTCCCACGGGCCCTGCTGGGCATGCTCCTCCTCAGTGCAGACAGCGTGGCCTCCAGAAAAGACAGCCTGGTCCGCCCCTGTGCCTCTAGCCAAATGGAGTCTGCAAAGCGCCCCAGGCCCTGGGCCAGGACGGAGCCTGCTGACACCCTCTCTGTTCTGCTGTGCCACCCGTCCCCTTCTGCTCGCAAGGAGCCAGGCCTCCCTGCGCCCGGAGCTCCCCGTCTGCTTCTCCTCTGTACCCAGCACGGCTGTCGCCTTGTGTTCACGTGTGGATTGTGAGGTGGTGTCTTTCCCCCCATGGGGGCTGCGAGTTCTGTGGAAAACACAAGGCTGCCCAGTGCCCGGCAGCAGTCCGAGGGGCCTGCAAGGTCAGGAAGGCTCCTCTCGGGGGTGTGAGCACCTGCAGGAGGGGAGCAGTGTGCGTGTGCACGTGTGTGTGCGCGCAGCCACGCCCAGGCGGGTGTCACCAACAGCCGAGGGGCTCGGCATGGCCACAGGTCACGGCAGGGAGGCAGGGAGGCAAAGGGTGGGCCTGGAGTGGCTGCAGACCCCTCAGAGTCACCAGCCCAGGTTAAAGAACCTGACCTTGATCTCAAGGGAAACCCGAAGCCCAGTGAAAGGGTCTGAGTGCGGTGATGACACCAACACGTTTTCCTTTTCTTTATATCCTCAGCTGGGGACATTTTTTCATTGCTTTTAGAGGTGGGGAGAGAGAAACATCGATGTGCGAGAGCGTCATCGATCGGCTGCCTTCCGTATGCACCTGGGTCAGGGGTTGTAGGTGCCCGGAACCCCGACCGGGACTGGGAGCAAACCCACAACCTAGGGGTGCGCCCTGACTGGGAATCCAACCCGCCACCTTCCGGTTACGGGACGGCGTTCTCCCTCCTGAAAGCTGCTCAGGCCGCAGTGTGGGTGTGGGCTGGAGGGGACAAGGGAAACAGAGGAGCCACAGCTGTCCAGGCGAGAGACAAGTGCAGTCGGTGGAAGGACACTAAGCAAAGCAGAGACTTCCGGGGACAATCAAGGTGCTGGCTGACAGAGCAGAAATGCAGATGAACAGGCCGAGGGGTCGGGGAGACCTCCCAGAACCCTGGCTGGCTGGCACGGGGAGGGGGACAGTGGGACAGGTTACTGAGACAGCAAAGAAACATGGGGAGCAAACAGCTCAGCCGAGGGTGTTCCGAGCCCGAGGCAGGCCCAGGGCAACCCGGCGGTCCTCTTCCTCCCACCCGCTCCCCACTGCTGTCTGCTTGCTGACCGGGCGGCAGCTCTCCTGGGTTTCCGTCTGTTCCACCGGCTCTGCAACGGTGAGGCTGGCCTGTCCTTGTCTGTCTCTTCGCCGGGATCCCAGAGCCCGGCCCGTCGGGGGCCGCACAGCCGGCTCTCGGGAAACCCTCCTCTGAGCCGAGGCGTCTACCTGGGTCCCCAGGTCACGGAGTGAATGAGACCAACCGGCCTGAGCAGAGGGCCTGCCTGCAGAGGCCGCCCTCCACCGCACAGCTCTGCTCCCTGGGGGCCGGACGCGGAGCCGTCAGCACGAGGGTCCAAAGACGTTTGCTCTGCCGTCGGAGCTGACAGTGGATTAGGTGACATGGGGACTCTACACTTTCGTACTACTTTATGTTTTAACGATGTGTGTTCTGATGAACAAAGATAAACGCCCAAAAAGGAAGCCGAGGAGGGCACTTTCCCTAGGTCTCCAGGCCCCCTCCTAAGGGGACGGCGGTCCCCGCCCACGGGTCAGGCCCTGGGAACGCAGGGTCCCAGTCCGCGTGGGAACAGGGCCTCCCTCGCATCTCGCCACTGAACTCCCGTTCCTTCTCCCCTTCCTCTCTTCGCTCACTTCATCCACTCCGTCCCTTCGCCAATCTGTCTTTTCCTTTAAATTTCACCTTAAATGGACACTTCATATTAAAAAGCAATAGCTAACAAGTTAAATGTGCTCCCATTGGAAATATTCTGGAAAATACTGCCAGGGTGTAAGGCAGCTCTGTCGGCTACACCTTTCTGTGGAGCAGGAAATGGTCTAACGAGAACTTGAAATGTGGCTACTGTGACTGTGGAAATCTGAATTTCCAAATTTAACTTAATTTTCATTCATTTAAACAGACAAGTGTAGCCAGAGGCGAACTTCTTGGACAGCGCAGGTCTAACACCTCAGGGCTACCAGGTACTTGGAGCATCCCGCCGGGAAACCACGGCATGAGGTCAGAGCAACATTCCTTTAGAGCCAGAACTAACCCCACCTTTAAAAAACCACACATTTAAGACGCAGCAAAAACCAAGGTCCTCCAACCGCGACAGCACAGCCTGGGGCACTGGCACTCCCGGGCTCGTTCTCTTGCGCCCCCAGGTGGAGGCAGCGGGGAAGGCACGTGTTTGGGTTTGGGGAGCCGCACTTCCGCAGAGACTGCTCCCAAACCTGACCAGGAAGCAGGACGTCTGCGGAGCGAAAACTGAGGCGCAGACGAGACAATGCAAGACAGTTACCTATGGTGTTGTGCTGAACCAGGCACCCCGTGCCCTGGCGCTGGGGGGTCCCCAGTGTTCTAGGGGAGACTTCTTACAGCTGGAATCAATCGCTCAGATGAATCTTCCCTGTGACTTAGGAAAATGTCACCGTGACTCATGCTGGTGGCAGACCGACTCCCCAGCCCCCCCAGGTGCGGGAGGGCGCCTCTCCGCCATCGCACGCTTCCTGACGCCAGGCTCCAGCAAAAATGGCAAGTGCAGGGAAGCACCCAGTTAGTCTGCTGTGCTCAAGGACTCAGGCTAGTTGGGGAGGCAAGTCACAGGGAAATGAAGGTGTCCCAGGCAGTGCGAATGCTCATCGCTAGAGCAAATGACTGCTACTTAAATGTAAAAGATGGAAAACATGTGGCCCAAGATGGGCTCAGCAATCCTCCTTAAACTTCAGGGCAAATGAACTTGAGTTGGAGCTACAAGGGTTCAGCTGAGCAGTGCGGAGGCCCGGAGGAGGATCGCAGCGGTCCCCAAGGCGGGGTCCCTCGGGCCCTTCCCGGGGCTGCCGGCTTTATGACAACACTAAGATACAATCTGCCTTTGTACCCATCCTCACCTCCCTCTCCCGGCTACGAGCACGTGACCGAACGGCCTGAGGGAGAAGCAGGCTTGAGAGGCCAGCTACGGCCCTGCTAAATCAGACATCAAAGAGATCTGCACAAACCGGGAACAGCCATTTTCTCAGTGAGTTTTTGTGATCATTTCTCATAAAAACATGCAATTTATGTTAACGTGTAACGGGTATGCTACTGTCATTACTAGATGGATGAATGAATACTCTAAAACTTTCCGTTTTAGTTTCTAGCATGAAACCCAGCCATGACCACTGAACAGAGCTCTCTGGGACCCTCACTAACCCTGAGGACCTGCAGGCGCTGAGGCCCCGTGGGCCGGAGCACTGCTGCTCCGGATGCGGGGGGGCGGGGTCCCTCTCAGATATTACGTGCCCGGCAGGACTTCACGGAGCAGACTTCCTAGAGCCCCGGCTCAGCAGCGGGCCATTCTGCCCTCCAGGAGGCGTCGGGCCTCTCCCGGGCAAGGCCAGGGATGCCGAGGGCCTCCCTACAGAGGACGGGCCGCCAGCAGCCACCCGGGAAGCCCCGGCCCCACGCAGGCTGCAGAAGGCGGCACGCCTGCCCCCAGAGCAGCGGACCTGACAGGAGGCACTCAGGGCCTACCAAGAGCCTGGCTTGTAAGTAGGGCAGGAGTGGGCGCTAGAAAGGGGACGGCTCTGGAAGAGCTGCTTCCCCACTACCCCCAGGGAGGTAGGCTCCTGGCCCTCCTCCTCCGAAAGCGAATGCCTTCCTATCCCCTCATCCTTCTTCAATGCAGCTTCGGGGGAGAGTGAACCAAAAGGTGGCAATTGAAAGTGGAGAATTCCATTTCCTACATAATAATTACACAAGAATTTCAAAAAAAATTTAAAGCACTATTCCTTTGGGTCATCTCTGAGTTTCTCTGCAGTCCAGTCTAGGGCTGCACCGGCAAAGCCGGGAAGAGGACCATGGGAAATGTGCCGAGGGAGGCCCCCAGCGGAAGCCCGAGTTCAGATCGGGGCCTACAGAGTGGCTCTCGGTGTTCAGGGCGCGGGGAGTCGGGGACTCCCCTCTCCGGGGTGGTCATCACAGACACCTCCCCAGAAACACACCCACCAGCAAAACGACTTTCCTCGTCCCCTTCCAGCTGACCAAAACTCGTGCTGTGGGGACAGTGGCTAGAAAGTCAAACCGATTTTCTTGAAAAGATATTTTTCATTAACACGTTCTTTATGTTGCCATGTAATGGGTGTTGTTATTATTAGATGAGTTAATCAATACTTTCAGAATTTCTGTTTTACTCTCTACCTGCCCTGTACCTTAGCAAGCCTGGCTCCCTGTCTTAGACTCGAGGGTGAGGGGTGGGGTGGGGCAGTGACAGGGAAACGTAAGGGGACCGGTAATAGAGAGAAAGAAGTCATTTCTAAAGGTAGGTGTCAAAATGAGCCACCAAGATGGAGAACAGATTGTTCAGCTTTCTTTACAGCAACAAATATTATGTAAGAGTTGCTGTAGAGACTTTCAAACACACACCAAGCTGAGGCAGGACACGCAAAATGCACAACCAGAGACCGACTCTTGGACAACCTTTAATGGGTTTAAAACGAATCACTCTGGACACAGCGCGCGAACTATAGCACAGAGCCACCCCTGCAGGGCCTGGCCCCCCGGACACAGCGCTCAAACTATAACACAGAGCCCCCCCTGCGGGGCCCGGCCCCCCCGGGCACAGCGCGCGAACTACAGCACAGAGCCCCCCCTGCGGGGCCCGGCCCCCCGGACACAGCGCGCGAACTACAGCACAGAGCTCCCCCTGCGGGGCCCGGCCCCCCGGGCACAGCGCGGGAACTACAGCACAGAGCCCCCCCTGCGGAGCCCGGCCTTTAGGGCTCTCTGAGCAATTCGCTACGGCTCTAAGTATTCACGAGATGTTCCCAGTTACGCTTCCACAGATGTGAGTGTCATACCAAGAACAGCAGCTCAAAGATGAGTTCCCTCTGTCCCTCCAGAGTGTCCCTCTTCAAGTGGCCCATCGACCTGTTTGTGGCCTCACTCCTTAAAAGTGTGCCATGAAATAAAGCAGCAGTAGGTACTGGGCAGAAACTTTTATTTCCAGGACACGTGTGGGTAAACACTCTACTTGGAGGAAAGAAAAAGAAAAAAGCACCATTATTCAAGGAGCAGAAATTTCAGGAAAAGGCAAAAACTGTGACCAGTGTCGTGTTATACTGGAAGATAAATCCTGCCAGGCATCCTGCAGGGAAAACGTCTTTCTAGAGGGCCCGTGCCTCGTCTGTCCCACGGAGCTAAAAACAGCCAAATCGGAAACTGTCCAAATTACTTTACAGATGAGGAAACAGGCCCACTCGGTCAGGCCAGGGATTTCGGGCATCAGGAGCTAGCAGTTTCCTCATCCTAACTCGGGGCCGAAACACTTTCCCTGCACCGCTCCACTGTCTCACCCTCCGCCACCGGATGTCCCTCCTTCCCGAAAACCGGGCAGGCAGCCGGTGCTCGTCTGAACCCAAAACACCGGGCAGCGCACGCCGCCGCCTGCATCCTCCGCGAGGCCGGCTCACAGCCAGCGGGACAGCCCACACTCGGAGCCCGTGGGTTAAGGGGGCCGCAGGCAGGCCACGTCCTGGGACACATTCTCTGTGGCGCTTACACCCAGACCCGGCCACGCCAGGCAGTGTCTGCGCATCTCGGCTTGTGCAGCCGCACGTGGGAACCGCCCCAATGGAGGCGCACTCACAGGAGGACTGAGCGAACCGAACGGCAAATCAGTTTGCACGTTCAGGTTACAATCTCCAGGTTCCAGTAATCCTGAGAGACAGGAGGGGAAGTGTGCAGCCGCGGCCTAATTCACCGCCGAGTCAATCACGTTTGCTGAGTGGGCGGAACTCGACAAGAAGACCCGAGATGAAGACGGAGGGGAGAAAACAACAATAGAAAAGTAAGGCTGGACTCCAAGTTCCGGTGGACGCAGGGCCTCCCTCTCTATTCCTGCAAAGACACTGACACGGCCACCCGCCTGTGTGCGCAGAGTCTGCCAGGTCGCCTCGGGCACCCTCAGGAGGAAGGAGTGCAGCGCCCGCGTTTCGGGGTTTGCGGGGTACCTCCAGCTCTGGAGCCCCAGCTCTTGGACCGCGGCACCAGGTAAACACAGACAGCTGGGCCTCGCATCAACGCCGCGGGCCCCACCTCGGGAGCGCTCAGCGACGGACGGTCAGGAACCCAGCCCCCCTCAAAAACACGCATCGGACACACTGGTGGTTGCGGTGTCTTTCAGTCACTGATGGGTTTCCAGGTTCAAGCTTCACGTTAGCCATCCTCACAGCCAGGTTCTCTCCGCCAAGAGAGGAAGAGATGAACCAAACCCATCGACACTCCTTTCTGACTAGGACAGTGAGCGGTGTCTGCTACGTGAGCAATACGGGCGCGCTAGGAAGTCTCGGCAGTCTTAACGGAAGACCAACAGACTGATACAGAGAAACAGAAAGCAGAATCCTCCTGGAGGGACTACACCTCATTTAAGTCCGTCTGGTCAAAAGAGTGACAGGGAGGTAAGCAAGTCACACGCAAGAATGCCACATAAAACCTGATTGTCTGCCATAAAGAGGGGCGGAGAGCGACTGGGCACAAACAGCCCCTGACTGCTGGTCGGTAAGGAGTCCTTTTGGATTTCTGCTCTTTGCTTTGGGGAGGGCGACACATTTGCTGGATCCATGATCCAACTCTGGAGAACCTGACACCACGATATCAGGCAGCTTCCCCTCTGCGGATGATTCAGAAGCGCCTGTGAGTTCTGCTTGGAGCAAAAAGGCAAAGCTGGGGCTGGGGCTGGCTCTGCACGCGCTCTCAAAGCACAACTGTATCCGGGACCACAGCAACCCCACTGGGTAGCCGCAATGCTTACCCGGCGTTCTAGCTGTCCCGTTATGAGCCCTAAGTCAAGAAGCAAAAGAAGTCAGAACTGGCCAATACAGACAGAAAGAAAATGTGAAAGACTGGAGACTGTACAAAAATACCCAAACCAGATAAACCAAAACGTACGGACACTACTGGGGACAGAGGCTAAGGGGACCACACATCAAGGAGCTGACCCAGGAAACGGGCAGCACCCAGCACAGCAAGGGCGGTGGGAGGAGCGTGAGCCGCTGGAAGGACCTGGCGCCTGCAAAGGAAGGGGCAGGATGCGAGCTAAAAGGAACGTGGGCAACTCCGGCTGGACGGGCCACCCAGCTGCGAGGCTGGAGGTGAGGGGAGTGAATCTGAAAATACCAGCGGCACAGAGAGGCACGACTGTCATAACGGCGCTCATGTTCACCCAAAGTAGACTGATGAAGCCCAATAACTAAAAGTGAGAGTGATGCAAGACACGAGGGGGAAATCTCACATAGGAAACACTACAAAACCATACATCTTATCAGCCTTGGTTTTTCTACCCTATGTTCAAAGCTGTTCACGAAAAAGAAAATGAGTATTTGAGAGTACTTACCTCTGGTTCTGTTCCGTCTTGTCCTTCTTTTGAACTTTTCCCACTTTTTCCTGCTTTTGGTAATTCCTGGGAAACATCGAGAATTAATTAGGCTTCCCAAAGTTTAGACTGCGAAACAACAGATAAATCACAATGCAGTTTTACAACTGATTAACAAGGGCTCGTGACAGTTTTAATGAACACCATCAAGAAATTCTCCATCATATTGTTTAGGTAGCTATACAACATTGCGACACCGCCCTCCTCGCCACTCAGATTCAGATTTCCCGTTTTACGTATTTGGGGTTGAAAACTTTAACAGAAACAGACAAACCCAAATTTATGCAGCATTGTCAGCATTTTGAAGGATGCTCATCACATTCCTTTCTCCGCTCCTAGCTAAGCCCTGTGAGCGGGGAGTTCTGGGGTGATACCGAAACGCTACAGAGCTCCACCTGAGGCGGAAACATTCTCTCCCCCATAAAAACGCAGCACACACACGGCCATCGCCGCCGTCACCCCGAAAAAGAGTATTTCAGAGCCCCAGAGCGGCCCTCTGGAGAGCAAACCCTTCCTCATAAGCATTAAGCGGGGTCCACTCGCTCCCCGCCCGCATCCCTCCGAGGCGTCTGCAGCCCCCACCCCGAAACCCCGGCCCAGGTCTGCGAGGCCGGGTCAACCACCTCCGCCGCCGCACCTGTCCCCTCACGTCCACCGCGCGCGCCGCCCCGGGCGCCCACGCCGGCCGTCAGGACCCCCGCCCCGGCCCGAGCACCTCCCGCCCGGCGCGAACCACCCCCGCCCCCACCCCGAGAGCCGGCAGAGAGGGGCCCCCAGAGCCCTCCGGGTCCCGGCACAGAACCCCGAGTCCCGCCGCGCCCGCTCCCGGGCAGTTCCCCGCCGCCCTCCGCGCGGGCCCCTTCCCCTCTCCCTTCCCGCCGGTCCGTCTCTTGGCCCGGGCCCCGACTCACTTTCTCCTTCTTGTTTTTATTCGGCATGGCTGGTGCGGGCCGTCACCGCCGCCGCCCCCGCCGCCGGCCCCCCGCAGCAGCAGCAGCAGCGCCCCCGCCCCGGCCGCCGCCACCACCGCCGCCGCCGCCGCCGCCGCCCGGGGACTGAGCCGTTCGCTCGCAAGCGCTTCCCCTTTTCCAGGCTCCCAGAGGCTGCGGCAGCCGCGGCGGCGGCGGCGGCGGTGGCGGCGGCGGCGGCGGCGTCTCTCCGCCCCTCCCCCGGGCCGCCCCACCCCTTCCCCGGGCCGCCCCTCCCCTCGCCTCCCTCCCCGCCCCCGGGCCGCGGCTCCCGTAGGCCCCGCCCCGCCCCCCGCCAGACGCCCTGCCATTGGCCAACGCGCAGTCACGTGCCCTAACGCTCTCCCGCTTCCTAGACCCGCGCGGGTCCGTGCCCCTCTCCGGCTCGCGTCAGTCTGAGGCCGGGCGGCGGCGGCGGTGGCGGCAAGGGTACGGCCGCGAGAGTCGGGCCGAGCCAGACGAGCGGGCGTGGGGCTGCGCGTGCGGCGACTGGCCGGTGCCGGCGGTGGAGGGGAGGGACGGAGAGAACACGGGGTGAAAGAGGCGCGCAAACGGCACGTCTGAAACGGAGGGCAACAATTGATGCAGTGTGCGCGGCGCGGACCGGCACCAACGGCGGCCTCCCGGCCTCGTCCTGTCGCCGCCGCGGTGCTCGCGAAACTCAAAGCACCCGCGCGCGCCAGTGCGCGGGGCGGTCAAGAAGCCCGCGAGCCTCGGGAGCGGCGGTTTCCCGGGGCCCCGCTAGGCTCCGCCCACCGGAGGGGGCCCGTCCAGCGTAGACCCCGCCTACCGGTGCCCGTCCCGAGGCTCCACCAGCTCCAATGGGCTTTTATTTTATTCTTCAGTTTGGCTTGATCATAAACCATGTGAAGAAACCTCTGCATTTTGACCACTAGTCACGTGGTCCTGTCACCTCGCTAATAGCTCTGGAGAGATGAGTTTACCGAGGGAAGGTTAACTTGGACACACATACAACTTCCCCAGTGTGTCCAGGGCCAAAACCTGCCGGAGACCTGATGATGGCAGGAGACCTGACGGCAGGCACCGAGAGGGAAGGAATGCAGGAGGCACGCTGTGGGAGTGAACGGAGTTCACGTGTCAGAAGCATTGGCGCATCGCTGCGATGCTTAAGGAGCCGAATCTTGACTGGGCACTTGGAAATCATCGCGTTCTCTTTGGCCCCGGTTTTGCATTTCATTGAGAGTTACCAGGCAGAGCATTTTTGGTTTATTCTGTGCTGCTCTGCGCTAGGAAAGCGAAAAGACCGAAGAAGGCGGGGGAAAAAGATCTAAAGTGAGGAGTGTCGTGGGAGGTCCTGAAAGTAAATTCTGCCTGCAGGTGTCAAAATGTGCGCTTTTAGAAGAATAATTGCTGAACAACCTAGAAGGCTCTATGTGCAGGAGGAGCGGTTTATGATTAATATTTTAAGTGGGTTAACAGTTTCTCCAAAACAAGTGGTTAAAAATATGACGTGTAGAGCACTGCCCTAGTTAATACCGTTTCATTTTTAAAAATAAAATACATGCTATCAATACAAAGCACCCAGTTTAAATCCATACCGAGGAGGAGGAGTTCTGAAGCTATTCCTTTGGGACCACAGAGCTCTAAGGCGGCTGGGAGCTCGGAGACAAGCCCATGCCTCCAGTACCCTCACGTCACAGCCCCCGGTGGTGCAAGGGTATGGGGGGCATTCATTCCCTCAGCTGGCATCTGCTGGACGCCGGTCCTGTGCAAAGCATGGTTGCAAGGGATCCCGCGATGGACAGTCTAGGAAAGTTCTAAAAAAAGTTGCAGAACTACTTTAATAAATTTTATATCCAAGTATTGAAGGAAAATGGGAAAAACACAGTATGAGGGGCGACCAAAAACACCCTGGAATTACCTTCTGGAGGGCGGCTCCTTGTAGTCCAGGCTTCCCCCACTAGGTGAGTGCTCCAGGAGCCCATCTGTCTGCACCAGCTGGTGTTGCTGTGAGAGGCTGCGCTGGGCTGCAGTGGGTTTTTCTTGAAGACAACACATTTGTCCATTTCACGACGGGTGATTTACAAGCTCACCTGCCCACACCACACTGTTGACAGTGTTTGACCAAAAATGCATGACCCTTTCCCCAGTGCCCCCCCACTCACCCCATCTCACCTTTAGTGACTTTTTCTTTTGTTTGTTTCCTGGATGAAAAAAGTGCTCAAAGGGAAACGTTTTGCCACTGTGGAAGAGCTGAAACAAAACACAGCAGAAGCACTAAAAGCCATCAAAATTGTTGAGTTCAAAACTGTTTGGAGCAGTGCAAAAACATTTCGATAGGTGTATTTTCGTATCAAATGGGGAATACTTCTAAGGTGACTGAAGTTTAAACATGTAAGAATGAGTACACAACTTTTAATAAATAAATTCTGACTTTTTGGAGTCTCCCCTCATATAATTCCATGTCCATGTGTATAGGATGAAATACAATGCCTTTTTTCCCCCCAAATCCCTGCGCCCCGGGGAGGGGATGAGACAGGACAGAAATAACTCAGCCTGAGGAGGAGAGAGAGAGCATCAGTGACCCGGGATTAGAGGGTTTTGGAGGGAGGGGGGCACATGCGGTGGGTGGGGGCGGCAGGAAGCTTGCTGGAGGGCAAGGTCTTGATGCACGGCTACAGCGCGCTAAGTGTTGAGTTTGAGTTCTTGTCCTAAGTGTGGGGTTATCGGTTTTAAAAGTCAGGAAACAGCCCAGTCAAGAAGGTCGAACTGGAATTAAATTAGCGAAGATCGATGTACGCAGGCATGCAGAGGTCAAGCAAATGACTGAGGAGAGCAAATCATGTCAGGGCTGATGGCAGGGACCTGACCCCACTCCTGTGCCTTCCTGGGGAGAGGGAGGCATTGCCGCTCCCAGGGCCTGGCTGGCTGAGTCCCCTTGAGAGCCCGTGTGCAGGGAGCGAGGCACGGAAGGGGGACTAAATACTCCCACCCCTTTCCTCTCCCTGCCTCCCTCACCTGTGCCTCCCACTGGCCCAACCACCGGAGCCAGAGGTCCGTGAAGCCAGTGATGTTCCCTGGATGCTCTGCTCCAGGCCGTGAAACGTGGCAGAGAAGGTGGGGGTGAGCCTCAAGGGACCTTCAGTGCAGGATAACTCGGTGTCGGGGAGGAGTGGAGATGTGGAATGAGAAGGTGCAGTTTCCGTGTGGACCCCGTGCGACCTTGGCGCAAACCCTGTGAATCTGCTTCTCATACAGGGCGGGGCTTTCTCCCAGGGGACATCTGGCAGTGTCTGTGGAGATTTTGGTTGCCACAGCCGGAGGGGGGTGGGTGCTGCTGGCATCTAGTGGTTAGAAGTCAGGGCGCTGCTAAACATCCTACAGCGCACAGGACAGCCCCCACG
The DNA here is from genome assembly GCA_028533065.1 of Trachops cirrhosus. Taxonomy (NCBI): domain Eukaryota; kingdom Metazoa; phylum Chordata; class Mammalia; order Chiroptera; family Phyllostomidae; genus Trachops; species Trachops cirrhosus. Next base: position 192,671,365 of record CM052538.1, on the reverse strand, counting down.
ACAGAGTCCTCCTGCCTCAAATGTCCCCAGTGCGCAGGTGGAGGAGCCCTGGTCTGAGCCCTGGTCTGAGCCCTGGTCTGAGCCCGTGTAGAACAGGCGGGACTCAGCCTGCCCTGCCCGCTCTGTGGTTGCTGTGAGCCTCACAGAGGGGAGTGGCCGTGAAAGCCAGTGCTGTGTCTGCGGACTTCACTGAGAAAGGAATGCTCTGTCCCCACAGAGTGCGACGGTCCCTGCTCCAGTGAGCAGGGTTCCCTCCCGGGTAATAATGTCGGTCTTGGGAGACCGGAAATGACCACCTTTGTGCAGGACCCGCCATGCAAGGCAGAACTGGAAGGTAACAAGACCACCTTCCTAAAAAAGGCTTTAAAGTATTTTTAATTAATTTTTATTTTATATTTCCATGACTATTTATCCCCACTGTACTCCCTTCCACCCCCCCCAAACCCCCCACACCCCCCACACTGTTGTCCGAGTCCATCCCGCACTCCCACCGACAGTGCACAGGGTTCCAGTTTTCCGCATCTTCACCAGCACTTGGCTCGTCTTTCTCTCTTTTTTTAAAGATGTTATGTATTTCCAGAAAGAAGAAGGGAGGGAGAGAGAGGAGAGAAACATCAGTGTGTGGTTGCCCCTCACGCACCCCCAACTGGGGACGTGGCCCGCAACCCAGGCATGTGCCCCGACCAGGAGCTGAACCGGTGACCCCCTGGCTCGCAGACGGGCACCCAGTCCACTGAGCTACACCAGCCGGGGCTGGTTTCCTCTTTTTTGAGAGTGCGCCAGCCTGCCTGGTGGGCAGTCATAACTCATCGTGGTTAGGTTTGCATTTTCCTAATTATTAGTAATGTCGAGCACCTTTTCATGAGCCTGTTGTGTATTCTTTATCCTCTTTGGAGGAATATCTAGTCAAATTTTGCCCATTTTTTAATTAGGTTTGGGTTTTTCCTGATTCATTGGAGTTCCTTATATATTCTGGATATGAACCCCTTACTGTATATATTTTTTGCAAATATCTTTTCCCATCCTTTTCTCTCCATCGACCGTGACCTTTGACGCACAGAAGTTTTATGGGGAAGGCACTGACCTTCACGCAGTGGTTGCCACATCCATAAATGGGCGTGGCGATCTGCCTCCGCTCTAGATTGCTGTGAGGGTGAAAGAGAAAATGGGGGACTCTGGGACCTCTCTCCCTCGAACTGGCGATCGCCTCGGGGTAGGGATCGAGGCTGTGCTCTCCTCTGCCCACCCCCCAGCTGAGCACAACGCCTGGCAGGCCCTCATCGCTCAACCTGTTATCATGCAACTGGGGGGTCAGGCGAGCTTGTACCCTTCTTTCGGGAAGGACCCTTCCTGTCCTCCCACGGGGCCTGGCGTGTTTTAGCCCCTCGGTAAATGTGTTTGGACTGAACCTGGAAGCTTGTCCCCCAGAACTTGAAAACGTGTCCGCACTTATGGCTTGGGATGCCGTGGCCGGCTGCACATTCATGCTGGTCTCTTTGGACCCTGTAGGAGCAAAGAAAAGTGGCCTGAAGGGGAAAAAAGCCACGTGCCCAGCGTATTTTCCCTGAGACTCTTGGCATCTATGATTATTCACTGTTTGCAGGGAAAAGACGGCGTTCTGATGTATGTGCTTGGCATTCGCATCCCCTTCGTGCTGAAACCCCTGCCCAGCGTCACTGGATGTCCGCGCGCTGCAAGGGACTGCTTTTGCCCCAAATGTTTTTTTCTTCCTCCGTCCCTCCCTCCCTCCCTTGCTTCCCTGCTGAAGACTAAAGCAGAGCTCTCAAAGGTCAGTTTAAAATGACGTACAGGGCTATTAGGATTAAGATTCTGCACAGTTCATCTGGCTACACCCAGAAAATGTAACTTCCCTTCCAAACTCTCTCCAAAGCCCAGCTCTGCCCCCGTGCCCGGAGGGACGAGGTCGTGACAGCCCACGAGATGCCGCCACTTAGGGCCTGACATCCCGCACCCCACAGGGCGAGACAGGCCAGACGTGTCACGAAATAAATGAGGCTGCTTGGGGCCTAAACTGGGGTTGGCTTCTCTGGATGTTGCCGAAGACTGGACGATATTTAGCACGCCCGAGTACAGACTCGTCCTCTGGCCAATTCGCAGCCGTTACAAATCCTCAGTAAACCAATTCTGTAGGCATTCCTCTGCACCTACTACGGGCTTAGTGACTAACCAGGACCTGTGAGGACTGCGGTGGTCTCAGAGGTGGGCTCCACTCTAAGGGAGGCTGAGGGAGTAGAGGAAGCAAATAAGGACCTGACATGAGGTGGCCATGCGGTCCCCACCCCGGCGCTCGGGCGTGGTCCCTGCGCACAGCGGGTGCCCAGTGGCCCAGTGATTGCTCACGGCACAGTGAGTCATCGGCCCCCGCCCTCCACACAGACCCTCCACGTGGTGATTGCCTTTTAGGAAATCAGAGGGCAGGTGAATCATGTGCTCGGGCTGCTGTGACAAAGTGCCACACGCTGGGTGCCATACAGTTCTGGAGGCTGGGAGTCTGACATCCAGGCACGGGGTCGCTTCCCTCTGAGGGGTCGGAAGGGAAGGACCCAGCCCAGGACTCTCTCCTGGGCTCGTCGGTGGCTGCTCGCTCTCTCTGTCCTCACTTTGTCTTCCCGTGTCTGTGTCTTCGTCCCAGTTTCTCCTTTTCATGAGGACACCAGTCACTTTGGATCAGGGCCCACCCTGTGAGCTCACTTGAACCTGGTCACCTCTGTGAAGGCCCACCCCGAGGTCCTGGGGCCAGGGCTCCAGTGTCTGTTGTGGGGGGTGGGGGCATAAGCGAACGCACCACAGCAGGAGACGCCACCTTGTGACCACCGGCCAGAGGGGGTCATACTTATGTAGGTCGCAGGACTCAGTGAGCCTGCCTCAGAGTCTTCTGCTTCGGGATCCTGAGCTCTTTCCACCGTCCCGTAAGGCCCCTCCACCCAGACCAGGCGAGGGATGGAGAGACAGGAGCAGAGAGAAGGCTGTGCCTGGAGGGGGTGTGAGAGGGGAGCCCCGGCAGTGGGGGCAGCTCCCGCTGAGCCTGGAATGGTATCTGTCAGGCATCAGCTGCTTTGCGATCAGGCCCTAAGGTGTGTGACCTGGGGTTGGGGGAGAAGAACCGGAGTTTTGTGAGGGAGAAAGGAGGGGAGGGACTTACCAGGAGTCCAAAGGTGGAGGTGGAGCGAGTTTATGAGAAAACAGGTCATTCCCTCAATCTCGAGGGCTGCAAGTCCCGGGAGGGTTCAAAGTCACCAACCTGGCAGCTGAGCAAGGTTTTCCAGAGCAATTGAAAGGAGGCCGAAGGATGAGCGCATCGGGTAGGAATGAACCTTGGGGCCATTGCTCTAGCAAGGGCAGCCTACGCTGAGGGCCCAGGGTCCAGAGTGGCAGCTGGGCCTCGGGAGAGGCTCCTGCCCACCCCGCCCTGGTGCCGGTCTCTCCGCACCCGGGCAGGCCGGCTGCTGCCGCAGAAGGGGAGGACACACGGCACCTCAGCAAAGTGCTCGTGAACGGAGCGGGAGAGCCGGCGGAGGTTAGGGGCCGGTGCTGTTCTCAGCGCCGTTTGGGGAAACTGCCCGCACCCCTCACCTAAATAACTGTGGCAGCCTCTCAGCCGCTGGGGTCCCACCAGGCAGCCACCTCCGTGGGTACAGGGCCTGAGGGTCTCCGGGGCCTCCACAAAAGTCTGGGGCCAGAAAAACACCGGTATGCCATGTGTTGAAGTTATGCCCATTCTATTCGTTGATTAAATTGAGTGTTGACATAAAGCCATGTTGAAACCTGGGTGAGGTTTGCGTACTTTGGGAGGACCCCTGAGGACACATTACCACCCCGAAACCTAGGCACTTGCGGGGTCCCTGCCCAGGGCCTTGAGCTTTTGAGGGCCGGTTGCTGGCCTTCAGCAGAGCCCCCTGGCTGTGGAGGCCAAGGACACGATCCCCTCGGGAGCCCATCCTACCCCCTCTAGACTGCACTCGGGGTGCTTGGGATCCTGGAGTTCCTTGTCCCCAAGCCCTGATCTAAGACTCTTCCTGGGGTCCCTCCAAGGGCCAATCACATTGCTGGGTGCACGCTCCTAGGCCCAAGGAAGGGTGGGGGCAAACTGTAAGAGGCGGGCTGAACGGGACGTGGACGGGGGAGCCAGGACGTCTGCAGGCGTGCGAACGAAGCCCTCGCAGATGTGGGCGGGTCTCCGTCTGTGCTCTCGGGCCCCAGCCCCTAAATATGAGGAGCGGGCCTTAGGCACACAGGGAAAAGGGCAATAAGCCACAGCCCAGTCAGTGACATGGGTCAGTGCGTCAGTGAGACTCACCAACAACGAACTCCAAAAGCAAATTTTCTACAAAATCGCTTAAATCCAGTAGTCCGTCCTCACTCAAGGGGGGCGTGTTCTCAGCCCCCAGTGGGCGCCTGAGACTGTGGGTACGGCCGAACCTTCTATACACGCTTTTTCTTGCGTGTACACATCTACGGTAAAGCTTCGTTTATAAACTTGAATGGGGACAGCAAAAGACAACAGTGACCAACAGTGGCACAGACAAGTGTAACGATACACCGTACCGGAAGTTATGTGCGTGTGGTCGCTCTCTTTCTGCAGTTACCTTATTGTACTGGCAGTTTCACGGGCACAAGGTTCATTCCTACCTTGCACCTTAGCAACGTCGGCCTGTGGTCTTTTTTCTTTCCTCATTAAGTCGAGAACTTTCACCTTTTCACTTACAGGGAGCACTCTGGCCTCTCCGCGGCGTATCGGAGCCGCCAGCACCACAGCCCTTGCAATTCGGGGCTGTCGTCAAACGAACTAAGTCTGCCTTGAACACAAGCACGGTGATGCCACACTGTGTGGCATCTGAGAGGGCACCAAGTGGCTAGAAGGCAGGGCAAGTCTACAGCTCGGAGACGCTGGGCGTGGGGACGATTCCCGTGCTGGGCAGGGGAGGGAGCTGGATGGGGTGAGATTTTACCACGCTGCTTAGAACAGTGCACAATTTACAGCTTATACATTGTTTATTTCTGGTATTTTCCACTCCATAGTTTTGGACCGGGGTGGACGGCCGGTAACCGAAACAGCGGCTGAGAGGGACCCCTCACATCCGACCGACCGCATGATGGAATTACACATGTGTGGCTGGCGGGTGTGCTTGAACATGCATCCGATGCACATGTGGGGCTCTTCTCAGACTGGGAGCCCCTCTGCTTCTGAGTGATGAGGACTCTGGCCCTCGGGGTCCGTGTGTTGTGGCTGCGACGGACAAATGCACACGGACTGCAGAGTCCTGTGGAGAAAAAGGGACAGCACGGCCACTCTGCAGAGAGAGGGGGCCCTGACCCCTGCCTGGGCAGGCTTTTACTGCTTTTCTGGGTACGTTACAGGAGGAGGGTCCTCATTTACTATGCACAGGTTCACTGTAGGTGATTGCCTTTTACAGATAACAGAGGGAAGAATGTTGCTAATTACTTCAAAGAGAAGAATGTTGCAGACCAAGGGGAAAGGTGGTTGAACTGGTTACACTCCATACTTGGGAGGTTTAGCACAGACTTTGGGAAGTTACTTTAGAGATCTGCAGTAAACGTTTGCGGCCTCAAACCAGGGTGGGGGAGTTTTAGCAAAAGGCAAGCCTCGTAGCAGCCTAGGTACAACGCGGGCCTGATTCCCCACGGGGAAACCGAGCTGTGGGCTCGGCTCCTGTGTGCCGACTCGCTCATGCCACCTGGGTAGGCTCCTACATCTGAGCACCGCCACACCGCCCCAAACTCACTCCTCTCCCCTCCAGTCCCACCATGAAAACCCAAAGCCGATCGTGTCTCTTTCCTACTGAAGCCCCTTTGGAAGCTCACCAGCACCTTCAACATGCAGTTCAACCCCCTGGTGTGGCTTCTGAGGCCCGTGGCCATTCAGCTTCGGCTGACTTCCTCAGTCTCACCCCTCACCCCACCTCGCCCCACCGCACCCACACTCCGGCCTGAATGACACCCCCACAGTTTCTGCCCTGGACGTCTCCAAGCCCCTGCCCGCACTGGAGGCCATCCCAGTCTTCCTCGCCTCCCCTTACCCCTCTGGCTGACCCTTTCGGGGCTTCTCCTCCAACCTCCGGCTGTCACACTTCCCTGGGCTCCCTGAGTCCCGTTCTTCCCTCCACCCCACGACTGCCTGCCACACCGTGCGGCCCCTCTGGGTCCGAATCATGCCCCTGCCCCAGGCCCAGCTCAGGGCCTGCCCAGAAGTGGACCCTCAGTAGGATGGTCTGAGCTAAACTATTCTAACACAGCCTAAAAGACTAGAAACTTGCCTAAAATTATGATCTTGAATGGGTTTCCTTTGGGAGTGAATGGCCTTGGCATTCAACCTGGGGCTGGTTATAGGACTCTCAGCTGCCACTCTGGGCCATGCCACGTAGGACCTGTCACCCACAGCACCTGCAGCTCGAGCAGTGTCCTCAGAGTGCCAGGAGTGTGCTGTGGATCCCCTGCGCTCCTTCTGTTGGGAACCGCCTGCCTGGTTTCAGGAGCTGTAACCCCCACGGCTAAGGCTGAGTGAGCGACTTTGGGACCACGAGCCACTAAGGAGACAAAGCTCATCTCCCTGGCAGGGCGCCGCCTCTGCCCCTTTTACTTCACCCTGCCTGGCCCCCCAGTGCATGACGGGTTAGCCAATGATGGGTAAGATTCCTCAAGGGAGGGATGACCTAAGACAGGCATGATCATGGGGGACCCCAGGGAAGGACTTGGGGGGCTACAGCAAAAGGGGGTGATGGACCCTCGCCCCTCAGCTTTGACATAGCCTAAGTCCTCATTCTGTCTGCAAGAAGTCTCCTAATCTCTTGGCTGCCTTACTTCCCCTGCCTGACTTAAGCATGAAACAAGGACAGAAGGCGGTGCAGCCCTGTGCTGGAAAGGGCGGGTTCCCCAGGCGATCAGGCCTGAGAAAGAATGCCTAAAGTCCTGTGAAACCTGCTTTGCTAAGAATGCTCTCAATTTTCTGATAAGGGTCCCAGCAGGATATGAGTTCATTTCCCAAAGTTTTGTAGCCCTTTAGCTAACAGACCCTGACTCAGAATAAGCCCTCAGAGTTCGTTGTTACCTATTGTTTGATCCTTACTGCCTGACAATGATTAATGAGTTTTACCTGTATTCCTGTGCAAAATGAACCCAATAAAAGTCCATTGAGGAAAAGGCTCTGGGCCCTTCTCCTTTGAGAGATCGGCCACCTTTCCTCCCCAAGCGGATCATGTCTTGGTAGACTTATTCTCATTCCTGGCAGACAGGGGTCTCTGCAGGTGGAGCCCCCCCACATCCTTCCACATCTCCGTTGATTTGACTCTGAACAGCAAAGGCCCTAGGCCACTGCGTCTGCATTTCAGCTTCTCTGCTTACAGAGACATGCCCCCAGTGCTCCCCTGTGTGATTGGAGAAAGCTTAGGGGGGCCTCAGGAGCAGCCACAGTGACTTGGGGGGTGGACCTGCCTGCGCATGTGGCAAAACCCTTTTCCTGGGAAAAATCAGAGAGGCTGTTAGTCAAAGAAATGCTTGCTCCTTAGTTAAAAGTTCATAATTCAGACAGCAATGACACCCAGGTTTGCAGAGAACTACCTAGCAGACCTTACAGACACGAAACAAAGGAAACTGCAGTGATTTACTCTGTGCCCGGAAGGTGCGTGCGACAGATTACACACCAGAGGTGGCCCCGACAAGGTCTCCCATCCCACATGCTCTCTTTTACAATGTGACAATGACATTTCTCCCGTCTAGAGGTAGGACTTATGTCCCCTCCCGCTTTGAACTGAGCAGGCCTGTGACTCTGGTGGCTGGACGGCTATGTCACTACTGAGGCTGGGTCATCAAAGGCTTCCCCCCAGGAACCCAGGCGCCATGCTGTGCGGAAGCCCGGTGCCCAGAAGGAGGCCAGGTGTGGGCGTTCTGGTGGCACCGAGAGCAGCCACGGGGGTGCGGAAGCCTTCGGATGACTCCACGCCTAGCCACTGGCTGGACTGCGTGGGACACCCCGAGGGAGGACCACCTGGCTGAGCCCAGTCGGCCCCCCAGAATCAGGGGTGACAGGAGGCAACACTGTGAGATGCACATTGCTGCTCACCGGTGACACGCTTCGGCACATACACACAACACGGCATTTCAGGCATGTGATTATTAACACACTTCTCCGCAGCGCTCTCTGAGACGGGTGGGCGTGGGGTGCACAGGAGCACAGAACACGGCAGAGCGGGGGCCCCAACGACAACGCAGCGTTCGGTAGGTGAGCGGACATTACTAGGTGTGTCCGCCTGAGAGCGACGTCTGCGAAGCAGTCGATGGGCTGATCTCTCGTCTTCTGCCCTCGCAGGCTGTTTTTCTCATTTGGATCCCGGCACCAGGAAGACAACCGCAGTGTCTAAATATTGAAATACTTCCCTTCAAAAAGCCGTTAAGGTGTGCTGGCAAAGCGACATGACTTTATTTTCAGAGCCCCCGGTTTGGAGAAACACCCAAGTGACACAGGGCCTCTTGGTCAGTGCGACGCAGCACGCTCAGGAAAGACACCGGGCGCCAGCACTCGGCGCCTTCTGGGTGCACCAGGGTTACTCACGACCCTGTGAGCCCCTACAACAAGTCTCCAAGATGGTAACTGCAGTGTTACCCCAGCGGTGGGGACCCGGGGACCTCGGGGCTCGGATCCCGTCTGTGAGCCCTGAAGATCTCGCATTAGGGAGGCTCCTTGAAGGGAAAGAACACACTTAAGAAGACAAAGGTAATTAACATCGCCCTGGCTGGTGTAGCTCAGTGGATTGAGCGCGGGCTGCGAACCAAAGCATCGCAGGTTCGATTCCTAGTCAGGGCACATGCCTGGGTTGCAGGCCAGGTCCCCAGTGGGGACCACGTGAGAGGCAACCACACATTGATGTTTCTCTCTCTCTCCTTCTCCCTCTCTAAAAATAGTCTTAAAAAAAAAAAGAGAAGAAGACAAAGGTAATTAACAAATCGCCTTACCCACGCAGCCGGCTCGCCTATGGAAACAGGGTGCCAGGCTTTGCTCGTGAGCCTGGAGCCACTGAAGCACTTCCCTCTAACTCATTTCTCCTGTCTATACGGTCACGACGAAAAGTCATGTTTCTAAGTTTTAATTTCTCTCATCGCGTGACATTTCCTAGTGGGAAACCGGTTTTCTCCGCTGGCCTATAAATCGCCTCTGTGGGGGGCTGATCGCAGCTCTGTCCCCACCTCCTAGCAAAGTGCAGGGAAGGAGAGCTGCTTTCCAAGTATTTGCTGAGGATACCAGTCAAGGCTGAAGGAATGAGTAAAATATAAAAAGAAGTATCCCTCCCACACCCCTCATTCACTGGAACCGAATTAAGGGATGTCTAAACGTAATCAGAATATTAGCTGTCTTCTACTTTTAAAAGAGAAAATAAAAACAGAAGAAGACAAAGGGAGGTGAAGGTGTGGGGGAGACCCTGGGAGCGGGGGACCTGCCCATCAGCTGGGTCGGCTTCCCAGTCTCCCCGTCGATCCACCTTTGAACCTGAAATGAGATAACGCAGGACACTGATAACGCTGGAATTGGAGCCACAAAGTCCGAGGTCTTTCCGTGACACGACAGTCTTCCTGTAGGATGGGGACAAACTATGGACGTGGCCTCCTCCGAGGAGGCCGGTCTGCAGGAGGCCAGGGGGCAGCGTCCCGAGCTACCTGCGTGCCCGGCAGGGGGCAGGGTGGCCGGCTGTGTGACCAGAGCACGCCCCCTAGGAGGATTGCCCTCCAGCAGGTGGCTGCCACCTGGGGTGGCTCCCTCCGCATCCCCTCCCTCCCAGCCTGCCCCTGTTGTCCAGCCCCCAGCTCCCTCCTCCCACCCTGGAGAGCATCTAAGGGGGCGGGGGTGGGGTGGAAGGTGGAGACGAGGTGCTTCTGCCTGGGCAGCGGGCCTTCCCTTCCTTCTGAAAGTAGGAGCAGGCTCTGTCCGCCCGGCTGGGGCTGCTGGGTCCCTGCCAGGCGCCTGGGGCGCAGGGCAGCCGGTCCTCCTCCCACAGGTCTCCATCCACACCCCAGTGCGTGACACTGCCTCAAAGGCCTCCAGGAAGCAATTCCTCCTTTCGCTGCAGACCATTGCCTGCCTGGGCCCCTCCTCTGAGCCTCCACTGGGGAGGCTTCAGGGGCACGTAGCCCGTTTATTTCCGCACGGCGCTCAGGGACCGCGCTGGGCTTACTGTTCTGCTCACCCAGGTCCCAGGAGAGGGGTTGGCAAACACTTGCGGGCGTTAGGCTCCAGTGGGGAGCTTGTCCCCGGGCTCTGGCACCACCAGCCTGCACAGGGATGCACCGGTCAGGAGCAGAGCGCCCGGAAGCAGGTTGGGGACAAGAGGAGAGCGAGCCCTTTCTCCTGTGTGTGCGACCTTTCATCTTCTCTCGACAGACAGCTTTGCTGAGGTCCAACCCACCGATGGGCCATCAGCTGTGCACGTTTAAAGAGCACGATTCAGTGTGTTCGGACACAGCCGCACACCTAGGAAACCCTCGCCATTTCCCGGGTGACAAATGCCCCCCCAAGTTTCCTCGGTCTGTTGGGAGTCCCCCCGATGCTTCCCCTGCCCCCCCACCCCACCAACCACTGACCCGCCTTCTGTTGCTGTGCGTTGGGTGGAGCTCCCCGGGCCGGTCCCAGGTGCGATCAGACAGCGGGTGCTCCTTTCAGGGCGCTTTCTCTCACTCGGTACCGTGGCCGTGAGACTCTTCCACGTGGCAGTCCTGACCGATAGTTTGGCCTTGAACTCTGGAGAAGCCTCCCTGGTCAGAGCGTACCATCCTTCTTTGTGTGTCGTTGAATTCTACTTGCTACAGTTTTGCTTGAATTTTTGTCTCTGTACATGAGGTCTGCAGTCCCTCCCGCCCTCCCCCCCTTCCATCCTGTTTGGTAATATCAAAGTGATATGGGTCCCCTATGTTGGGAACTAGTCTTTTCCAATTTTCTGAAGTTTTATTTATTTATTTGGTAGCATGAGCATTATTTCTTCTTCAATGTTTGATAGAATCTACCAGTGAAGACATCGGGCCTAGAATTTTCTCTGAAGGGAAGGTTTTGCAAAGGAAATGCTATTTCTTTAGCAAAGGTCACGAGCAGATCATTGATAGGTAAGCAGGTGAGAGGTGAACCGATGCCAGTCGTCTGTGCCTCCCGGAGAGAACCCCGAGTCTGCGGCGGTCGGGGTCGTGCGTCAGATGTGCGTTATCCCGTTGGCGGTTCCCGCGTCAGATGTGCGTTATCCAGTTAGCGGTTCCCGCGTCAGATGTGCGTTATCCAGTTGGCGGTTCCCGCGTCAGATGTGCGTTATCCAGCTGGCGGTTCCCGCGTCAGATGTGC